>JAJNCI010000008.1:1800000-2104704 GCA_030708095.1 Trichoderma sp. CBMAI-0020 | reverse complement strand
CCTAACCCTAACCCTAACCCTAACCCTAACCCTAACCCTAACCCTAACCCTAACCCTAACCCTAACCCTAACCCTAACCCTAACCCTAACCCTAACCCTTATCTTTAAGGATTGCGCTAAACTAATCGGCAGCCGGTCCTTCCATTTGGGTTCCTGTGAAGTAGATTTAAGCTTTAAACTTGTCTATTAAAAAGGTTCTTGGGTAATAATACTTAAAGTATATGCATAAATTATATTAAAATTTGCGTAATTTGGCAGTGTCTCTGTTAAACTTGTTAGGTTGGTCGATCTTAAGGACTCTTCTAAGTTCTAGTTTATTATTATCTGCTGGTATTATAGGGGCTACTATAGGCGCTATAGTGGGTGCCATAGGGGGTGGTACCCCTGGTGGGTTTTACTGTGCTTGCTGGAGTTGCTGTACTTCTTATTAGAGGTTGTTAATAGTCTAGAGGTTATTAGTGTGTTAGATGACTATTCCTTAGACTAGCCTTTCTAAGATTATTAGGCGATTAACTGGGTTGCTAGGATTAGTAGATGGTTCTTGGAGTTCTTCCTTCTTGTTAAAGTGGTCTATCTCGCTGGTTGGGTCTTGGAAGTTGTTATAACTTATTTTTGTTATTGCCTGTAGGTCTAGTAACCGTCTGAACAAGAGTTGTTAACATGTGACGAACTATACACTAGATAGTTAGTATAGGGTAGATTCCCAAGGGATAAACCTAGTAGCTAATTCTAGGTTTATATTAGCGGAGCGGTTAGGAAACCTAATAGGTAATGTAGGCAATAGTAAATAAATGTCACCAGATAGTAAGCAGTGTAGAGCGTGTTGCAATCTTGATTTTATGTTAATAACTGGCTATCTAAGTTATTTAATAAGCGTAGGGAAGTGAACTTATATATCTAGTTGAGGTTTCTGGATCGTGGTGGAAAGCTATCTTTCCTGGCTTTCCTTGGTGTTGGTGGAAAGCTAGCTTTCCTAGCTTTCCTGGTTTAACGAGTGGAAGTTTCTGATTGGTCAACGGATCATAGTTAATCCGTTCCGTCCTACCCTGTAGGCCCGCTGTGACGACCATAAGTGTTGGGTCGTGACACGCCCTAGAAGAGGAGTAAGAAAAGGCTAGGAACTTATGCTATTAGGATTTAATAGCTGCTAGCAGAAAGCTATAAGCTAGGTATTATCTTAATTAAAAGTAGAGAAAGAGAAGTAAGGTTAGCAATTGGCTTTTATATAAGACAAGCTAGGCGAAAAGTAAGTAAGTAATAAAGCGGGGGAGTAAGGGAGTAGGGGAAATAAATACCTAGCTATTATAATATTAGTTCTTATAGCTAGTTATTATATAAAGGCTAGAAGGGCTATAGTAACTAGCTGTTGGTTAATTAGTAATAGTAATAGTAAAGGTAAAAGGCAATAGCGCTATATAATCTATGCTATGCTATAGTGGGGAGTAGTATAAAGCTGCTTATTAGTAATAGTAGATATATATATATATAGTTAATAATATTAAAAGAAGGGAGGGAAAAGAAAAGGAGTAAAGTAAAGAGTTACGGTTATTTTATCTCTGCTATATAACTAAGGCATTAGTGTATTTAATAAAGTAAATAGCATTATTATAAAACATAAAGTAAGTATATGTTATAATTTATAGGTAATAAACTTAAGGTAAACTTACCGCCCTTATTTACCTTAGCCCTTTATATACTATAAAATATAAAGTAAGTATATATTATAATTTATAGATAATAAACTTAGGCGAACTTACTACCCTTATTTACCTTAGCCTTTTATATAAAGCTATTTAATAGTAGCGCATGCTGCTATTATACTATAGCTAATTCTCCTTCTCCCTCTCTCCTAGCTTTCTTTTACCTAGCTTTCTTTTACTTAGCTTTCCTTTACCTAGCTTTCCTTTACCTAGCTTTCTTTTAGCTAGCTTTTACTCCTAGACTAAAATACACACTTGCTTATGTAAGAATAGGAATAGGGATACTTGCGCTATATAGGAGCTAGCTTATCTTTTCTTCCTAAAACACACCCTTACTAGCTCTTTGAACACTTAAGGGCTCTAGACACTTAGGGGCTTTAGATACTTAGGGGCTTTAGACACTCGCCCATATAAGAGCCATTTTACCTAGCTTTTGCTCTTAGACTAGAACATATACTTACTAGCTTTAAACACTCGCTTATACAAGGGCCACTTTACCTAGCTTTTACTCCTAGACTAAAGCATATACACTTGCCCATATAAGAACAGGGATACTTGCGCTATATAAAAGCCATCTTGCCTTTCTTCCTTCATTCTTTCCTTTTTTCTCCCTAGCTTTAGTTTACCTAGCTTTCTTCCTAGAACATACACCTACTAGTTTTAAACACTTAGGGGCTCTAGACACTTGCCTATATAAGAGCCCCTTTACCTAGCTTTCTTTCACCTAGCCTTCTTTTACTCTTACTTAGCTTTCTTTTAGCTAGCTTTTACTTCTTAGACTAGAATATATACCCGCTTATATAAGAATAGGGATACTTACGCTATATAAAAGCTAGCTATTTCTTTTTCTTCCTAGAATATATATTTACTAGCTTTAAATACTTAAGAGCTTTAAATACTTAAGGGCTTTAAATACTTGCTTATATAAGGGCTATTTTACCTAGCTTTTACTTTTACTCTTAGGCTAAAATATATATTTACCTTATATAAGAATACTTGCTTATATAAGGGCTAGCTGCTTCTTTTACTCCTAGAATAAAATATATACTTAAGGGCTTTAGATACTTGCTTATATAAAAGCTATTTTACCTAGCTTTTACCTTTACTTTTAAACTACTAGGACATACACACTCGCCCACATAAGAATAAGAATACTTACGCTATATAAGAGCTATTTTTCTCTCTTTCTTTCATTTACCTAGCTTCTACTCTTAGACTACTAGAAGAATATACACACACTCGCCCATATAGAAACACTTACGCTATATAAGAGCTAGCTTATCTTTCTTCTTTTATCCTTTTTTTTCTCTCCTCCCTAGCTCTCTCTCTCACCTAGCCTACTATATTTCTTAGACTTACTCGCCCACATGGGAATACGCACGCTATACAGGAGCTAGCCTCCTCCTCCATCTAGTCCTCCTAGCATTCTTCCCTCCCCAGGACACACACTCGCCCAGCCCTTAACATGCACGCTATATAAGAGCCAGCCTTATCTTCCTTCCTGTTCTCCCAGCTTCCTTTTTATAGAATATACTCACGCCCGCGTGGGAATACCCGCCGTACGGAAGCCAGCTCGTCTTTCTTATCTTTCCTTCCTTTCCCTTACTTCCACCTGGCTTTCTTCTTCTCCTCCTGGCTTTCTTCTTCCCAGGAAATATGCATGCATATACTTGCCCGCGCGTAGGAACACTTGCCCGTACGGGAGCCCAGCTCTCATGCTTCCTCTCTTTCTTTTCCCTCCTGTACTCTCACCCGGCTCCCCCCCCCCCCTTTCACCCTTTGGCAGCTTTCCTCTTCCGGAACACACGCACACTCGCGCCCGCGCGGGAACACTCACGCCGTACGTAACGCCAGCCTGTCCTTTCTTCCCCTTCTAGCTTCCTTATCAAAGCGTACAGCTTATACAGCTTATATAGCTCATATAGCTCAAGTAGCGCGTCTACCATCCCCCCCCTAAAGGGGGAGCTGCTGGCCGCATGAACATGGCCTCTAATGCTGGGGTTAAGAAAGGAGCGAGGGGAGAAGCCTTTTAGGCTGGGCTGGGGGGACCTTTTCTATAGACAATATAATCGCGCTAGCTTTAAACACTCGTCTTATACAGGAGCCAGCCTTGCGTCCTTGTCCCCTCGTCCTTTCCCTTCTCTCTTCTCTCTCACCTACCTTTACCACCCATAGCCAAGGACACTCCCGGCCTATATAAGGTTTAGTCTAGCTTCTTATATATATATATATATATAAATAATAAAGTAAAGTAAAGTAATAGTTTTAGTAAATAGATAAATAGATCTAGTGGTAGTATAGTAATAATAGTAGATAGTAGTTATTTAGTCTTAATAAGTAGTTTAATAGTCTAGTAGTTTATTAAGCCGTATGATATTAAGCCATGCCCCCTGCCTTTCGCCGCGCATGGGCCACTTACCCCTGCAAATTCGTCGATTTCATCGAGTTATATGCACCGCCCGATGCTGTATAGCGGGATAGGGCCTCGCAGGCGCGTTCCTGGGCTAGTGTAAGAGTATAAGGCGGGCAGTCCTCCGTATACTATGTATGGGTGTGTAATAGGTACCTAATAACCTGCTTCTATATATTAGTATACCACGCCCTAGTATTCGGCTGCATCTGGCTGGAGAAGGGGACCTGGGCCTTTTGTGTATGGTTACACCTATTTAACTTATAGAGTGTAGCTGGCCCCATGACCTCTAGGGTTGCTATTTATTGCGCTAGAGCAACGATTTGGTCAAGGCTCTGCCATACCGCCCCTAGTATTATAGCATTCTTAGTATTCTCCCCTTCTATCTCCTCCTTACCTTAGCCATCCCTAGGCCAGAGGCTTATTATAAGGTAAAGCTTGTGGTAATCTAGGCCCTATAGGTAGCTAGCCTAACTAACCCACTTTAGCCAGGGGTTCAGCTTATACTTAGAACCCTTAGTAATAGCTACCGCAGTAGCGTAGGTGTTAAACCCCGCGGCTTGCTTATCTAGGCGCTGTAATAGGAGTGTATGCCTTGTGCTGGGTTGTGAGGCGCGCGCTAGGGCGAGGGCTTGTAGCTGTGCTAATTGCGGTAGTGTTTAGGGCCGTGGCTTAAGCGAGAAGGTCCAGGGCGAGGGTGAGGAAGGCGGAGGAGTAGAGGCTAGGGTAAAGGGCGCGAGAACCTTAAACCAAAAGCTAGTAGCACTTCCTCTATTATTACTAAAAAACTATTAGTAGTAGACATTTATATATTATAATAGTGTATGTATTAAGGCCTATAGGTGTATATTGCCCTTATTTTTTTATAAGCTTTTTTAATTATACTAATACTAATAATACTTTTATATAGACTTTAGGTAAAAGTAAATAAAGCTATAGTAAGTTTTATAGTAGGTAAGGCTTGCTTTATATGGCTTTATAAGACTTGGTATTATTAAAATAGCGGCTTATAGCTGCTGAAGTTAGTAGAGGTCCGCGGGGCTTGCTAAAAGACCTAGTATTTAGTTAATAGTAGAGCAAATAAAGTAGTATTATAAGGCTATAAATTAGTTTTTATGCTTAAAATATAAGTAAGCAGTTACTTACTTTATAAAGTAGGTATACTTATACTTTAGGTATACTAGGAGCTAGAAGTTAGGAAGAGTAGTAAATAGCTTTATAATAATTTTAAGTAAAAAGTAAGAGTAAAAGTAGTAAGGTAAATAAGTAAAAGAGAAAAAAAAAAAGAGAAAAAAAAAGAGAAAAATAGGAGTAGTTAATAGATAGTATATAGGATAATAAGTAAATATAATTAAAGTATAATAGGCCTAAAGGTATGGCATATAGTAATTAATAAAAAAGGTAAAAGAAGGGGGTAATTAATAAATAGTATATAAAAATAATTAAAATATAATAAGCTTAAAAATATAATATATAATAATTAATAAAAAAGGTAAAAGAAGGGAATAATTAATAAATAATATATAGAAATAAATATACTTAGTTATAGGCCTAGGGTAGCCTAGGTAGCCTATCTGCTTAGATCTCCCCTAGTTAGCCTAGATATTTTTTTAAATAATACTTTTATAAAATAATTATTAAGTAAAGTAAAGGTAAAGGAAAAGTAAGAACTTACCTTAAAGGGAATTTTAAAAATAAAAAATAAATAAACCTAGCTTTAGGTTTAGGGTAGCTTAGGTAGCTTATTTACTTAAATTTTCTTTAGTTAGCTTAGTTATTTTTTAAAATAATTTTAATTTAAAATAATTATTAAGTAAAATAAAGGTAAAGGAAAAGTAAAAACCTACCTTAAAGGGAATTTTAAAAATAGGAAGTAAATAAACCTAGCTTTAGGTCTAGGGTAGCCTAAATAGCTTACTTAATTAAACTTTCCTTAGCTAGCCTAGTTATTTTTTAAAATAATACTTTTAGAAAATAAATAAAAAGTAAAGTAAAAGTAAGAGCTTACCTTAAAGGGAATTTTAAAAATAAAGAATAAATATACCTAGCTATAGGCCTAGGGTAGCCTAGGTAGCTTACTTACTTAGATTTCCCTTAGCTAGCTTAGTTATTTTTTAATTAATATTTTTAGAAAATAATTACTAAGTAAAGTAAAAGTAAAGTAAAGGTAAGAGCTTATCTTAAAGGGGATTTTAAAAATAAGAAATAAATATACCTAGCTATAGGTCTAAGGTAGCCTAGGTAGCCTACTTACTTAAATCCCCCCCTAGCTAACCTAGTTATTTTTTAATTAATACTTTAATAAAATAATTACTAAGTAAAGTAAAAGTAAAGTAAAGGTAGGAACCTACCCTAAGGGGAATTTTTAAAATAAGAGATAAATATATCTAGCTATAAATCTAGGGTAGCTTAGGTAGCTTACTTAATTAAATTTCCCTTAGCTAGCCTAATTATTTTTTTAAATAATATTTTTATAAAATAATTATTAAGTAAAGTAAAAGTAAAGGAAAAGTAAGAACTTACCTTAAAGGGAATTTTAAAAATATAAAATATATATATTTAGCTATAGATTTAGGGTAGCTTAAGTGGCTTATTTAATTAAATATCCTTTAGCTAACTTAGTTAAATTTAAAATAATACTTTTAGAAAATAAATAAAAAGTAAAAGAAAGGTAAAAGCTTACCTTAAAAAGAATTTTAAAAGTAGGAAATAAATATACCTAGCTATAAGTCTAGTATAGCCTAAGTAGCCTGCTTACTTAAATTTCCCTTAGCTAGCTTAATTATTTTTTAAATAATACTTTTAGAAAATAATTACTAAGTAAAATAAAAGTAAAGTAAAGGTAAAAGCTTACCCTAGAGGGGATTTTAAAAATTAAGAATAAATATACCTAGCTATAGATCTAGGGTAGCCTAGGTAGCCTACTTACTTAAATCTCCTTTAGCTAGCTTAGTTACTTTTTAATTAATATTTTTAGGGGATAGTTAAAAGGTAAAGTAAAGGTAAAGTAAAGGTAAGAGCTTACCCTAGAGGGGATTTTAAAAATTAAAGATAAATATACCTAGCTATAGGTCTAGGGTAGCCTAGGTAGCCTGCCTACTTAGATCTCCCTTAGCTAGCTTAGTTGCTTTTTAATTAATACTTTTAGAAAATAACTACTAAGTAAAGTAAAGGTAAAGTAAAGGTAAAGTAAAGGTAAGAGCTTACCCTAGAGGGGATTTTAAAAATAGGAAATAAATATATCTAGCTATAGGTCTAGGGTAGCCTAGGTAGCTTATTTACTTAGATCTCCCTTAGCTAGCTTAGTTATTTTTTAATTAATACTTTAATAAGATAATTATTAAGTAAAGTAAAAGTAAAGTAAAAGTAAGAGCTTATCTTAAAGGGGATTTTAAAAGTAAGAAATAAATATATTTAGCTATAGGTCTAAGGTAGCCTAGGTAGCCTACTTATTTAAGTCTCCCTTAGCTAACTAGCTTAGTTATTATTTATTTTTTAATTAATACTTTTATAAAATAATTATTAAGTAAAGTAAAAGTAAAGTAAAAGTAAAAACCTATTTTAAAGGGAATTTTAAAAATAAAATATAAATATACCTAGCTATAGGTCTAGGGTAGCCTAGGTAACCTACCTACTTAAATCTCCCTTAGCTAGCTTAGTTATTTTTTAATTAATATTTTTATAAAATAATTACTAGGTAAAGTAAAAGTAAAGTAAAAGTAAGAACTTACTTTAAAGGGGATTTTAAAAATAAAGATATAAATATACCTAGCTATAGGTCTAGGGTAGCCTAGGTAGCCTACTTATTTAAATCTCCCCTAGCTAGCTTAGTTACTTTTTAATTAATACTTTTAGGAAATAATTATTAAGTAAAGTAAAGGTAAAGTAAAGGTAAAGTAAAGGTAAGAGCTTACCCTAGAGGGGATTTTAAAAATTAAAAATAAATATACTTAACTATAGGTCTAGGGTAGCCTAAGTAGCTTATTTACTTAAATCTCCCTTAGCTAGCTTAAAAGTAAAGGTAAAAGCTTATTTTAAAAGGGATTTTAAAAATTAAAAAAATAAATATACTTAGCTATAAGTCTAGGGTAGCCTAGGTAGCCTACTTAGTTAAATTTCCCCCTTAGCTAGCCTAGCTATTTTTAAAATAATATTTTTAAGAAATAGTTATTAAGTAATAGGCTATAGCTGGGCTATGGCTAGGCTGTGGCTGGGCTGTGGCTGGGCTGTGGTATAACCTAGTGGGGGCTAGCGCGCAGCCCGCGGGGCCAATGGTGACCCGGAGCCTGACCCCCCTGTGGGCACCTGGAGCCTGACCCCCTGCTGCGCAGGGTGGCCCGAGCGCAGGACCCGGAGCCTGACCCAGGCTCCGGGCGGAATAAGTAATAGGGGTAATAAGATTATAATTTATATTACTATTTATATAAGTTATTACTAGGTGTTAGTTAATATACCTTTTAATTAATAATTTCTTATTATTATATTTAATTAAGTTAATTTAAATGCTGTTTAAATAGGTTTAGTTTTATATAATATTTTAGTATTTTATATACTATTAGCACTTTAATTTTTTATTTTATTTTTAAATTATATAATAATATCTTTTAATAAGTCTCTTATATTCTTCCTAGGATTTACAATAACTTTCTAGGTTATAACCTTTTAACCTTAGCTTTTTTATTACTTGGTAATATTATTATTATTTTATTATATATTTTTTATAATTTTGTTTTTTATAGTCTAGAAAGTAGGTTTTTTAATATTTAATAGGTTAATAATATATTTATAGGTTATTATATTATTTATTAATTTTATTATATATATATAATTTATAATATAACTTATTATAATTTTTATAATTCTTTTCCTTATATTCCTTATTAAATCTATACTCTTTTATAAGTCTAGTCCTTAATAAGGTATAAGATTATAGTAAGATAATATAATTATATATATTAAAGATATTAATTTTAGTAAATATTAAAAGGTTAATTTATACTAGGGGGTATTCCTTTAAGTACTAGTATTATTCCTCCTATTACCTATATTCCTTAATTAATATATTAAGGATTTTATTATAATTATAGTTTAAGTCCTATAAGCTATAAGTTAATTATCTCTTATAATTATAGTTTAAGTCCTATAAGCTATAAGTTAATTATTTCTTATAATTATAGTTATAGTTTATAGTATTATAAAGCTTATATTTATAAATATAAGAATTTATAATATACTTTCTTTTTTAATAAGGTTTATGGTTTTTATACTTTAGGTTATAAAAGAGTATATTTCTTTTATAATTAGGGCTTATTAGATTATATAAGTAGTATAAGAGTTTATTTTTAGAGTCTTTATGTATATATCTTTAGTATCCTAGAGCATATTACTAGGCTATTGTAACAATCTGTTATACCATTAAGCCAAACAGGGCAAAAGATTAGGCCAATAATCGCTATTGTAGCAATTACTGTAACAGAACCAGCGTTTTATAAGGGTTTTCGCTATCACAGTGAACCAGGTTGTGACACATTGCTTTCTCCTCCAAGGGCTTGTCCTCAAGCCCTATAACAGCTGTTCTAACCCCTAAGGCATTACCTAAACGCTCCCTGTAGCGCTGTGCGTAAAGCCCTATTAGCAGCTGGGGTGATTCTTAGTCTTGCAACCCGCAACAAGCTGGAATCGAACCCTAGGCCACCAGCTTCTAGCAATTATCGTGTAACAATCTGTTATACTGTTAAGCCAAGAGGGCAAAAGATTAGGCCAATAATTGCTATTATAGCAATTACTATAACAGAACCAGCGTTTTATAAGGGTTTTGCTATCACAGTGAACCAGGTTGTGACAGCTATAATACTATATTAGCTATATTTTTTATCTAAGTTTAATCTATTATTTTCTTTTTCCTTATTATTTTTATATATATAATTAATATCCTATAAGCTATAAGATAAATATTTATAAAGTATATAAGTAAAATAGGGTTCTATTAAGCTATAGTTTTTATATCTTAGTTTCTTATAAAAGTTAAGGGTATTAATTATTATAATCTTATAAGCTTTCCTAGCTTATAGCTTCCTTAGGTAATAACCTAATCCTTTCTTACTACTTTAGTATATAGGATATAAATCATTATAATAAGCTATCTAGCTAAGGTAATTATATGGTATTTTTATAATAGTATTTATCTAGGCTTTATTCTTAGGGGTCTTAGGTTTTTTTATATTTTTCTTAATATAATAATAGGTTTTATTATAGCCCTTCTTGCTGTAGAATCCGCAGGTTATCTTAAATTAGTAGTTTACTTCCTTATAGCCTTTCTTACCGTAGGTGTTATATATTCTATTAAATCTTTTATAGTTAATAGCATTAATGTTTATTCTTCCTAGTTAAGTGCTATTATCTTTAGTAATATAGTTATCTTACTTTTTTCCTTAGTTAACTTATAGGTAATATTTAGGAGGATTACTACCTTTTTTAGCTTTCTTTTCCTATTTTCTTTCCTATTAGCAGTTATTAATTTTAATAGCTTCTTAAATAAGATTAGTAAAGCTAATAGTTTATTAGTTAATTTTATAAATTTTATTTTTAACCTTTAGCTTTAAGCTATAATAATATATTTCCTTTTTAAAGTCTTTAGTTTAGTTAACTTTAGTAAGTAGCTGAATAAAAGTTAAAGTATGTTTATAGTATGGACTTTTTTACTAAAGGTCCTTAAGTTTCTTTTTAACTTCTTATACTTTATTAGTAACTTTAAATAATCTTTTAAATTAAATTTTAAAGCCTTTATAGCTTTTAAATATATCTTTAGTTAATTAAGTTTATTAATTATAAGTGTTATTTTTTTTATTTTTAAGGATTATACTAAACTAGTTAGCAGCTGGTTTTTCTATTTGGGTTCTTATAAAGTGGATTTAAGCTTTAAACTTATTTACTAAAAAGGTTCTTAGGTAGTAATACTTAAAGTATATATGTAAATTATACTAGAATTTATATAATTTAGTAGTGTTTTTATTAAATTTATTAAGTTAATTAATCTTAAGGATTCTTTTAAGTTCTAGTTTATTATTATCTATTGGTATTATAGGGGCTATTATAGGCGCTATAGTAGGTGCTATAGGGGGTAGTACTCCTAGTAGGTTTTATTATGCTTACTAGAGTTATTATACTTCTTATTAAAGGTTATTAATAGTCTAAAGGTTATTAATATATTAGATAACTATTCCTTAGATTAGCCTTTTTAAGATTATTAAGTAATTAACTAGGTTACTAGGGTTAATAGATGGTTCTTAGTGTTCCTCCTTCTTATTAAAGTAGTCTATCTTATTAATTAAGTCTTAGAAGTTATTATAACTTATTTTTATTATTACTTATAGGTCTAGTAACTGTTTAAATAAAAGTTGTTAATATATAATAAACCATATATTAAATAGTTAATATAAGGTAGATTCCTAAGGAATAAACCTAGTAAATAATTCTAGGTTTATGTTAATAAAGCAGTTAAGAAACCTAGTAGGTAATATAGGTAATAGTAAATAAATGTTACTAGAGTATAGCAGTGTAGAGCATGTTGTAATCTTAATTTTATATTAATAACTAGCTATTTAAGTTATTTAAATAAGCATAGAGAAGTAAACTTATATATTTAGTTACCTAGACTAGATTATTTATAGGATCTGGTAATCTATTATAGCTTATCTTAAGTTACTGATAATTTATTCCTAGCTTACTGGATTATTAGGATGATCTGATAAGCCGCCTGTGATTGGTAGGTCGGTCCTACGTTGATCCGGTTCTGCCTACCCGGTAGGCCTGTTGGTGCGACCATAAGAGACGGGTCGTGACATTAACTATCCAGTGTACAGTTTATCATAGATTTATTTACTACAGTAAACCAGGCTGTAATAGATATCCTATCCTATTTGCTAATATAAAAAAATACATCTATCCCTTGGGAATCCCCTTACCCTATAACCATAACCTAGGATTTAGGGACCAGATTGTTATATAAAAGGTAATATTAGACTCCTTATGCTTCTCCCCGGGCAAGAAAACACACAGCTATAAGCTGTTGTTTACCACTGCCTGCTCCTTGGTGCAAACAGCTTACCAGTAATTTGTACACATGGGGTATTACTGAGCTGTCGGATTCATTGCCTACTCCCGACGGGCGCATTAAACTCACGGCCTCTCTTTGCGCTACACTGCGCTGCCTCAGACACAAGAAACAGCCCCTGGTTCTGGGCTGATAGTATCTGCATAAACCAGAGCGACAAGAACAAGAAATCAAAACAGATTCGGCTCCTACCACAAGTCTTTCAACATGCGACATGCGTCTTGGCCTGCCTCGGAAGCGATAGCAAAGGCGAAAGCGCGATGGAATTATTGATACAAATTCCCGTCTATGACGCTCTTGCCACAATAGGAGAGGAATAACCCAAGGACCTCGCACAGATACCTACAAACTGGAGGAAGAGAAGTATACTATAATTACCATTAGATAATCCGATCTGGACTAACATAGGCGCAACTTCCTGCAGCTCCTGCTAGTCTTTAAATTCTAGCCTGTCTTTACCTAGGTAACTTATTGTAATAACCCTCTTGCCAGCTGTTTTTACCTCTAGTAGAATTTTCATTATTTACCTTGTGGTAATGGTAATACAAGTATCTTCTACTGCAACATAAAAGAGATATAGTGTTAACAGTATGCAAAATATACTAGTGCGGTGTCTAACTGTTAGCTTACTAGGTATCTTTTACTATGTTCAATAGTTTGGCTATGCCCCCTTGGAGATTCCTGCAACATGTCCGCTTGCCAAGCCCAGGTGAGGTCAAAGTTAGCGCAGCGCCTTATTCAAGAGTCAAGGTCCAGTAGATTTGTTCAGCTGAAGGCTCACCAAAGGTCTACAAGGATTAATAGTCTGTTCTACTCTTCCTGGCCTACCTTAAATTCCAATCCAGTAGGATTTCAGTAATATAAGAGATGTGATTCATTATATAGTTAACAATAAGCAGCTTCTCTAATTATACAACATAATACATATTGTATTGTGGATTGAACAGGCTTTATGTTTGTTGAATATGCTTGTGTTTCCTTTCCAAAGTGTTCGGAGGTTTTTAGTTTACTCCACAGAAAAATCAATAAAAACAGGAGTCTAGAACCTATCCATGTAACTTAGTGGAGCATCCGAAGCTTGAATTACTATTACTGCAGCGAACCCTGCTCAAATTTATTCCCACTGCTTTTTAAGCGGGCTTAGCTTGTTCTCTTCTTACAGCTAAACAGGTCTGGACTTGGCGATGAACGCCGGGTGTAGTGTTACTATTGGAATTGACACTTATATTACTTTCTCCTGCGCTGCTGTCTTTGCTCCCTTTTTTCTTGCCCACACACCTTTCTTCTTCTTCTTCTTTTCTTTTTTTGTGCAGGACTTTCCTTGGCCGCTGCATTTGTGTGAAGTTCTACTTACATATCAAAAGCAACCATGGCCATGAACTCCCAGGCTCCTGCGTGTACGGTTAATGCGTGCCTCTTACAGGTTGCTGGCATTGTCGATAACAACCCGCTGGCTCAGTTTTCGGCCTGCGTGTCCATGTTTGGCGCGCCGGTGGTAACAACTTTGTAAGTCTAGTTGGGGCTGACATGCCAATCTTCAGAAGCACGAAGTTGTGGTTTAGGGATTGACTAGGTACTAACATATATCTCTTCTCTAAGAACACCAACCGGCGAGGTCGTCTTCACTACCCATACGGCTTCAGTCTCGTATATTGATATCATCGTCTCGCCTACTACCGATGTCTCCACCGTTGTACAGACCGTGACGGTTCCGTCGCAGGTGTCTCAGACGCAGACGGAGACCATCTACTCCCCCACTGTCGTCAAGACTACAACGACAACCATACTAACTGACGGTCCCTCTGCAACCTCGCCCATTCGGCGAAGGAACGAGAAACGGGGCGGCTGTAAGCCCATTCTGCCCAGTACATCATCCCTCTCCAGCACATCATCCCTCTCCTTTTCATCATCCCTCTCCTCGTCATCATCCCTCTCCGCGACATCGACTTCGGCCCTGTTCCCAATTGCCTCCAACTGTCCCAGCCCCCAAGACTACTCCTCGGCCTGCGCCTGCATCACGGCTGTGGCCACCACGCAATCCATCGTGCTCCCCGCCGCAACTTCGACTTCGACTGTAGATACGACAGTTAGTGTTGCCATCTTGTCGACGTCCCTGTCCAGCACCACGTCGGTGCTGACGAGCACAGTATATGTGACCACTCCTACCACGGTTACGCAGACGATTACCAAGCCCACTACGACGACCAGTACTACTACTGCCACCGTCACCCTCATCCCTGGCGGCCCGTGTATGGCCAATCCCGTCTGCGCCCCGGCCGGTTTCAACATTGACTACTATGAGAATGTGGCCGGCGAGTTTGCTTACGTCTGGGGCACCGGCATTCTCCCCCCTTCCTACTATATCACCGAGGGCCTCAATCCCCTGGATTCCTCCCTCACCAATGTGACCTTCTATCCGGACAACTTGCGCCAATGGGGCCTGCCTGTGGTCTACCCGTACGCTGATCCTACCGAGCCATACTACGTCGGGTGGACGCGCAGCACCAACGGTGGTGTGACGGTGGACGCCAACAACTTCACTCTGGTTTACGAGGGTCTCTTTCGCGCGCCCGAGACCGGTTCCTACACTTTCTGTACGTCTGCCGATGATGAGAGTGACTTGTTCTTTGGCCACGGCAATGCCCTCAGCTGCCTTGATGGCAAGGCTCCGGCCAGCGCAACACCGTTCCTTACAACCAAAGACGCGTCCAACTTAGGTTTGTATATCTGCAAGTCTGTTACCCTGACGGCAGACCTGTACTATCCGGTCCGCAATGTTGTAGGGAATGGGATGGGGCCGTCTGCTTTCGGATTTACTGTTCAGCTCCCATCGAATCCAAGCAGCACGGACGATTTCACAGGTTATGCGTATCCGCTTACTTGCGGATCCTTTGTGTAATAGATTATGTATTTAGTTGAGGTGTTATATGCTTAGTTGGAAGCCGAGCCTGTTTATGTTAGTAGTATAAGAGGAGGAGTATATACCAAGCTTTCTTAAAGTAGCAATTCTCTTTCAGGAGAGTCCAGACCGGTTACACTATCTTGGGAATGTAAGCAAAGAGGTGCTGGAGTTGGCAAAGTGCGAAGAGGCTACGAGTATCGAGGAAGCCTCCGCTACGTGGAGTATCCTAGATGAAGATGTCGAAGATGGCGAGGAGGCAGCACGGTTGTTAGTTTGGCTATAAGAGTTAGTCCAGACCCGAGATACTGCTCATCCATGCGTCGTCTTTGGCAACAAGATTTAAGTGGAGCAAGATTTCAGAGAGGTTCTATTGCCCGCCAGGATTCTCTACCGGCCGCCGAGTCATTACAGAAGCCTAGAAATCTGCCCGGGCGATGTCGAGACAGTTAACCGGATACTTTCACAAGCCATGGAATTACTACCAAGCATCATATCCTGAAGCATCTTGCGAAGCGACCAGCAATTCATTCTTTCTTAAATTCCCAAGCTCGTAACAGATGCTACAACCCTCGAGATGCGTACGAACAAGAGAGTTGAGCAACCATCTGCCTGCTAGAAATTGGACGTAGCGGCATCGCCAGGCTCTACATCAACGAACGGTCCCACAAGGCAGATTTGGAAGATGCTCACCCTGAGCTTGCTAGAAAGTTCAATGATGTCCAAGACCCTGTTAACAGATCAGAAGAGGACGTCTTACCGCCCGATATTAGGTCGTTCCTCCAATGCCAGGTTGTCAAGAGATGTGATGTAGCCAAAGAGTTCGACCGCCTAGCGGCTGAGATCCGAGAAAAACCAGATTCAATCAGTTTCTCCTTGGTCCGCCTTCTGACGAGCCCAAGAAGTCCACGGCAGAAGGCCCATTTGTCTATCTCAAAGTTTCACGCCATGGCAGTACCGAACCCATCGTAAAGAAAGCGAAAATCTACCCGTTCTCCCTTGAGCTGCTGTAGCACGATGATGTTATTGCCAAGGCGGAAAAACTCGCCAATATCAGGGACAATAACAACCCCGCCACGCGACAGGTCAACACCTTGGCTTTGTCTGACATTCTTCAGTGGCTCTGGAATAGTATAGTTGGGAGTATCCCTCCGATAATTGAAGTTGACCAAGACGCCGGAAACCGGAAACGAATGGCCGAATATGTGCTGAATTTCCATGGTACTCCTCAATCTGTTGCGGGATGTCAAAAAGTGGGCATGTCGGCGTTGGATCGGGTTATACCCACCTATGCTGCAACAGCTCCATCGCTTGACCTTTCGCGCGAGAGAATCTCAGCTCTCAGCATGCGGGATACCGTGGTTCAACCTCTAGAAGCATGTCTGGTAGGCATAATGGCAACCTCAGCGAACACATCGCCTGCACGCAGAAGCTGACCAAAGCCAAAGCCGAACTACTTCCCGTCGCAAAGAAGACGGTTCTGGCCTAGGCTAATCCTGTTACTTGAGTCTCGTATATACATGTTTGTATATATAAATGAACAACAATAATAAAGAAAAGCAAGTACTACCAGCAAGCTATATTAAGTAATGCTTGATCGGCTTCGGACCTGGCCTTGTTCAGTTCGGACCTGGCCACCAGGGACCCAGTTACCCGTTGGTATGACTTTCAGGAAACCAACTTTTCGGCTCGCCTCAAAGTTGGCCCCAAAATCCTTGAAACACCCCATTAATCGGCACACTTTTATAGCTAATTTTAATAATTATTTTAATAAAAAATTATATATTATATAATAAATAACTATAATAAACTAATATATAATATTTTTCTTATAATTTTTCTTTATTATTAGTTAAATATATAGGTTTAAAATTTTAAGAAAAGGAGTATAAAAAGGTAAGAAATTCCACCCCACTTTTAAAAATACACTAAAATAAGCTGTAGTGTGCCGGTTTTTGGGGCGTTTCAAGGGTATTGGGGCCAACTTTGAGGCGAAGCCGAAAAGTTGGCTTACTGAAAGTCATGTCAACGGGTAAAAGTGCTGTAAGAGTTTAGTCCAGCTCCGAGCTACCCTTCGGACCCCGCAAGTCTTCTTCACAGGGCCAGTACGCCTTTCCTCACTCTTTCACGCAAAGAGCAACTCATGATGACTGATAGGGTCCGACGCAACGGGCAACTTTCCGCATGTGAGCCATGCCGCAAGTCCAAACTCCGATGCGATCACAGTCGACCAATATGTGGGAGGTGTGCGCGCCGCCGCCGGCCAGAGCAACAATGCCACTACCACCCAGCTCCGACAGCAAAACAGGCCACACCTCAAAACGACCGGGAGACGGCCAATCAACCGGAGATTCCCATATCGAACGTAGGGACTTCGACTCCTTACGAGCTCATCAATATGAACACGAACTTGATGTCCTTTGCTGATCCAAGTACTCCTCGCCCGCAACCCTCTTATACCGCCCTGACAAGGACTGGTGTCGCCTTACCTCAGCCTTCTTCACCTAATCAACAAACAATTTCCGAAGGAGTAAAACTATTAAATGACATTTTGGAACTTGTTACTGAAATTGGCGAGCCTTTCAAAAGTTTCTCGATGCCTGAGACAGAGCCATGCATTCATGGGCCTCTTGTCAAGGCAGTGTGGACCGCCACGAACAACAGCATCCAAGCTCTGTTAAATCATCGTTCAGCTTTGAACTTAGCATCAATATCCGAAACCATATTCGACCGAACCTCGTCGCCTCCTGTCTTTCCCCCTTCTGCAGCTTCTGGCGCATTGGACTCAGTATTCACCACGCAGGGTTTGCGCTGGGAGATGATTGGCCTGTACTGTGCCCAGATCGGAATATACCTAGGCGAAGAAAAAGATCGGTCTTTCAGCCTGTCCGCACCTGAAACATGGAAAACGGATCGCAAAACGTTAATGCACCAGGCTTTCCAAGCTTGTATCCAATGCGAATCGTTCTGTAGCTCTATGGGAGCTATCAACGATCTTACTCTATGGTTCATTATGCTCACAGTCCTACTCGCCACATGGTGCTTTGGTGACGACTCGTACCATGCATTGCGGCTTGTGGGTAGCATGTCGTCAGTTGTTTTTGCCTTGGGCTACTACAAAGGAGTTCATAATGATCCTTCTGTGCCATTCTATATGGCAGAGATTCGGAAAAGGGCGGTCGCTCGTGCCCATGACCTCGACAAAGTGTGTGCTAGTTTCACGTCGCGGTAGGATCTTTTGCCTTGTTTCATTTCACTCAGAAATCTTTACTGACAGTGGACTGGTGATAGGCCTGTTCATCTCAGTCGTCACTTTTGTGTTGTCGAAATGCCCCTTGATATAGCAGACTCTGCTCTTATTGGTGCACCTGAAATGCTCCTAAAAGCTCGCCAGAATCTAGATGCCGATGGTTGGAGTAAGGATAAGGCCGTACTTCCTGTGTCTGTTGAGCGAGCACGACTGTTGTTGTGTATAATTCGTGAAGAAGCTCTAGAGCTAAAGCTTGGGCCTGCAGCGTCAAACCTTGAGGCAAAGGCAGGGTAAGTAATGCGAATAATACTAAGTCAATCGATTCTAACGCTAGCTGCAGGCGTGTCTTGCGAAAATTGAAATCCACTTGGCAGTCGGTTCCGTCACATTTGAAATACAACACAGCGCAACAGTGGACAGGCCAAACTAGGGCTGCTACAATACTACACTTCCTACGACTGGACTATCTATACACGGAGTTTCTGTTGCATAATCTGCTTGCCAGTTCCAGCGAAATAAGTCGCGAGAGCGTGTTGAAAACTGCGCACGAGATTCTCAAAACTGTTCTACTACCAACTCGGAAAAGGGGTCTTCTACATAGCAACAGGGCAGATCATGAATGGGCTGTAAGTGGCAAAACCATCAACAAAAAAAGTTGGACCAGCTCAAGTTTCGGATACTTACAGATATTGCAGCTAGTTTTCTATGCTATGCCCTGTGCTAGCGTCCTGGTCTTGGAGCTTCTGCGACAAAGCCAACATCCTTTGGAAAGGCTTAGCATCGATAGAAGCAGCGTAATCCAAGATATCAGCGTTTTGATAACATGTTGTGACTCTTGGGCCGAGTTTGGGCAAAGCAATTATCAAATCTGCAAGCAGGCCCAGTCCATCTTTTCCAAAAGTCTTGATTCAATCCTAAACTATACCGAGCCTATCCAAAGAGACAATTCTGAAGGGTCGGCGACGCGTCAACACGAGCATCAAAACGAGCTCACAGGCTTTACAAGTCCAGAAATTCTTGCTGGATCTGCCCAAGATTCCGAGTGGCTCGTGTGGCTCGACTCACTGGGCTTACAAGGCGACCTATGGCTCGAGTCTAACATTCCATCTTCGGAAGGTCCGTGATATCAATGAGGATGATGCCAACAGCTGTGATACAGCGCCCGCAGCTATCGAAAACAATTATGAATTGGGTCGAGCATCACAGTGCATCAGTAATGTTATGGTGAGTAAACGTAATGTACAAGCCGCTTGCTTCTAAATATGGAATAAATGTAAAACATATCTACCACTAAACTTAGGTATTTAAGACATTATAGTTGAAGGGCCATATCATAGAGGCTGCTTACTTACACAAAGGAGCGGGTATAATCTAGCGATCTTCTCGATTAGCTCCACAGGGGCATTAAATACACAACAAAACATTATACGAATAGTGTAATAGAAAACGTAAATAAGAAACGCATATGTAGACTTAGATGTAACTTGGCAGACTTGGAAGAATATCTATCTACCCACAGTTGCTAAATTGGAGCATTGATCTCAGAATATCATGAACAACGAACATGTAATCTTTACTCTAACAAATATTTTCATGCTCTCCTTGTATATCCCTCGCCGGCTGTTGCTTGTTTTACTGCTCCTGATAGTTCATTTCCTAGTTCTCCATAGCACCCAACATCTCATCACCCCAATGATGAGCTGTTCATTCTTTGGTCTTTCATAATGGCGTTGAAGTATCTATCCCGTGTGAAAGCTGGATGATGCTTGTAGTATATATCACCTACTAGTGGAATTGGCAAAATTTCTTGGAGTGGATGGATTATAAGGACGAAGCTGGGCTTACCTTTCATGAAGGACCAGATGGCTGATTTAATGCTGTGTAGAGTCATTCGCGGTGGTTGGCCGAGAGGTCTTGGCACCATGTGAGTGGTTGAGCACTCCGAATACACTGAAAGAAAGTCTTTGGCATCGTTCGAGGAAACCTTGAGCTCTGCTTGCTCCCAGTATGAAGGTAGATGTTTCGCAGACATGGCCGTGATAATTATAGCTCGATTCGAAGCACAGCTCTTGTAGTTGAAGATTTGCATGATATTTCACAGCATACCAGTGCCTTTTGAGAAGCAGAGCATAGGCACTCATTTATACTCAATGGAGGGGCTGTGTGGGAAGCCTCCGGACTCATGAGTCCGTGTATGTTCGGTGTATCGGACTAGATACAATCGGAGTTCGGAGTGGGGCGAAACTTTCCCGCATCCAGGTCGGGAGATGCCTGACGCGCGTTACAATGCGTGTATCCGTTCCCTGCACAAGTCAAACATCGGGCTGAAAGAATACGTGCCACAAAAGACAATAATATTGATAGCTGGGGAAAAAAATTAAATTAAACAAATTAGACAGAAAAGCAATCTATCAAGTTCTGCGTATATAAAGAAAGATGATCCGAGCTGGCTCTGACTATAGACAACACCAGATATGTAGGTTGCCCCTCTCTATCTTAATATATTACCTCTGTGCCGTTCGGGAGCACATATCCCACCATGATGAAGTCCTTTACAATGGCTGTCCCATTAGCTAGTAGCGCTGCTTGGGGTGGCGTGCATGTTTCCATAACATCCCACGTATAGCACAGCGGTTTTGGCGGTTGCGGTACTGTATTTTTAATACAGAAGCTACTGCTAGGCCCTGCGGTAGAATACTTGGGTTTGGTGAGAATCTGTCCTGTCGCGATGTCGGTGCCAGCCATTGCGCGTGAGAAGATACGGTAGGCCGTCTCAGGCTGGTAGTATGGGACTAGAAGGAAGAGAATACATTAGCCAGTGCAATGTGCTTAATGTGGAGGAGGCAAAGAAAAGAGAGATCAAAGCATACCCTGGTGCCCTGCATCAAAGACTCGCGAAAACGACAGGTTGCCGTGCTGGCGCACCACGCCACCAATGTAGCTGTCATTCGTGCTGATGCTGGCATACCCAGCGGCGCGGAAACTCGCAGATGATGATGATTGGATAGCCAAGCTAATTTTTTCACCACCAAGCCCTGGAAGAAAGGGATTCTGTTAGCATAATGCTTCTTCACAGTAAATAATATTGAATGGAATAGACTGACAGTTGCACTGATAGTCCCTATCACCATAGACAAGCGCGACCCTAACACCGCTATTGAGCAGATCTCCAAGGATCTCGAGATTATGCCCCCGGATGAAGTCGCCTGTCTCTATGAATGCTTGGGCCACAGCAGTCGAGAGACCTGTGAAATTAAGCGGCACACCCAGCGCCAGCTGCACCTCGCGCGAGTTTAGATAACCTGCGGCGAACTTTGGCGGGAATGAGTCTGGCGCTAACTGAGTGAAGTCAAACAAGTCATGCTACCACCTGTTAGCAATTTGCGTTCCTTAGAGCATATATATATTCTTACCCCTTTGGAGTTAAAGGGCTGCAGTGTCGGTCCAAAACAGAACTTGTATGCAGTCGCGCAGGCTTGGTTAACACTCTTATTATTTCCCCAGCCCTCTGGGTCCAGCTGCTCAGCCAGCTCTCGGCAAGTGTCAGTCAGATTGAGACACTGAGGCACAGCGGCCAGAGCGTCCTGGTATTCGGTATTGTTGATAAGCTGCAGCCCATAGGTATTATCATATGCAAAGACCGGGTACAGAGGCGTCTGAATGCTGTTATCGATACAAGCGTTGACCAAACCGACGACATCGATGTGCAGTGGGATAGCGGCTGCCGTTTTGACATTCTCAGTAGCAATGAGCTCATTCTGAGAGGCAATGTAGCTAGCCAAGGTGGGCACGTAGTGGCCACCATATGACTCTCCCCAGAGACTCAAATGGTTGTTCTTTGGCCTATATTCAGGAAACCTGTCACGCTATGTTAGATGAACATCACTAGTAACAGTTGGAAAATGGGATTCTCACTCTTGTATCCACGTCTGTAGAAAATACCAGCTCGCTCGTGCGGCAATGAAGGTTGTATTGGCTGTAAAGGCAACGTTCTGGGACGCAAATGTCCCTGGAACGGCGGTTAGTGAGTCTTGGGAGAAGTCTGCGAGAGAGAGATTCTTTGGAGTAACTGTGAAAGGCGACTGCGGCTCATTAATTGTACCGTTGACAAGCGAGTCATACGAGAAGCCAACCTGGACCGGTTGATCTAGATAGAGCATATTGGCGTCATTATTCCACGACCACGGATTCAGCATTGTCCTTTTCGAGTCCGAAAGGACAGAACATGGACCATTTTCACCCAATGCTGCTGCAACTGACGGTGAACCTGGTCCACCCTGCAGCCAAACGGAGAGGGGCGCATTCTTAGGGTGGTCACTGCGCGCCTCAAAGAACCAGAAAAAGGAGTGGATAGGATAATGTTGGCCCGGAATGAGATTAGGAGGAAGGTTAACATATCCACTAAAGGCTTTAACGTTGGGAGTTGTTTCGCAGATCTGAGTCTGTTCAGGCTCTGGTGTAAGCAATAGTAAATAAAGACAGTTTTGAGATATGAAAGCTTACCTGCTTATAGGAGATGGATACGCCAGGGAATGAGCTACTCGGGATGGTTATCAAACCCTCAGGAGTTGGTGGAAGCAATATAGCTGATGCAAGCGGCGACAGAAGAAACAGCCCAAGGCCAAATGCTTTATCAATATACATGGTATGTAAAACAGCTCAGATGCGCTAGAGAAAGGAAGCAATGAGATACATAGGAAGTGAATTGAGTATTGGAAATCTCAAGAGGAGAGACCTATCTTATAAGAAACTCTTGCAACTGGGATTATCTATTTGAGAGGATTATATCCAAGCAGTTTCTATAACAATCTTAGATAGGGGGCGGCTATGTGGGCAGAATCCATAGCAAAGGAAGCGGCTATGCAACTTATGCCTTGCGCTTAGCCAAGCTTGTAAAGTTGACATGTAACACTTGGATCTTGTTCCTGCTGCTTTGGCTTACTTTGTTGGGCAGAAGACAACTTATCTTGTTTACTAATAATTCATACTTACCTTACACCCAATGAAGCTTTTTCAATACAAGAATAAAGTCAATTGCTACTAATATAATCCGGAATACAAGATGAACTTGTTACAATTTCGAAGGAGTGCTATTATAATCCAAGACTTGACTGATGATAGTGCCAACTTGACCTGCGCTGGTACATAGTTAGTATCGAAGTTCTCTTGCTATATAGTAAGCTGCTTCCAAGATAAGCTTAAGCTTGACATTTAGCATGAAGTAACCCTTGTTTGAATGCCCTACAGTTATCAACTAACTCGGACTTGCCCCACTTTCTTTCAAGATCTACACTCTCCAATGCAACTAAAACAGACATAGCGCTTACTGGCCATGGCTGAGCTGCATAACTAAACAATAGAATGTTTTGCTAAGCATAGGGGCTCATGCAATTAAAAGTCTTGTCCAGCCCCTCAACAGTAGTTGACAACGCTTGACGTTACCAAAACAATTCATATGGTGCTTCGGATTCGCCCCACTTGTTAGATCAGCTCTGTCCCTTTATTCAACCATCGAGATGCCTAGAAGAGGGTCGCAGAAAGTCAAGACAGGATGTTTCACATGCAAGTACGTCTGATTGCCTACGTGTACTCAGAAAGCAATACTGTAACACAAGCCATGGACTAATGTCTTACACAAGGATACGAAAGGTCAAATGCGATGAAGCCAAGCCTCACTGTCTGAGGTGCACGAGTACTCGGAGGAATTGTGATGGCTATCCACCCGAGACGTACCGGGCCTGCTCTTGGGATGAGCTTCTCAGTTCAAGTGCCATTATCCCTACACCGAGAAATGGCCGCAGCAATCGGGAAGGTAGAGCCTTTGACTTTTTTCTGCATGTGGCTGCTCCGAGCCTATCGAATTACCCTGACAAGGAATTCTGGACACGCCTCGTCCCAATGATTTACCAGCAAGAGCCCGCTGTTCGTCATGCCGTGACAGCTATTAGCTCCATCTACGAGCAGCTCAGGAATGGTCGGTTGGATGCCCTTGACTACCCTGGCGGTCAATTCGCCCTGGGCCATTACAACCACGCCCTGTCACATCTCACGAGCAAAACAAACAGTGAGTCCACGATGCTTTTCTTATGTATTCTCTTCGTATGCGTAGAGATGCTTCGGAAGAATACACCCGCCGCCATCGAACATTGCCGACATGGCATATCAATCTTGAATAATGCAACCATGACGCCCTGGGTTCGTGAGAAACTTACGCCTATGCTTGTCCGACTGAGCATCTTCCCCTTCTTTTTTGGTCGCACCATCACCACGTTTCCTTCCCTAAGCGGCCTGGTGGCTGGTACTGCAGCCCCATATACCACGCTTGAAGGAAGTCTCTTTGCTTTAGACATCCTCCAGGCACGGTCGGTCCAGTTCATACGCTCCAGCGACACATACAGGCAAGGGATCATGTACAGCATAGATTTCCCTGATGGTCTATATAAAGAACAGTTCGACATACTAGCTGCCCTGAATCAATGGCTTCTTGACTTCTCTGTCTTCAGAGAAACGTACCCTCCTACTTGCCACGACGCTAAAGCCGCGTACTTGGGAACACTCATGAAAGGCCTTGTCTCCAAGATATGGGTGGGAAGCGCCCTTGACAAAACAGAAATGGGTTATGATAACCAACTGGTATCTTTCAAGGCAGTCGTAGATGCCGCAGAAGAGATTATCTCATTGCTCCCTCCTGTGCAAGCCCTGCACTCTAAGTCTACGTTTACCTTCGGGATGGGCTATATGCCTCTCTTGTATCTAGTGGTGATCAAGTGCCGAGACTTGGGCATTCGACGTAAGGCCCTCCATGCGATGATCTGTCTGGCAACGTGCCAAGAAAGTTTATGGGATCTCTCGGCCATATCTGCAACCGGCCAACGCGTTATAGAACTGGAGCACAACATTAGCCTTGAGGCATTCGACAGAGGAGAACTTTCCAACGCTTACGCATTTGTTCCTGCTGATGAGATGCGGATTCGTGATTCAATTATTACTAAACCAAGAGAGACGCAAATTGATGCACCTGGGGTCAGTCCACTATACATACGGGTGTCTTTCCTATACGCAAGTTCAGGAACATTTAGCTTTGTTGATGAATGGCTTGCAATTAGCCCAGTGCTTACTTCTTCGGTTTAGCATAATATAGACTTGTTAGCTTTCCTTAATGTATACTTTGATGACAGTATGCTTACTTGAAATGCTGCAAGGTAACTGGTACAACCCTACACTTATGGTTGTAATTACAGGCCTACCGAGTACATGTAGGTAGAATCGAGTTAATAACAGGCTGTCCAACCAATTATCGGAGATGCATCTACTCATCCATTAATCCAGCGACGCAACTCCCCAGACCCATACAATATCCCTTGCCTTTACCTCATAAAATACATATGTTACCAAAAGGATTGTCAATGGCACCTAATTCCTTCTGTATGGAAATTTTACAGTGTATTGACAAGGGAGCTCAAAATAATAGCACTAAGGTAATTGCAAGCAAACATGGCTAGCTAGATCTTGTATTTGTTATAAATAATACTATAGTATAGAGTAGCGACTGGTTATATAGCTTTCAAATAAGTGAATGTACCCGAAGCATATATATATTTATACTGTCCTCCTAGACAGTCAAAACAGTTGCAACCATGCCCCTTTGCATAGTGATCCGACATATGTTCACAGACACTCTGCCTTCCACCCCATAGCATGCACATCCTCCATCAACCATGCTATATGGGACCATAAAATGGAGTAAAAGCCACCTAAACCTCCTGTCCGTGGTTCTTGATAAATTTGGAAATATCGTTTTTGCTGGTACCGTTTGCAATAGCTTCAGCAACATTGGTATAAGTTGCATTATCCTCTTTGTAAACCATCCAGGTTGAATCATTCTCACTCCATCCAAAGGCATTAGGCTGAACCTTTTTCTCACAAGACTTGTTACCATTTTCTTGCCTTGTCTCTGAGGTGTTCCAGCTACCGCCCGAGATGACTGGTACTCCAGTAGGACAGACGCAGACCCCACTGATCAGTCTCTCGAGAACTACGGCACACTGATTGCCGGCTTGAGACGAGAAAGCGGTAGCAATGCCATTTGGAGTAGTTGTTGCAAAATCCATGCAGGTTGCGAGCTGGTTGGACGCCAAAGCACAGCACTCATTTTGGGGCAAGTTTGTGCAAGACGCAAAGAGACCCGATCGACAGAGATCATCGTTTTCATAAAAATTGATATTGGCAACTTGAGCAAGCACCATGGAGGCAAAGCCCAAAAGAGAGATCAGAGTGTGGGAAACCATTGTGAATATGATTGCAATGAATCTTGTTTGTCAAGTTGGCTTAAAGTGTATTGATTGTGTTATAAACATCAAAGTCGCTGAGATGGTAAGTACACTGATATAAATAGTTTCATAGAAAATCTTCAACAGTCTTTCAAGAGGAAGACAAATTGATAATTGCTTTGCCAAGGTTTGTTTGCGCCCGCAGACTTGTATATCCTACCATTTTGGGCTAACAATGTTGCTTGGCATTTAGTTTCTTGATACTTTTTTCAAGTGTTGACCATGTAGATTTCTATCTATATCCACGATATTAGTACTTCCTTATTACTTTATACTAATCCAAATTACAATATCTCATAATGTTTACTATTCATCAGTCGACTGTGTGTAAGAACATCTTATGGCAGTAGCATCGGGCTGACACTATACTGTAATATAGGTATCAATCACAAATAAATATTACCAAATATCCTATACCACTTATGTAAGTAATACAACCTGTATTTACTTATTGCCAAACATGGCGTGATTTATTATGTATATCATAAATGACATACTATATGCTATACAATTACTTGTTATAGTTACATACACACGGATATAATAAGTAGTCAAGTGGAAATATACTAGGATGCGGACTTTTGCTAACTTACTTGCATTTATAGTACATTGACTACTAATAGGTCGATTGCCTATCTAAGCTTATGCATACTTATTCCAGCCCACTTCCTGTGAAATATGGTAGCAGTAATATGTTACTTGTCATCTTACCCAAGACAGCACCAATCAACTTATAAAAAATAACAGGCGGAGAATTTTTCGGGCACTTGGTTCTACAATGTTATGAATGGCGAAGTCATCATCGAGCATTCCGGAACTTCCGTACACAAAAGTGGCAATATCGGACTCAGTAGCTCAATATTACTTCATGGAATATCTGGGTAAAGCAAAGGGTACTACTTTTGCTGCTACTACCGCTATTATGCAAAGCGAACACTGTAATCCGTCGAATTACTAAACAGTTTTCGTCTGCGCACCCTGGATAGGCTCGCGATCTACAGGGTGCAATATTTTATGTTCTATCTCTAAACATTAATACATTATATCCTGTAAGCAATCCGCCTCATCCATGTCGAAGCCAAAAAGCGGATCGAAGTCGAAGTTCATATCCGTAAACAGGCTATCAATTCCATTGTCAGTAGGCAAGGACGCAGGATTGGCCTGTTCGCATGGGCCATCGTTGCTGAATGCCGTAGCCATATCGGGATGAGAGGTCGTAGTTGTTGCTGAATCCGTCGTCGCCACTCCCATGACGTTAATATTCTCTTGAGACCGAAGAGACTTTGAAGCAACTGTATTAAGAGCATCTCCATTCAACTGGCATCCAGAATACATACCCAGTGCTCCACCGTCGTATTGTGAAGACGATTGGCCGTCATTATCGCGGGTACCGGTAAGCACGCCTCCAACATTTACGTTTAGA
This sequence comes from Trichoderma sp. CBMAI-0020, assembly GCA_030708095.1. Classification (NCBI taxonomy): domain Eukaryota; kingdom Fungi; phylum Ascomycota; class Sordariomycetes; order Hypocreales; family Hypocreaceae; genus Trichoderma; species Trichoderma sp. CBMAI-0020. Next base: position 2,076,579 of record JAJNCI010000008.1, on the reverse strand, counting down.
CGCCGCATTAAGTTGACTAAGATGGCCATCGAGCGTCTTGGTGCGTGGCAAATTCTTTGATGTTCGGATAGTATCTCGAGACAGTTCTGGAGACGATTATAGGCTTCAGAGGCCGGAGGCTTTTCTGCCGCTATGCGTACATGAATCGTTGCGCTCACGTAGGTCGCATACGATAGAAAATACGGCGGAGACTTAATGCACCAGTATTTTTTGTAACGTCGGAGCACCGTATCAATGCGTGATGCAGCATTTTCGCAGAGGGAAGAGGCGTGATAGGTAGATGAGGTCGTGGAAGAGAGGTGACCTTCCGTGACAAAGGGACGGTGAAGCAGGATGACCAACGCGTAAAACATTGACCTAATGAAAGTCAGCTATAAAAAGAATTACAGGTAGATTAAGCAGGCACTAACACTAAAGATAGAGTATGCGGAAGAGCCATTGTGTCAGCCGTAGTCTTATCATCAAAATGGATCCTCAAATGCTCAGGGGATGAGTCCCGCCATTGAATCAATTGAGCATGCAAAGCGAGAGACATTTCATATAACTCGTCATTGTCTCTACGCAAGCTCTCCTCTGTGTACAAACTGGCGAGAATGCGATCAGCGATGGTGCTCAGCCTACAGAGCTGTACAAATGTCGAGCCGCTGTGCATTGGTAAATCGAGTGTTCGAGCAACTTCAGAGTAGCCTATGCTATTAGAAAGCTCGAGTTCTTCGTATTCGTCCAGGAAAAGCATGGGGACACTGCAATCCATGTCACGGAGACGAGCTGGGCGCCCTTGGTAGATGGACTGAACCTTGTCCAAGACTGGGATTATGTATCAGATGAAGCCTGCAAAGGCGCGATAAGGATGCCATACCAAAGGCGGACCAGAATACTCTGCGTCGTATCTCTATGTCTTCTGGTGAAAGCGACTTTTTAAACGAAAGTGGCGGGGTCTCAGAATGAATGCCTAGGTCAATCATCATATTCGTGGCAATACCCAAGTAATGCCACGAAAGACTCCTCTCATCGCACCATGAAAACAGTGTATCCGACATAAGGAGCAGCGCTTGAATCGTTGGAATGCTACTCTTGCATAAAGTTTGTGTCCCACGACCAAACAATAAATCCTCAGCCTTTTGTCGAAAGTGACGACCATGTTGACAAATGTCAGGGTCGTCACATGCGCCGCCTACCTCAGGCACATGTTTAGAAGCATGAAAGAATATTGAGTATAAAAGTAGGGGAGAAAAGTATGTCCCTTGGCAAGCCATGTCACGCATGAAAGATGGCCGATAGATGATGGATCCGATGGCATGTTGGCGGTTCCAGAAGACTGAGAGTAGTCTCATACCCAGAGACGGGTCGATGCCCGCAAAAGATAATTTGTTTGAGCGGAGATTAATGGGTTCAAGTTGGCCTAGGTTGAGTTAATGCGGCACTATTGTGGTGGGCATGAGGACGATGAAGAGACTTACGCTGCTTGGCAGCCTCAGCTAATAGTTGGGTTTTTATAGAGACATCTACCTGGCTGGCTGCGGTTGCCTCTTTCATAGCCGGATATTGCTCATCAAATATGGCGCTAGAGGACCTGTTAAAGTCTACCTTTCTTGATTCCCTAGCATCAACGTCACTCGAAGTACTATTGCGACCTTGGCCATGCAGCAAGGGCGTAGAGGTGTCGGACTCTTTAGGTGACAGTATCCCAGAGCGCACAGGGTCTTTCGAACGAGGCATATCTACATGAGTCTGATCCTCTCCGATATGCCTCTGTTCAAGGGATCGTAAAGCCTCTGCCTCTTGACGTAACCTCGCATTCTCCTCTTCTAATTGGCGAATCCGCAAATTTGAAGGTCCACGTCAAATCAGCACATGTTGTTCAAAAGCTACTGGACTTGCAAAGCCAGAGGGTTGCCATATACCTCTCTTTCGTCACTCGTGCTGTATATTTACACTCTCTGCTATGCGTTGTGCAGTTTCTGCAACTAGGCCTTGCATTATCGCAGCCCAGCTAGACTTGTTAGACTTCCATAGAACATTAACGAGGGACGAGGTGTGTACCTTTCTGTATCTACAAAAATCGCAGGCCACGTCAGCCCGCTGTCTGCTCCTCTGGAGTCTGAGAGAGCCAGGATTCGACATGACTGGTATCTATACCGACACGCAATTATGTGTTCAGGAGTGGTACGCGAATGAAAAGTGATATTGAGCTGGGAAAGCGCAGGCGGTGGAATATCATGTTCCGTCGCAAAGTGGGTCTCTTTCGGGATTGACGCCTAAAACGTGAATCTTTCGTTATAACGATATTACTAGGCCGGGGGGACTAGGCTATTGCTGCTCGACTCGTAGCTCAGCGCGGGTGTAAGATTCATGAGATGAATTTGCTGTTCACGGGAATACTGGCTGGGCAACAAGTCGCGCTGGAGAGCATTGCGCTTACATTCATCAAGGCATTGATACGTAAGAATAAGCTCTATCCGTTGAAAAACAAATCTCCGTATTGAGCCTCGATGGCTGTTGTTTTGTAGATTTGGTGGCGGGGCGCTAGCAATGTTTTACACACTGAATTGTGAAATTGAATGAGGGTAATGAGAGTTCCATATTAGGCCAAATTACTGATTTACATCATGAAAAAGAAACAAAATTTGAATGACCAACGCTCAGTCCAAGAAAGGACGCAGTGTCTCGGCCGACCGCCGCATTAATCCAGTATAATACTCATCTGACAACACTCCCGACGCGTGGTCGAGAATGAATTGAAGTTGTCCCGTGGGCACTTCAATCTCCTCAGTTTCCAATTGTGTCGCGCCAAATTTTCCGATTGGTGTGCGATCAATTGGTGGCATACACTCTACCGCGAGAGCGCCATGATAATTTGCGTCCTTTAGCTCAGCCATTATCCTCTTCCAGTTGAAGTGGCCATCTCCGGCCGCAAGGCGGTTATGATCAGCAACATGGAAATCAACAATGCGATGCTTGGCCTTTTGCAATGCTCCATAGAGGTCTTTCTCTTCAAGCGCCAGGTGGAAAGGGTCGAAGGCAATGCCACAATCATACCCGACTAAATCCGCAAGAGCAAGCGCTTGGTCCACGCGATTAAGGAAGTATGTCTCGAATCTGTTCAAAGGCTCAATTCCGACTCGAATGCCCTTTTCCTTGGCAAGCTTAGCTACTTCACGTAAGCCTTCGACTGCCCACTTCCATTCGTTTTCCGGCGTTGATGAAGGAACAAGCTTGCCAACGCGAGCCGGGACAATAGTGACAATTTGGCCTCCAAGTTCAGCAGCCATTGAGACAACATCCTTCATATATTGGATGGTGTCTCTGCGATGTGCGGGATCGGCAGCGGTAAGGTCCCTAGTTCCATGTTGAAGAGTGACAGTGCCCCAACATTCGATATTGAACTCCCGCAAGAGCTGGCGAGTTTCTTCGATAGGGTAAAGAGAAGGTTCTCCCGCAAGCTCGATGCTCGTGTAGCCCAGCTCACTTATACGCTCCAGGGTGCGCCGAAGGGGTTCTGGGCGCATCCAAGTATGGGCAGAGAGATGCATGGTGAGTCTTTGAGTCAATTGATGTTCCAAATATAATGATCTAAGTGTTTGAGATTTAAAAAAGTAGAACAAACATATAATATTAGACTCTCCCTTTATATTGTTCGTTTTCTTGTATGGCGGAATCAGAGGCGCCGCGTAGGCGGAAGATTGACGGAAAGTGGAGATCCGTTTTGCCAAATGTTGGTATCCGCTGATCCCTTTGGCGGATCTTTGTCTTCCGTCAGCAAATTGATATAACAGTTGAATACCAAAACAAGGTATCCAAACAGTTGTCAATACTCAGAAACTACAATACAATATCTTCTAGACTGTTCTTTTTCTACCTTTACCTTCTGTGCCGGTCCATCAATACACACATCTCTTACAATGGCAGTCCAGTGGCAAGACGATTCCATTTTTGAGCACTTCAACATCTTCGAAGAGACGTAAGTCACAACTATCTAGATTTGTATCCATCTTTGACACCAAACAGATTCAAGACAGTAGGCTCTCACAGTATAATGGCAGCTGTGTTCATCCCGAAATGCCTGGCGCCAGGCGTTCACCCTGCTATCTTCCATTTCCACGGAGGGTTTCTCGTGAACGCGCATTCTCTATTTGCCCCTTTCTTTCCAATATGGGTTCTCAAATTAGCGCTAGAAAACAAGGCCATACTGGTTTCACCAGATTATCGTCTACTTCCGTCCGAAAACGGCGTCGCTGATGTCTTGGAAGATTTGGAAGACTTCTGGCAGTGGAGTCGCAGCGATAACTTTGCCAAGATGTTTCGAATCCACTCCACTGGCCACTCACTCGATACTACTCGTGTGCTTCTTACCGGTAGTTCAGCTGGTGGCTACGCCGCAATGCAGGTGGCAATGACACACCCAGATGATATAGCAGCCGTGGCTACATCATATCCGTTCGTGAACCCAAAAGATCCAATCATGTTTTCTGGTCCCAGAGACGACGAACCGACCATCATGCGCGTAGCACGAGAGGAAATGCCATCGAGGAAGTCTGTTCTAGATTGGATTGAAGAGACAAAATACACAGTAGTGACCAAGGCTGGTTTTGAACGGACGCCATTTGCGGTAGCTGCGGCACAGCACGGAATATACTACTCGAAAATATTTGATCCTTGCGGTCTGAATCGACTTGAGTTTATTCCAACAGAGCGGTTGCGAGCTGGCGCAAGATTGCCAAAGAAGATGTAAGTAATCAAAGCTAAAAGGTCAAGGATTGAGCCTTACTAAAACATGTTCGTAGTTGGATATTACACGGGAACGCCGATAGCGTTGTACACTTGCGGACAACACAGGAATTTGTTGATTTGATTCAGGAAAAGCTACCTGATACTACAGTGAGACTTGATATAGCCAGTGGGGAAGACCATGCCTTTGATCACTTAAAAACAAGTTGGGAGTTGCATGCGATTGGGGCTCTTGATTTCGTAAAACAGTCGTGGCTAGAAACATAGCTATTCTCAACACCATTTGTATATACGGATAGTAAAAGCTATAATTAGCCACCTAGTTTGAACAAAGCGACTACATTAAATTAAAGCCAGCTGCGTTGGTTAAAATTAACACGATGTCCGAAAGTATTATATTCTATCAAGGTCACCTACTTTCACTTGTTGTATTAAGAAGTAAGTTAACAAGTCTTTCCCAATTGAATATTTGGTTCATTCTTCACTAGGTTTGGCTTACATTATATGTCTTTTTTTGCAACTTCAAGAGTTGAGTTGGAACAAGATAAACAAGGGTTAATTTTGTTAGGATTCTCCAGAGCGGATCCTGCGGTGGCTCTATAGCGTAAAGGTAAGAGTTAAGGATAAATGTATGACCAATAAGCATGATCCTTCTATATACCCCTGCCCTCCTTAAGCAGGTGCCTAAAGGCTTGGGTTACATAGGTGTAAATTACAAACAAGGGCTGTTAGTTTGTTATGGAAGCGCTGTAGAACTCACTTGTAAGATCAGCATAGAAAACAACACCTAAATCCTATGCAAGCTCCGTGTCCGCGCGCCCGCATCCCTTGCACACCTGCATCATACTTGTACTAAGTTGTAGACAGTTTCCGGTTTGAGCCAAGTGCTATTTACAAAGGAATACGCAAGGCCCGATTAAATACGCAGTGACCACTGGAGCAGACAATATAAAAGACCAGCACCTGGTCGTGATAGCATTAGAGATCTTCAACAATACACGCCGACTTTTGTATTCTGTGCAACAGGCCCCATCTATGGCGCCCAAATTGCGTGTTTGCGCGGTGCTCTTGGCTCTTCAATCCGTCTCTGTCCTTCCCACTCAGGTCAGTGCACAAGATGTCATATCGCCATGGAAGGATACCGCGACAAGTTTCGGACCAGATGTTAGTCTCGCCAAGACCTGGAACGCCTCCTTTCCGCTGTTTGAAGGCATAACGTCTTCACCGACCAATGACAGCGGTGCGACGGGCAGCGATGGAATCAACCTCAGTCGCAGAGCCTCCAAGGACTTCTGGCTTAGAGTCATGCCCCTAGGTGCCTCCATCACGCAGGGTATACATTCGTCAGACGACAACGGCTATAGGAAGTGGATACGAGAGCAGCTGCGCTGGGAGGGTTGGCAAGTGAACAGTGAGGGATTCATGGCTCCAACCGACAAATGCTAAGTTACTGACTATGCTGGCTACAGTGGTGGGATCAGGGCAGGCGGGGACAATGAAAGACAGGGTAGCCATCCTCCTCCTCCTTTGCCGCCACTTCCACCACTCATTATAGCACGAGTAAGCTGACTTGTGCATATAGGATCACGAAGGTCACCCTGGCTGGATCATTACGGAAGGCGGAGGGCACAGTGGCGTACAACAGGCCTGGGACGCTGCAAAATGGATGAAGCCCAACCTAGTCCTACTCAACGTCGGCACCAACGACTGTAGTTTCAATGTTGACTTGCCGAATGCCGGGGCTCGAATGCAGTCTCTGGTTCAAAGCATCTTTGACGCTGTACCTGGCGTCGTTGTTATTATGTCGACTCTGATTCCGAGCCCTGCTATCACAGACTGCGCGAAAGATCTGAGCGCTCAGTTTCGCCAGGTTGTGCCCAGGATACAGAATGGCAGGCTGGCTATCGCCGACTTTAACGCTGCTATGGATGCAAAGACCATGTTCTCGGACGACCCTATCCATCCAAACGACTATGGGTACGAGTTCATGGCCTCTGTCTGGTGGCAGGCCATTAATGCAACTTCTTCTGCCCTATCAGCGCCATTGGATAATGGTCAAGACGATTCCCAACCCGCTGAGACTTGTGCCAAACAGGCCGGTGTCTCGCGTGGGCCCATCACTACGCAGAATGGTTCTGGCCACGATGACGGCATCTACGTCCACAAGTCAAATAGCAGGGGCGTCTTAGTCGACGGCAGGATCCAAAAGCCCACAGACAAGAACGAGTCTGATGCTATCCCTTCGCATATTTTCTTTGCCCAACTGACCAATGTCAACGGTGTAGACCGAAGCGCGGCCTTGGATGACTGGGTAGGCTGCCTTTTCTCTCCACGTTCCTAGTTCCAGGCCCATTTCGCCATGGTTGGATCATGCTTGCTAACCGCAACAGATTCGCATTTACCACAAGTCTGCCACGGATGGTAAGAACGAGTATTGGTTCCGCGAAAATCTCGGCAACGGCAGCTTTGCATCATCGGTGCTGATGGACGTTCAGCAGAATTGTGATGGAGGACCGAGTAAGTTGTATACAATGTTGACCTCATAGGCTGGTTTTTTGGGCGCCTGCTAATATAGTCTGCTTGTCTGTTAGATTATGCGTGGGCCGATTTTGTTCGTGGACCCTTCCCCAAGCAGTGTCTTTTGAGGCCGCTACTTATTATATCGTCTTACTAACTGCTTTTGTCTGGCCCTCCAGGATAATGATGGACTTGGTGAGATCATCTGTTTCATACGGCTGTCCGCTGAATTGGAGCCGCGCTAACCACTGTCCTCTTTACCTTAGCTGATTTCTGGTGCATTGGATCGGGCACACAGATAACAGTCTCCCTCAACAAGGGAACAAGACCTCCCACGGTGAGTGAGCTACATATTAATTCTGGATCAATGCTTCTTCGAGAAGATGCGAGCAGCTGCTGATAGGGGGTATATTGGCTATTAGTTCGAGAACATTGGCGTCGTTGTCCCGGCGAGTGGAAATTTTACACCAGCAGATGTCCGGATTGCTGATATAGACGGCGACGGGAGGGCTGATGTCTGTTTCATCCACGATAACGGCGACATTGGCTGTTCCCGGAACGGAGGCCAGGGAAGGAACTATTATTGGCAAGGCTTCTCCACAGCCAGTGGCCTACGAGAGACTGTCTTTACTGGCAAAAACAAGGGCGATAAGACCGGCGTTCGCCTCGGTATGGGACCCCACCCCCTTTCAATGTCCATTCTTTTACCTTAGATCAAGCACTAACAACTCCTTGGTAGCCGATCTCAACGGAGAGTATGTTGCAATTTTATATTCGTAGAGCAGCTTTTCCTTTATGACAATGTTACTGACTCGTGGTCAATTAGTTTCCGAGACGATTGGATGTGGGTTGGTGATCAGGGAGACGTCGATACGTGGATTAACCAGCGTGGATCGGGCGCTGGTATTGTACGCATAGCCCTCATTGCCCCTGTATTTTAAATTCGCCAAGTCATTGAACTAACGAGGACGTATAGGTGCCGAACTGGTCCGCATCTGGCATCACGCATGCGGGCATGAACACACCTGGCGTACGCGGGCAGATCAAGTTCGGCCGGATCTACGGCTCGGGTCGACGCGACTACATCTACCTCAAGGAAGAGAGTACTTACTACGACATGCTGGTATGGGAAAACCAAGGAGCCGGAGGGACAAAACTGAAAGGTTTGGAGTGCCACCCCCTTTCGTAATGAGCGGATTAATTGACAACCCTGGTTCTCTTTTCTAGGCGATGGGGTTTTCTATTGCGACATGACAGGCAGCGGGAGCGATGATTATGTCTGGATCTACATGGATGGTCACGCCGACTCGACCGACTTCTTTGCGAACATTCATTCTCCGCCAGATTGGGGTCATAGCATCTCCATCTCGCTGTCTGTCCCAGGGCCGCGGGTGGGCATCCACTTGGCAGATTTTGATGGTGATGGCCGCTGCGATGTGCTCGTACAGAACAAAGCCACGGGAGCTCTGACTTTGTGGCATAATGATGTATGTAACATCCGCAGGAGACACTCCTTTCCCCGCTTTCAGCCTGTCCCTAGCCTTCTGAGCAAGTGTCAGTCCTGGCTCACGAGGCAAAGTCTTAACATCACATAAATAATGGAGTAAGGCTAACTCATGACAATAAGTACGATGCAACCGCCAAATTGCTCAAGTTTAGCAACCAGGGAGTGAAGTCGGGGAGTGCTAGCTGCACCCAGGGGTGGGGCGTTGGCATCTTTGACCGCGGTATGCGGCTTGCTGATATCGAGTATGAACAGCCAACACCATCCGTCTTGAGATTATGGCTAATGGCATTCTAGTGGCGATGGCCGTTCGGATATCCTCTGCTTGGAGCCTGATGGACGAATAACGGCTTGGCTGAATACAGCCGCGGGGCTGAAAAATGTTGGCCAGGTCAAGTTCAGTGAAGGTTGGGACAGGGCCAATATACGCTTCGCTGATGTGGAGGCTTCGGGTCGGGCCGACCTCATCCACGTTGACAAGTACACAGGTGCCGCAACATTATTCAAGAATGACGGGTACCAGCCCAACAACGTTGACGCAAATGGGGGGAGCTCATTCCACTGGACTAACCGTGGTGTTGTGTACTCACCAATAGACCGCGGGGAGAATATGGTAGGTGATATACCCATGTGCACATGACCACCACCATTCAGAGTTAACGATTTGCTTTGTAGCACTTTGTGAATTTCGGGGGTCTTGGGCGGGCGGACCTTCATCACGTCTGGCCTGATAAGAACAATGTAAGCCAACTAAAACACAGGAGCCCTGCTTATTTCCCTCTTGCTAGAGAGAGAGAATCTAACCAAGTGACTGGCAGGCTGAGACCTTTTTCAATGAATGCCCTGGTGGAGGTAGCGGAGGCGATGACGGCCCTATCGGTAAGTCATCATTCTATGTGTAATTACAGCGAATGATGCCTTTGTACTCAACTAACTGATATATGTTTAGTCGATCCGGGACTTCCAGCCTTGTAAATTATATAGTAGCGCGGTATTTCAGGGTATCAAATTCTCTATATAAGATTACTAGGTACTGGTCATACATGCTTCAGACGGACTCTCCTCAGCAAAGCAATGACTAGAAGAGAATGTGGTTTCGAAATTTGCCCTTGTTCATATTTCCCAAATTCATTGAACCCGAGTCTCGCCTTCTCTCTATTCATTTATGATCATACGCTTATGAACGTAAGCCATCCAGTCAAAGTAGCCCTGCCAAAGCACCCCTCATTGCATTGAGTCCATATCACCAAAGAATACAATCGCATGCCATCGTTACAACACGCGCGCCTACGTAGGCGGTTACTATAGAAATTTGTATAACTTCACTTCTACAAGTGGCACAGAGGACACTGCGCAAGTTTGTTACAGCAGCGCATTTGGCACACTTTTTATTGGGTCCCAAAATAACTCCTTAGTTGAACAGGTAGCACGGCTTATGCAGCTTGTTTTCGACATTTCAACGTCTATGGCATTTACACGAGCTCCTGGAACAGCGAACAAAACCATTCAACTACAGCTACAGACCCAGCACACGTATTTCACCCACCATTTTTACTCAAATCGCTTATTTTTATATTGGCTTAGCGTTTGGCACATAATGCGCCGGAGGGTCGAATGTCGCACTTGCCTTACCTTTAGATGGCGGCAATCTCAATTCGCCCATCTCATTTTCGTCATCAATCTCACCTTGAACTTCAAGAACTTTGATCAAATGTTGCGAAGAATTCGAATTTCTATGTAAACTATATCGCCAAAGTGCTGTATTCAACAGAACTTAATATTTCAGAACAGCCTTTCCCATGTTATATCCATGAAAGATTCCAACTAGACCCTCCGCTGCATTCTCAATGCCCTCTGTATCGTCAGTAAGAGCCTTGAATGATCCATCTTTGATCCAATGCTGGAGGCGATCTTGATGTTCCTTGGTGTATTTATCACCCATACCAGCATCGCCGACAATAAACCCTCGCATTGTCAGACGTTTAAACAGCACATTACTAATATTTTTGATGGGGTATGGCGCGGCGTTATATTGTGAGATCATGCCACAGACAATAACACGACCAAAATCCTTCAGCGCGTCGAGGGCGGCTTCCAGGTGTTCACCCCCAACACTCTCGTAGTAAATGTCGATTCCGTCCGGCGCAAGCCGAGACAATGCGTCTGCGGGCTTTTCTTTCTTGTAGTTGAAACCACCGTCGAAGTTGAGCTCGCGAATGATGTAATCGAGCTTCTCGTCGGATCCGACACTTCCAATAACTTTCAACCCCTCATGTTTGGCCAGCTGACCCACCAATTGACCAACAGCACCACTAGCAGCAGAAATGAATATTGTCTCTCCTTTCTTTGGCTTTCCAATCTCAAATAAAGACGAGTAGGCAGTAAGGCCAGGCATACCCAAAGCCCCGAGAAACACGCGGATGTCGGCGATGCCGAGGGGGTTCTCAAGTCGTTCAAGTTTGGCCGCTTGACGGCCATCCAATGTGTGAAATTCTTGAACAGGGAGGTGACCAATAACTAAATCCCCTTCCTGAAAGCCGGAATGTTTGGAACGAAGGACTTTTGCGATGGTCGCACTGTCGATTGGCTGGTTGAGCGCATAGGCTGGGTTGTATGATTTGACTTCTGCAGGCCGCATACGAGGGCGCATGTACGGGTCAAAGCTACTATAAAGAGATTTTAGGACAAGGCCGTTTGGAGGCGCTGCATCTTCCGCATCGCCGCCCACTGGCTCAACAACGAGATGCTCCCCAGGGACAGGGAAGCCCGTAGGGACTTTCTTAAAAACAAGAGCTTTATTCGTCATCTTCAAAGGTTGTATGAAGTAAAGAATATTAGGTCAGAACGAGTTGGAAAGTGAATGACAACCAAGATGTACTCCCAGACAGTTATAAGTTGTTATTCCAGCCGTTCGGACTTTAATGGATCCCATTCCAGCCGTTCGGATTTTAATGAATCTGTATTTTGATCCATTGGAAATTACAAATCAGAAGCAATTCAGTGGCGTCAATTGTGTCTAAATAGGCCCTAATTTCTAATACCAATATCATTAGAAAGCCATCAAGAGCTATCAATGAGTTCCGACGGAAATTGCCTTATGGATGGATGATGTAACATTCGAGATTAATTCCTTTGATGTTTTTGGAACGCGCACTTCAGCCAATGACAATGATTTCTCAACTCAGTGCGTTTATTCATATCATTGAACAATTGAGTATACCTCCAATTATACCTTGACCATGGCTCCCCAATACACACAGCTCTTATCACAAGTTAATCGGTTCATTTCCCCTCGAGACATATCCATTATCACAAACGGACATGTTACTACATGACTAAATTTTCGAAGAGCCTAAGTTATCGCCGAAGCTAAATTAATGTATATCCGAAATTACTAGTACTGCTGTTGCACTAACCAAATGAAAGACTGATAGTAGCAACACTCGAAATTGTACGCAAGACATGACGAATGAAAGAATCTCCGCGCAAGACAGATGACCTGGTAACAAATGTGTTTTTATTTATATTTTTTTTGGCCGCTTTTAAATACAATCTCAATAACATGGTGTGTCTCAAAGATGGCGAAAGTTTGACCTACACGAACACAACTTCCAGATCTACACCATCATTGGGCAAAAAAAGCCTTACCGGGCTAGGAACCAGAGCTGAACTTTACACAGTTTCCATTACACCAAAAATGCTATCTCCTATCAAGTAACAGGTAATAGCCTTTTTGGTAATGGAGAAACATTAGCTTATTCTATACTAGCAACACTATTTAGTAAATGCTCAGCCAGGCAAACAGAATTCCGACGGAGGAAAATTAGCGCTGTATTACTTGGCAGCAGGCACCTTTTGTAGCACTTAGGCAAAGGTTAGAGCTGAATATTCACTAGGTAGGTCTACTTTGATATATCATATGAAAGATCAAGAAAAATTCCCAAATTCCAAATATTTGGTTATAGTATGCACGACTATACCATGGTCCATATTCACAGATTGGCTTGGGATATTATTGTATATAAGCTAGTGAAAACATTTAGGTCGCGAGACCTGAATTGAAGAATTGGCAGCGACTGTTATGATTATAGATCGAGAAAAACTTGGACAGTCTGGCAACTAAATTGCGAAGCGTTGCAGACTCGGAAGTGTTCCGTCGGAAGGGCCTCCGCGTGGCAGAAAACTCCCGTGCGAAAGAGAGGGGGATTAGCAACTAGGAGATGATCTAGGCCAGGTTTAAACTTCAAAGGGGCGTAGGCGTAATTCACACGTCACTTTCTATTTGTGATTATGCCACTCTATCTTACCTATTCAGGTCTCAGCATTGGTGTAAATCGGATTGCCCGGCAGCCAGACTTGGTCGACTTACCCTCCAAAATGCCAAGTAGTGCAGTCAGAACACATCCCCTCCCTTTCGCAGCCTCTTACACGCATTTCAGTATTTTGTAAGCCAACAGCCTAGGTATAAAGGCAGACTGTTCCAACACGATTTGACACTTGATATCTTTACCTTTTCAGCAGAAAGGGCAATAGATTCTCAGCAACGCAACAATCCCTTATTCACAATGGCTTCATCAGATCGCAAACCTGTTCGAGACACAGCTGAGGCTGATGCTTGGTTCCCATCCCCTTATTCTCTTACACAGTACACCGCACCTAAGACGGATTTTGATGGTGCAAATTACCCCAACGCATACAAGGGCGGCAAATGGAAGGTGCTCTTAATTGCGACACAGGAGCGTTATCTCAAGATGGCAAATGGGGAGTTTTTTTCGACAGGCAATCACCCTGTGGAGATGCTTTTGCCAATGATCCATCTTGACGCTGCGGGATTCGATATTGACGTCGCCACGCTTTCAGGTGACCCTGTTAAATTGGAGATGTGGGCTTTCCCAAATGAGGACAAGTCGATCAAAGCTATCTACGAGAAATACAAGGAGAAAATCCGCAGCCCACTCAATCTTCACAACGTATGGGGCAACGGTTTTACCAACGACACTCCCTACATTGCTGTGTTTATTCCTGGTGGCCATGGTGTGCTGAACGGCATTCCTTTTTCGGCGACTGTTGGAAATGTTCTTCGGTGGGCTCATGAAAATAAACGTTATTTTATTACACTCTGCCACGGGCCAGCCAGCATGCTCGCTGCCGATATTGAAAAGCCTGAGGGTAGCAAGTTCATCTACGACGGCTACCAAATTGACGTTTTCCCAGATACGCTGGACGATCAGGCAAATGTCGAAATTGGCTATATTCCGGGCAAAATGGAATGGTATGTCGGCGAGCGGCTCCGGAAGCTTGGTATCACGCCACTCAATAGAGGCATCGACGGCGCTGTTTATCGCGATAGGCTTGTGTTGAGTGGTGATTCTCCGTTGGCATCGAATAACCTTGGAAAATTGGCTGCCAAGACACTTCTTGAGGAGGTCGCTTAGCTCTTATAGTCTTCTCCATGTCCTTCAACAAGGGACAGGAAGGGGGCGCATAAAAGGGTGCAGAGAAATTACTAAGGCAGATACATAGGCAATAGCAATGACAGGTGAGAATGCGAGTACCGGCGTCACCTTCGGATTCTTTTACTTCGAATAAAAGTCTCTGTTACATGCTATTCAATCATTATTGCATTGATCTTGCAACTTGACACCTGGGAATAGTGGCTTTTCTTATTTGGTGAACTACTCGCTACTCCAGTTTAAATACATCTTGACAGCATAGAAACATTAACTTGGTTGCATCAGTGTCCGGCCAGTGTTTGGTGGTCCCATCATCAAACATAGAGCTCAACTGATCATTCTGCGTTGGACACGGTGCGAGCGCTGATATTGTGCGGATGGAGACTATATCGCGACCGCAAATTCTAGTTGACCACATGTCAGATGTCTGGTCATAATTACAGTGTTTCAATGCTCTTAATTCTCATTCCAACACATGAAAGTCAGAAACGACATGTGGATTGATATCTAGCCATCGGCCGCAGTCGCTATAGGCCTAGGGCCTCTTCACTTGAACATGATTCCTAAGCATAGCGATCTCATATAGAATTCTAGTTATTGCATACACAAAGATTTCAAGATGTGTGGCCCTGACTAACCGCTAATTATGACGTGGCCCTAAGACGGGGTTATATGTATGCGCGTTCACTCTAAGGTTCCGATGGAGACTGTATTCTATTCACTGCTTGGGTTTAATTTGGCAAACCTGGAAGTTGCGCATCTCCGTCGGAAGGCTTTTGATCAAGATGATTGCACCTCGGAAGCGACGGAAAGTCTCCTCAGCCTGCCAAAGGTGTCGTGAGCGAAAACTCGGCGTATGTTGTGTTTTCTTTTATTTTACTTAATGTAAGCCCAATCTTTTCAGCTGGATATTGACAACTTTGTAGTGCGACGCAGACAGACCGTGTCAATTATGTACTCGGGCAGGCGTCGAATGCGTTCCTCGAAATGTTGGGAGAATAGATACGTTAACACCGGCTGAAAGAGTCGGCGATTCTCATAGAAATGATCAGGCTAGTCAGCTTGGCTCAGACGGTACAGTCATCGTCCCGGAGTCAAACATTATAAACTTAAGCACAATGGTAAGATATGATCTCGACAAATCATGGTGAAATGCTGAGGGGTTTACAGATGTTCGTCGAAACAGGTTCTAACCAGTATCTGAAACATGACACATCTGCCTTGCCTGGTGGTGCCAAGCCAATAAGTCCTAGTCACCCAATTTCTGGAAGTTGGCGGGATATAGTTGGGTTAGAGCTGCCTTCAGACGATGTACTTGATGACATTGTGAAATACTTTTTTCTCTCCGTTGATTGGTTCATGATGGTAAGGCTGTTTCTGTAACATAGACCCTTTTCTTTCAGATCTGATCCTGATCCTAGGTCTTTCATGAAGAATCGTTCAAACGCAGATATAAAGAGTTCCTCCATCAACAGTCAGCATATCACGATAGCGACTTCCTTTGGATAGGTATGCTCGTAATAGCACTTGGAGCTCATTATTTGGCATTGTCGCCGTCTTCAAACCGAAACGCTGTCAACTACCGAAAGCTTTCGAAAGACCTCCTAGCAAAGATCGAAATTCGTTTCCTAGAAATAATCAGCTCTTCCACACTAGAGACGGTTCAAATATGCGTTTTACTCGGTAGCTTTCTCCTGTTCAACGGCCGACCCAATGCTGGATTAGGCATTTCAGGTAGCGGCGTAAAGATTGCTCAGGTTATGGGGCTGCATCGCGAGAGATTATGGAAAGAACTTTCGCCAGCTAAGCGAGAAGAGAGAAGACGGACTTGGTGGGCTTTGGAAGTATTCGACAAGTAAGTTATAGCCTCCCCTACCTTCAGTTCAGTTGCGATGCCTACTTCACTTACTTGACGCTGATGACTGCCAACTAGATACGCAGCTATCGCCTTTGGTCGACCATGCATTATTGACGACTCTGATTGTGATGTCGGTATGGTGTCTGATATACAGTCAGGCCAGCAGATCAGCGGCGAAAATTCTCTCCTCGTCTATCATCAATGGAAATTTCAACTTTATAGAATAATGGGACTATTCCTCGGACGAAGAAGGCAGCAGAAACAAGTTAAAACCGTTTATACCATTCATCAGCAACCACTTCAGTGGCGGAAAGATCTACCCGAATGTCTTCAATTACGAAGCTATGATCAAAACTCAGAACAAATATCTATACTCCAGATGCAGGCACTGAATCTTCAGCTTACATACGATAATCTTCAAATCATTCTCCATCGTACCGCGGCCTTTCAATACAATGATAAAGAATGCAAATTTACATCATCCAGTACAGGAAATAGCCCGTCTCTCCAGCAGCTCTTCGATTCCGCTATGGATATTTCCGAGCTACATAAATACTCATCCACTCTGCACGCTTCTAGACGAACACACGCTGACATGCATATTGGAATCACCCTTTTTACAGCTGGAGTGGTGCTCTGCGCTATATGTCTCTCTCGCCCAATGACAACAATGGTCTCCAGGGCAAAAAAGGGAGTCATGCACATTATTCGCATGTGCCGTAATGCCTCTTCCTCGAATCAGCATCTTGTTTCCACGCAGAGTCTCTCCATTTTGGACAGCCTTGTTACTGTGGTATTACAGTTGGAAACTGACATGATAACTGGAAGGACTAATTATCCCGTCGTAACAAACTCCGATCAACATAGGTCTTCCCTACCGACTGAAAATATTATGCCGCCTAGTGGGGGGTTTATCTCCAGCGGCGATGCAGCAAATTTGCGACATAATTCTACCGATGGTGAGAGTCTACTGCAGCCAATTCGAGAAGGTAAGGTAAATCTATTGGGATTTCGTACAGGGCTAATCGAAGCACTGTGCAGTTTTCGGTCATCATCTTTCTCAATTAACACCTTTATCGTCCACATCTCGAGATAGAGTAGAAAGCCATGAAGCTACCGAAGAGATATCGCAACAAGCAGCATTAGAAGCAGCAAATACATTCGAATGGGGCGGAGACCTGTCATTCTTAGTGGATTCGAATCTTTTGGATGCAAGTCAGCTATGGCTGTGGGCGGATAACTTAAATTATGACTCATTCAACGATATTCCCGATCAAGAGTCTTGATGATTTTTCGACAACCACTTTTTTAGACACGAATCAAATCGTGCTCGGTCGTTTAATGCTTTCCATTGCCAGAGCACGTTTTCTGTGGTAGTAACAATGATCGAGCTAGGGGAGAGAAGCGGTGTCGGTGGCAACTTCATATCGTGAGGGATTGCAAGTCGAGTTTCGCTGGGCAAACGTCGAGCTTATGTAAAAAAAAAAAAAAAAAGGGACACTTAAGAAGACAGGTGAATGGACTTAGTAAACAGATATTTTGGGAAGGAAGGGGGTGGGGGCTCAGAAAAGGAGAAAAAGTAGAAGGCATCCGGGATAATGACTCTATGAATCCGTAGCCTACAATGAAATACGAAAATGGTCACCAGAAGGTCTCAGACAATAGAAGACGCTACGGATGTTTTGTACCAACACGAGGTTGCAGTCTCAAGAAGAGGCTAAATGTAAGTAAAAGACTTTAACGTTCTATCAAGTCTAATTCAAATCTAATTCTTCATCGTACTAACATGGTTTTCGGGTCTGCTTGCGCAGGGTGTAGAGTACCGCCGGCACGCTTTGCCTGTGCACCAGCTCTTCAGGTTGGATGGCAGCAATGATGCCGTTGCATCTCATAAGCTTCATCCAGCAGTCAGTAACTGCTCATAGAAGCCTGCAAGCTGATTTTGTTCATCCCTTAGATGTATCTCAAGAATCCAATGCCTTTTTTGCCCATCTTTGCCTAAAGAGGATATCGATACCGAATTTCCTTCAGTGATGTATAGGGTTGTCTTATCGCGAGGTATACGTTCATGTGGAAATGAACCAATGAGATGCCCTGCTAAATGGGCGCCAAACGTCCATCCATTCTCCTCGGCGGTCTCCACTGCGATTCGATAAAGCTGTTCTCCCGTCATATCAGGATTCGCTAGGAATTGAGCTCGAACAGATCTCCAGATAGGCTCCAAAGCATCCCGAATTTTAAGCTTGTTGGGATCATTCCCAAGAACGTACGTGCGTCCAAAATCTGCTTCCCATGACTCAAATACTGGGCCGAGATCTATAACCAGTATATCGTCTTCTTTTATAACACGATCAGGGGGGTTGTCTTCAAAGGGTCGCAGAGCATTCGGTCCGCTTCTTACTACTCGTTTATGCCAGTGTGTTCTGATTCCGAAACGAGTATTGCCGAGTTGGTGGATCTCATCGCTTAATGTCTTTTCACTGATTCCCGAGCGAATTAGGCTCTGCTCGATTTCGTTGAAAAATTGAATGGCTTTGGTCTGGGCATCTAGAAGGTAAATTGCTCGTTCGGAGCTGTCGTACTCCACGTCAGGCATGGTCAATAGAAGCTCTAAAGTGATAGCTCATAATCAGCAACATTGAGGGAAATAAGATCGAGACCCCCGGTGGAACTAGTGCTTTATACTCCAAAGGCCATAATCTCTTGCATGGTATAACTGTAAATTGTTCGTAGTCCGCTAACTATGCCAAGTAATTGTTTAGCTGATTAAAGCGAATAGTGGACTGGTGGACGGGTCGTCTTCCTTAAAATCCACAGTACAATTTCTACTTTTGGTTCGGAAAACAACTGAAAGTTGTATTTGTAATCAGCATGCGGGGTTTACTCCTCCATTGGCAGTGTAGCATAACCAATAGAGCAATAGAAAATACCTCGATGGATGGAATTGTATTTGCAAGATTATTAGATGATATTGTAGAACATTCTATATTCCGATCGCGCAACTTCACGGAATACTGACTTTGAAACTTCAATTGTGCTTTTCTGCATTTCCCATTTGTTTTTAGTATGTTCTGTTAATCCACACTACGTATAAGCACAACTCGACAAGCTATAGACCGAGAGTGATACTGTGCTCGTTAGATCACAAGCACTACGGAATCGGTTACGTAGGCTTTGTTTTCGATGGCGCGTTCAGGAAACGTGGCATGAAGATGCCGTGGAACGATTGCTTTGATGCTCACTCATCTAAAGCTCAGGGCCTCTCACTTAGTACCGGGGTGTATTATTCATCCCCAATCGTTTTCGGCATGTGTCAGTTTGAATTGCGAACTGTCCATTGGATCCTTCAGCTTCTAAAGGCGTCTGACATACATGTACTTTGCAGTGCTTGGATCCCCGAATTTCCACACTATGACTGGGACGAAAAGATTGGCTGTCTCTCAGGCCTCTACACTAGCCTGGTCTACCAAGCTCTGAATTGGCGGAATGAAAACCTAGGCTTACAGTACACGCAATATGAGCGGGATTCTCACCAGCTGCCAGCTGCCAGCTTCCAACCTTTGGCAACTCAGTTGAGCTCAGCGCACCTTTCTCCCACTTCATCACAATGAGCGTACCTTTCAACATGGCACAAAATATGAGCACAAGTGTATGTTCTGAAGGGGATCATTTTTAAGATTATGCATGCGCGGGGTTTGACTTCTAGGCGCCCATGAGACTCGTATTGGAGAAGATAGATGAAGGCGCCAAGTACAGACTTGCGACGGGTGAAGAATACGCCTACATTTCGCGGTCGATATGCAAGGTAGTATCGATCTGGGTGTCTTAAGAACATCAACTTCTTGCAGGCACTATGCTCGCTACAATTTGAACGGAACTGATGCAACAACAACCAAAACAATAACATCATACTTCGTGCCCAGAAACAAGCTGACTACTTCATACCGCTTTTCAAATATATGCTCGAGGCGCAAAGACCGAGACTATCGTGTGCTCGTACATCGCTGTGAACGGCATTTCCTTTCTGATCAACGAGTATCGCGCTTTATGAGAGCAGTGGGGTTGGAAGGGCGCTTGGAACCTAACGGTTTATAACAGTGAGCAGTAGGCGATGTCTTCGGCCATCATCACCATGCATGATCACCAGAAGACAGTGTCTCTTTCGCATTGAGTTCCGGCACAGATCTTCGTTGAAGAAGTCTCACGTCGCCTACCTGAGAAGTGCGGTCACTCGGGGGCTCAACTGCGAGGCTACTTTTATACCTTCAATCACTTGATTGGCCTCCTCAATACTATTGATAGGGTGGCTAGGCTCTATCCAGGAGTAAGCTTCAATCATTTAGGATGACTTCAAGGACAAAGAAGCCTAGGACTTCGCATTGAAGTAGACACCTATGGAGAATGCATTACCCACACGGCGGTACTTTTAGCAGCATAGGTGCTTTAAATAAAGCATACGTAACATACAGCGGAAGCCTATTTAGCTGACTAGCATTAGGGTTAACACACATTCTGTTTAAATCGAAGATGCTATTTATACGTGAATATAATAAGCTGGTAACTACAAGGAATGTACCTAGACTTTACTTCAATAGTATTATAGAATCCTACTGCGTTCCAACCCCACTATTGAGCAAATTGTCCAATCGGCATATAGCGAATACATAAGAATAGGCAGTGGGGTATTGTATATAATATAAATCACAATATAATTCCCTCAATGCCAGTATTCATCTGCCAACCACATGGAGAAAGTCTGTTTTCATACTACTGCTTATAATGTCGACTGATATCTCACTCCAAGGTTAGATCCTTCTATCTCCCAAGCCTCTCATGTGCTTATCGTAAAGCTTTAGACTACCTTGCTATCCGCAATGTTGCTTTTGAATGGGCGGAAAGCTATGATACCAAAGACTGGGATCGTCTGCAAAAATGTCTTGCCTCCTCGATCCGACTGGACTTTCGAAGCCTTCAAGGGGCTTTACATGAAAGTCTTTCACCAGAGGAGTACTCGGCTATACTTATTGGCATGATAGGGGACAAGCGATTAAAGACTCAGCATCTTCTAGGTGGATCTCAATGGGAGCGTTTGAGTGACGGCACAGTCAGAGTTGCGTATCAAATCCGGGTGGCCCATCAACGATACGTGGACGAGTCTCTACACAAAGTGGCAAACAAAGGGCATGGTCATGGAGTTACAACGCATTGGTATAGAAAGATTGACGAAGCCTGGAAGTTAGAAGGTGTCGCACCTAGGCTTGAATGGGACGAATACGATATATTTGGGACTCTTGCTCCACCTAATGACGAGGGGATTGACGAGGTCTAACATAATATTGTTGCACTAAATTAGACTGATCATTTGGACAATTGAAAACAAATTTCGTTTTTACCTACCATTCAGTCCATCCTACTACATCATAAACTAGTCACATGTAAGAATACTTAGAGGTTTACTTCTCGGACTGAATGAAATTGCGTGTTCCATGCTTTAAATTCATTGATATATCGCTTCACATCAAATCGAGAGAGACTGATCAAGGCTGATTCAATAGTTGAGATAATTGACGTATACTGTAATCTTGAAGGACTCTTACCTCTCTCCAGGGGAAATAAGCTTACTTCGATACTAGAAATAGGCAACAGCTATTGGAATTGTAAGATAAGCAGAATGAAGAGTTGACTATGGCTATTGCTTGCCATTGTTTATGCCCTGACACGTAAAAGGTGGAAGATAAGAGTTTGTGAGCCGATACCGTCAAACTACTCAATTCACATAGAGAATGTCAGCCAAACTCTAGTTTTGGTAAAGCTAGATCCAACTCAGTTATTCACAACAGAAAAGCCACCGTTGGTTTATAGTAACCATATCTAAGTATAATTTGTGCCAACTACTTATACAACAGTGTAAAATGGTAAACCTATGAGTAATAAACACATACCATCCTCTATTTCATTGTTTACCACCCCCTTTACGGAGGAATCGAGGATTTAATAACAGTACAAAACTACGCCAGCTAGTGCAATATGTTGACTTAACATTGTTACAGAAGAACCAACATCTCCATTTTCAGCCTTGGTATACCTATATCAAGCTATCTGTACAATATCAGATAATATTCCAAGCCTTCCAATTACTTAAGCAAAATCCCTAGTAATAGCAAAGAAGCTTCTTTGGAGTTTTCTTTGTTTAAGGGGCCGTGGTTAGGCAAAAGTAGCTTTGCCGTAGAATATCTCGAGCTTGTACAACACCGTACTATTATCTTACAAGTCTGATAGTATGGATACGACCATTTTAGCCAAACTTTGCATTTTTCAATAGTCTAGGCACGCCGAACAGCTCTCTATACCATTGGTCTATCTCAGGTTGCAGCCCCTGCATCATATCCGCAAAGAACGTCATTGCGGTTAAAAAGGCTAAATGCTTCCTCTTCGGCTACCTATCCGGCAGGGATCGAACATGTATACAGCATAGCGACCGGATAAATCTGCGAGTTTCCATTTCAAGTAAACTAAATAAGTGAGGGGCTCAAAGGCATTCCAGGGGAATAAAATGGCCAAGTACCAAGCAGCAGTTCGAAAGGAATGGACCTATTTTGTTGAACCCAGTGAACATCATTGATACCAGGTCGTTTATAAACTCAGTCAAATCATCTATTGAAATGAAGGTTACGTTTTCCGTTTCTTTGGCCCTATTGGGTCAAAGCTCAGCATGGAGCTACACTCCCAGCTCCAAATACGCTGCTAACATCAAGATCAATGCTCGTCAAACATATCAAACCATGATTGGGGGCGGCTGCTCTGGAGCTTTTGGTGTCGCATGCCAGCAATTTGGATCTTCGGGTCTATCGCCAGATAATCAACAGAGAGTGACAGAGATTCTCTTTGATGAAAATATCGGCGGCCTCTCAATCGTGAGAAACGATATTGGTTCATCTCCAGGAACCACTATCCTTCCAACATGCCCGGCAACGCCGCAGGGGAAGTTCAATTACGTTTGGGACGGTAGTGACAACTGCCAATTCAATCTCACAAAAACGGCTCTCAAGTATAATCCGGAACTTTACGTCTATGCCGATGCTTGGTCTGCCCCTGGTTGCATGAAAACTGTGGGAACAGAGAATCTTGGTGGGCAAATCTGTGGCGTGCGAGGTACCAATTGCGAACATGATTGGCGTCAAGCTTACGCAGATTATCTCGTCCAATATGTCAGATTCTATAAGGAACAAGGCATTGATATCTCACTTCTGGGTGCCTGGAATGAGCCTGATTTCAACCCTTTTACTTATGAGAGTATGCTATCAGATGGGTACCAAGCCAAGGATTTCCTGGAGGTTCTTTATCCTACGCTGAAGAGGGCTTTCCCAAAGGTAGATGTCAGCTGTTGCGATGCTACCGGCGCACGACAGGAGAGAAACATTCTTTATGAGCTACAGCAAGCGGGCGGTGAAAAATACTTCGACATTGCAGTGTGTACTCAGACAATCCTGACATACCGCAGAAGGTCGGTATATCTTCTGAACTAACAACTGTTTTAGACGTGGCACAATTATCAGAGCAATCCTGAGCGCCCATTTAATTCCGGCGGAAAACCAAATATCCAAACTGAATGGGCCGATGTAAGACGGTAACCCATCTCGCGATTTTCATCCTACTTACAGTGAAATTACAGGGTACGGGTCCATGGAATAGTACCTGGGACTATAGCGGCCAGCTTGCGTATGTATCCGCCACCAATACCCTTACCACTAAAGCAGCACTTGCAATGCTCCTGGAAAACTAATATGACGGGCTACACTAGTGAGGGCTTTC
This sequence comes from Trichoderma sp. CBMAI-0020, assembly GCA_030708095.1. NCBI lineage: Eukaryota > Fungi > Ascomycota > Sordariomycetes > Hypocreales > Hypocreaceae > Trichoderma > Trichoderma sp. CBMAI-0020. The sequence goes on along the minus strand of JAJNCI010000008.1, from coordinate 2,052,707 downwards.
AATGGGCACTATACATGCATAACGCTTTTGTTAACAGCGATACATCGGGATACACTCACTGGTGGTGTGTGCAAGACACAACCGGCGATAATGCTCTGATCCGACTTCGCGGTAACAGCTACGAAGTGTCATCTCGGGTCTGGGCCTTTGCGCAATATTTCCGATTCGCCAGACCAGGTGCTGTGCGCGTTGATGCCACAAGTGATGTGGAAAATGTCTACGTTACGGCATATGTGAACAAAAATGGTACTGTCGCTATACCTGTTATCAATGCCGCTCATTTCCCGTATGATTTGACCATCGATTTGGAGGGAATAAAAAAGAGAAAGCTGAGCGAGTATCTAACCGATAATACTCATAATGTCACTCTACAGAGCCGGTACAAAATTAGCGGCAGCAGTCTCAAGGTGACAGTTGAGCCTAGAGCCATGAAGACATTCTGGCTCGAGTAGTAATAGAGCCAACAAAGGATAGCAGGTGCAAAGACAGAATTTGCTAGAAAAAATAGGTATACATCTAATACTATGCTACGACTGAGTTTACATAAAAATATTCGGCCACGAATATGTAGCGATTATTTCCAAGCGCCGACGCTCTACTTCATGCTGAGAACAAGTGCTCCAATACTCAGAGGTATTATGCTCTTCGCGTATCATCGATCCCATTTCAGATCCAGATCTGTGGGAGATACTATTGCGGGGAAATATCCAATACGCTACCCGTTCATATATGTGCTGATTGCTTACGACTATCGGGACTGTAATCCGCGCAATCGCTGTGCACAAGATGCCATGTTAAAATGGACGTGTGAATAGCATTAACTAAGTATCTTAGTCGTCCACGGTCGGCCTCGCAACTTTTGTAACACAGTTGAGATAGGGTTAGCGGCGAATCGATCACATTCAATATTGTTACGGATACGGGGAGTAAATCTACACCGGGCTAGATCGGACCAGCATACGGGAGATGTTTTTGCGCCGCGCCTCCCGTAAATCACGTACTGGGCGCTTAGTGAAACACGTTGGCTATAGTAACTGCTACTCAGTGAGTGTCCAGTATTTGCAAGCAAATCTGTGGCGCTTCGGTCGCGGGGTAAACAAACTTTCCTTACTCCGTCCAAGTTGCCAATCCTATAGAATGGAAATTAGAAGGCGCTGTTTACTTCTTAAAGCTAGGGAGTGGTTCAGCCTTCTATGACTCACCGGCGAGTGGCGGAAGAGTCAAGTCTTTTCTGCTACACCAGCTCAGCTACGATGAACTCTTTCCTCCACTCCTATTGGTCCTGCTGTTGAGCGAGAGATTGTCGACAAGAAACTAATGCACGCATTAACATATGGACGTGTATATAACCCGCATCACCACCGCTCTTTAACCTCACATACATTACCGTTCAGTTTTTTCTCCCCTTCTTCTTCTCCTTATCCTATTTTTGACCATAGCAGTTTGTCAACCAGAATATCTGGTTCTTGAATCATTTCGATGGAAAACAAGACCGAGGAGATTAAAAACGCAGTCCGAAAGGAATTAGAAGGCACAGAATATGAAGTATCATCGCTGACGCCGCTTTCTGGGGGCACTGCAAATTTTATCTACCTCGCTACACTCCACAAGCCGCTATCGGGAGGTGTAAACGAAGTGGTACTGAAACATGGAGAAGCATATGTTGCTCTGCACCCTGACTTCAAGTTGGGAATGGTCCGATGTGTTAGTTTCCCCGTGTTACAGTATGACAATGGGCAACATCGTGTTGTTAACGCATGCGAAATGCTCCTTTCCATCAATACAGAACATTGAAGAAGAAGGCCTGCGACTTCTCTCAAAATTTCCAGCCGTCATCTCGTCATCATATGAGGTCGGGACACCGAAATTATACCATTTCAACCCTCAAACAAGTACACAGGTCCAGGAATATTTGCCAAACGCAACCAACCTAAAAGCTTATGCTCTTGCAAATTTCCAAGGACCTACTACTGCGTCTACCAAACCTCAATGCGTGCAGCTGGGGCAAAGTTTAGGTCGATGGCTGCGAGGATTTCACAGTTGGAGTGATCGGCCTGACAACCAGAGCTTGCATGAGCTATTTGCCAAAAACACAGCCATGAGGAATATTAAAAAGGCTATTAATTACGATCAGCTGCTTGGACGACTGGGCATGTTTCCGGCCATCTTGCAAGAGCATGAGGAGACTTTGAAGCAGATTGTAGCTATGGCTACTTCTGAGCTCGGAGACGAGAGCAAGCTGAGTGTTATTCACGGCGATTTTTGGACCGGAAAGTAAGTTGAATGACTAATCGAAGAGACTGTCAAATCGTACGGACATACATTGATTTTTTTCCAATTTAGTATTTTGATACCGAATGCTCCACTTGACGGCGACGAGGCTGTTCCCATCCGGATTATCGACTGGGAAATGGCACAGGTCGGCGTACGGGCCGAAGATCTAGGCCAAGCTATCGCTGAGCTGTGGCAGTTAAAATTGTACAAAGACGTAGATGCAGCTTTATGGATCATACAAGGTTTTGTGAGCGGATATGGCAAAGTTGACAGCGATTTCATGTTCCGAGTACTGATACATGTTGGCGCACATTTGATATGCATTGGCTCGACAACGCCAGGCTGGGGAACGCCAGAAGAAGGACAAAATATTGCCAAGGCTGGAAGAGATGTTCTGCTCAGCGCGTGGAAAAAGGATGCAGAGGCTTTCCGAGGACATGACCTCCAGCATGTTTTAGGGTAGCCTATACATAGGTAGAGTTCTGCAAAGAAACAACATTGAACCTTTTAATACCCAAATACCGTCTTGCTTGAGCACATTCTATCTAATTCATCTACCACGGCGAGTAGTATCTCACTCTTCTCCCATTGTTTAATTTTTTTCACATATTTCGCGACGAGCCTTGCGCCGCTGTTTATACTCTTCAATGTTCTGTTTACACGATCACCCTTCCCCTTCTGCTAGTTTCAACACCACAAAATCACTTGACTTCTGAACGTTGCTGCCTAAGAACGCCTAGGAAGTAATGCTCACCTACTAGTATTCTTAATACGACAATACATCGAGGTTGTTAAGCCAAGGGCCACATTTAGATCTCGTATTAATGCAGCTAGCAATACAGACAAGGGTACTACTAATCACCTATCATCAATGGATCACATTTCAAGTGCCGTAATTGAGTATCAAACCAGCCATTTAACAAATAACTACATACAAGAATCCAGCCTTTCCCAAAGAAAGATAATACGTTTTGCGCCATTTCCACCCAGTCTGACAAATTCGCAATTGCTAATTGATGCTATTAGGTAACGCAAATAAAAGGGCGATAAGAAACGCTACGAAAGCTAGCAGGGACTAGGAGAGAAGTATGTGTAAACGAGAACATATAGATCGTTCATAAGATCCTCCTTTTGTTCGTAGGTTCTAGACGCAGTGAAAGATTCTTCTACTATAAGTCTCTTCTTGCGACTTCTATCGTAAGGTCATACAGAATTGCGAAAGGGTTGTCTGCCTCGCCTGGATATAATCAACAACTGAAGAAAAAAATGTCCAATAGCCTCATTGTACTCCCCCGCCCTGGGGCTGCCCGGCCAGACACGCGACAACCAATACGCGCCCCATCTGAAGCCGATTTCACTGCTGTCTTTGGCAAATTACTGCCCGAAGCATCCTACTTGTCGACAAAGAATGGCAGAGCTGCCTTTTATGAGCTGCCGCCGTCGTCTGTCTCTCCACCGGACGACACGACAGCGATTTCCCGCGTGCTGTTACTTCATGGCGTCCAGACACCCGCAATCGGCCTGCAGCCGTTAGCAAAGGCACTGTTGGCGCATTTTCCACATGCGAAATGCGTCCTAGTTGACTGGTGGGGTCATGGGCTCACAGACACGCCGTTTGCGGCGCACAACGCGGCGCTCTTTCATGAGCTGCTGGAATCTTTATTCCTGCATCTTGGATGGGAAAATGCCCATGTAGTTGGCTATTCTTTTGGTGCGTCAGTAACTGCAAGTTTCGCAGCTGCAAGGCCAGACCGCGTCGCGTCTATGGTGCTGGTAGCCCCTGCAGGCTTCATCCGCAAGGAGCTTTTCAGCGAGCAACAGAAGGGCTACCTGCGTGGTGGTGAAGGACTCGAAGAACCGGCAAAAGAGTGGATTTTAGAATTTCTAGAAGGCGGGCAGTTAGTTGTGCCTCAAGATTGGAAAGAGACTGTAGGAAGAGGCGAGGTGGTGGCCGAAGCCGTCCGAGACTGGGAGATGAAGAACCATGAGGGCCATGTTGCGAGCGTTGTAGCCATTTTTAGAGACGGCGGGGTTTTAGATAACAGTGCCGAATTCGCCAGAGCGGCCGAGAAGGGCATCAAATATCTGTATATCCTTGGAGAGCTTGATGATGTATGCAGCCCCCAAGATTTATCTGGCATTGGGGTGCGAGATTTTGTCAGTATTCCACAGGTTGGACATGCAGTTGTGCGGGAGAAGGTATCCGATGTCGCTCAGTCAATCGCAGATTTCTGGCACAAGATCTGATAGCCAATATTCCAAGCTCATCTTTGCTTTGTTTCGCTTATACAGCCGTTGCGTCTTCTCTTCCTTTCATCTCTTAAATATTATTCTTGAATAAGAAGCTGACTAGCCAATTTTTGATTCGTACAGCTCAGGCTCAGTGGTCGGCTGCCACTCTAAGATCGCATTGAGTATTTTAAGATCTGCGTATGAAGTGATTGTTTAGAATTGATGCGTTTCATGATATCTAGGCGGCATATATGGAGTTAGAGAGTCATTTGACTTTCAGGTGTACTTTCTCTGTGGGCTGAAAGCTCCACTCGGATAGGACGGGAGAAGAGGGACATGGGATGGAGGATAAAGGCATTAACAACAAAGACATACATCTGGGGAGGATGTTAGATACAGAATGTTCCTGCGAGATATTGCGTAGGCAAATAATTTCAGTGCTTGCTGGCTACTCTTTCTATCCACCCAAGTCGGTCGATATAGCCGCTAGGCAAGAGTAGCTTTTTATTGTGATTCATTTCATTTACTCTATGGGCTTTGAATCGCGACTACATCTGGGATTGTTGTTTCCACCTTGTTCAATTCTTTCTGCATCATTGCCAATGCTTTGTCTAACTCGGCAACCAAATCGCAGTTCCAGATTTCTCTGATTGGTACGTCGATAACTGCCTTCAGCTTTTCCAAGTCATCTCCAACATCGGGTCTCTGGAGATCCAAAAGTTCTCCTTGTCGACGTCCGTGAATTTGGACAAATTTGGCTCTTGGCATGCGTATATGTTCATATGCACTAAATGCAGCCAGCAGATCGGATGGGGAGTTACAAATGCCAAGGACGTGAGAGAGAATATACGCATCTTCTAATGCCTGACCAGCGCCGGCACCCTGGTGAGGGGCACAGGCATGTGCGCTATCGCCCAGGAGAAGAAGGCGGAGCTTTCCAGAGTAGTAGGTTGGAATGTCGGGGGAGAGATCGAATATGCCCCAATGGTCGGTGTTTTCCATCAGCTAAACGTCAAATCAGTAATCTTGACGTTTCGCATCTTCTGTGGGGTGAAGCATACCGAGAATATCTTCTGACATTCTGGTCCAAATCCCTGATAATCCGCCGCTATTGCTTCCCGTTCCATTCGTTTAATCCAATCTCCTTCCCAGGTGCCATTCTTGGTTGTACTAAAAGCGACAACATTCATCACTTTTCCTTCTGCTACGGGGAAAGTGAGAACATGGCCGCCTTTGCCGAGGAACATAAATCGGTTCTGGGCCTTCTCCTCCCCAATGGCAGCAATGGCTTTCTCCATCGGTATCAGACCCCGATATGCGTGCTTCCCAGTAAAGGTCGGCTGCGACAGAGGGTTATCTTTTCCTAACACAAATTCTCGACATACCGATCGAATCCCGTCACATCCAATAACCGCGTCTGCTTCTGAAGTACTGCCATCGGCGAATTTTAGAATCGTTTTCCCTTTGCTCTCATCCCGGGAGATGTCTGTCAGTCTCTTGCCAAACTCGGCAATATCATGAGGGATAAGTTTGACGAGCTCATCGACAAAATGTGCACGATGGGCAGTGCTATGTCGCTCAGACGCATTGAGCTTGGGAGATATGATATGACTACCAGTGGGCAAGCCGTGAAGCTCATGTGCGAGTATAAAGTCAAAGTACGTATCTTCCTTTGACTTCCAACCCACGCTTGTCGAGATTCTAGCATACGCTTCTCCAATCGCTGGATGTATAAGGCTCATCGCACGGATAGAATTCGCGCCAAAGAAAACGCCAGCTGAAGTGTCTTAGTCTTTCTTCTTTGAGTGGGGGATAAATATGGGAACTTGGGGACACAGCCATCAGTTGATCCCATCGCTACTTACCGCCAATCTCAGAGAACTTTGCAGCAGATTCGTAGATCCTAACCTGGATGTGGCTATATTGTTGCAAACCAATGGCCAGGGCGAGCCCTCCAATTCCTCCCCCCACTATCGCTACGTGAATATCTTCTCGCTCAGGTACTGAACCCATTTTCCCCTTCCAGCGGTGATGCTGAGTATCAAGCGACAGGGTGAATGTATATGATCTATGACTGCTACGGTAGCAATATGAGCTCAAATCACCAGCAGTCACACTTCCAAGGGATGAAAAAACTCACATTGTGTTGCTACTTTGAAAACTAGGCCATGTTTTATGCATGCTTGCCAGCAATCCTTCCGGGGAAACACGGGCGTGATTCCGTTCTCCGTGCATTCAACGACAGCAATGCTGATACAGCCCCAGCCACTAGTACTACCTGGCACTCCTTTGAACCCTTCACAGGGGTCTGGGTATGAAGTGGGGTATGGGTGTAGTGGTGTGGTATCTTTTCGTCGAACTAGAGGTATCTACGAGTACCTAATGCTGAGTTATACTACCATACTGTAGCTGCCCACTGCCATTGCTAGTCCAGAACGAAATGCTGTGCTGTGCGCTATTGAAACTTATTAAGAACTAGGTACTAAGCCTTGTGTATAATTATGACAAGAATGACTCTCTACATAATAATCCCTGAGCTCTTTGTGAGAGCCCTCGATACAGCTAGCAAGGTAAGGCACACCGATTTCGTGCTTTGAACTCATATTTTATTTTCATGCGCTGTGTTCAACATCGGTATCCACATCGGCATTCCACTGCATCAGAATAAATTATCTTGGGGCGTTTTCACGCCTGTGTGATACCGGCACTATGGCTCTTGCGAGGCCTCTAGAATGCTACGTTGCGATATTTTAAGTTCTGCGCCTGCCCCATGATCCCTTCGTCAAATATGAGTTGCAAATCTTGCGTAAAGTTGCATACATAAGATATTAGGTAGGAGAGAGATACTGAATTCGATGACCGCTTATACCTTTCAAGATTTCTAAAAGGGCTTCCACATTTCGAGTAAAATCTCTCTCTTCCAATGAACCGTGTGCACCACTGTAGTATTTGCAACATCGGGCCTTTGAATGGCCGTCATTCTATGTACCTCAGCGGTTATATTGGAGCTCTACACAGCACTAGGTATCTGCTGGTAACACACAAACATCGGTCGTGCATGTTCCCTTGTGAACATCTAATAAATTAGAATCTTCGCTCCATAAACGACAAAAAACATCTTGATATCAGGTTATATTTACTCATTTGGGGTATAAAGAATATTCAGAAATTAGACCATGCGCTCATTAACATCCACACATAGCGGTGATGGATCACGTACCTCAGCTTAGGGACATTAGGTGGATATGAATGTTAATAAAATATTTCAGCTTTGAGAAGTATTATGATTAATGGTGCAGCTTTGCATTCCATGTCTCTTTCCTTTAGAACTAGGTACTAACATTTAATAAATACTATTAGTGTCATGAAAATAACACCGAACCAGTAAGAGTTCAGATACAACAATTCCAGCGCTGTTAGATAAACTAGCCGACTCTCTCATATCATTGGTCCAATTAATAAGTATAAATAAACTCAGGATGAGCATCTCCTAAATTATCGCCCTCTTCAGTGAGGAGAGCGTTTCTGTTTCCTGCGCGCTTCTGCTTATTTTCGTACCAAAGCCCGGCCACATAAACGCAGATCAGTCCCACTGCCATACACATCAGTGAGAAGGTTGTCCTGAATCCGGACCAGTAAAATGGCGCGTTCTTGGATTGGAACGACAGCGAAGCAACGAAGCCGCCACCATTACCCAGACCAATTTCTATGCCCATAGCAAAAGCAGTCTTATAAGACCCAGAAACATTGTTCAAAAGAAGGATCCACGCTCCAGGTAAAGCAGCAAAGGAGCCAGACGCAATTAGATATAAAGCGCCGTATCGAGCGTTGACAGAGACATGCTCTTGGTTGAGGATGATGATATAGCCGATAATGGCAATAAAGCAGCCAGCCAGTGCAATCCCTGCGCGATGCTTTAGTTTATCAGATATATACGCAAATGATAAAGTGCTAATAGACGCAGAGATAAAAATCGGTATCACTAGGGACTGAATCTGCCTTGGCGTATATGTTGGTTTAAGAACCTGGACGATGGTAGGCGCGAACAAGGTGCACGAGTACACGCTGGAAATAATGCCGATGATTATAAAAGAACTATTCTCATGTCAGTTGGTACAAGCTATTTTTCTGCGATCCACCATTAATCCTACCTTAGATAAACTTTCCAATCTGTAATACATCTAATCACAGCTTTTCTGTCCAAGGTGTCCATGCGGCCAATGATGCCGTCTACTCGAATCCGTTCTTCGAGAACGGCTTTTTCATAGGGTTTGAGCCATTTTGCCGTGGCTGGCCAGTTATTTATAAACGGCCAACACACAAGTGTAAGGGCTATGGTGATCAAGCCCTCAATAACGAATATCCATCTCCAGCCACTCCATCCGTTAGAGGAGTGGATGCTTGCTACGGCGAACGCCAGAAGCCCGCCAAAAGCATTTGATATTGCATTGCCAACATGGAGCATACTTACACGCCACTGCAACTCGTATCGTGGATAATATGCTGACAGGAGAAAGATGGAACCCGGAATAAGTCCCGCTTCCAAGATGCCAATGACAAGCCGTATTCCGACGAGGCCAGCAAAATTGTGAAGCAGCCCTTGGCAGATGGTGAAGATCCCTGCCTGATATGAGTATGGCCAGCTCGTTAATCGGATCGAATCCATTGCTTACCGAGGATAATGCATTCGCTGCAGAGCACGGTTGCCGGTGTAAATCGTTTAACGAGCCAATTACTTGGAACCTGTTCGATGATTGGTATTGTACACTGTAAATTTAGGCCCAGGATCAATTACCTCTGCAAGCATAAGCCCGATGAAAACCACGACTAGAAGATGTAAAGTAAAAGACGTTAGGTCATGTCGTATTGCATTTTTATCAACACGGCACATACCAGTTGCAATGTTAAATTGATTGGTCAGAGGATTCATGCCCAGGTCCTTTTCAAGGCCCTGGATCCTCGCAGTTCCAATGTTTACTCGATCGATCAATGAGATAAACCATAGTACGAAAAGTGGTGGCAGAAGGTGTACATCCAGCTTCCATATGAGCTTACGATACTCCGCATTGGAAAGACCATCAGCCACATCAACAGCATTTGTCGCAGAGGATGCAGGTATCGCGGAGGCTAAGCCCAAAGACTTCTCTGCTGCAACCTCCGCATCCGATTCCGTAGCTGTCATCGGTGTATGTTGCTATGTTGAGTTGACTATATTGCTGTGGCTGGACAGGGTGTGCGTAACTGCGGGAGGTAGATGGAAGAAGAGAAGTTTCTCTGCTGCCTAAGAAGGCTCTTCAACAAATCTGAGACAACTGTCGCAGATAATGTAACTGGGCCGCCAGCGCCAGGCATGCTGTACAAGACCAAATGCTACCTCGCCAAGATGCCGGTAAATGTGTAGCCGATGTCCTTCTCCTCCCTGTTGGTTCAACTAGACTACAGTCTCCAGGATGCCACACCTGCGCTGAGGCGGTGGGTGCATCCTACAAGTACGAGCCAGGGCAAGGATCCCCTTGTAATGTCACAAACGGATGGGATATCCGGTGGACACGGCCCGTGCGGTCACGACCGGAGAGGAGTTGCTGGGCACTAGGTATGTGGGAAAACTCAGCACTAGAGGTTTATGCTTGCGAGCGTCCCGCGCCGGGCTGGCTCTCGGGTCTCGCTCTCCTTCTGGCAACGGCAGTATATTGCGGTGTCCCCGCCAAAACCCTGTTTTTACCATACCTTGGTTGTACTAACTTGCTTCTCTCAGTGGGGTAGCTAGCCTTAATCTTGCTAGTATCTGCTTGCAGAGTCCCCAATGTCTCTCGTTTTGAGAGTAACCCTTGTATCGGTAGTTTGACTGATCAAGAATGCAGGCAACTTGATCATACGATGAGAGCTGCAAGCACATCAATATATACCTAGTCTCCTATTAGTACTGGCGGTCATTCGTTCGACTTGACATGACCGTGTAAGCCTTTGTGAACAACCTGTTAATCTCTGCTTTGCATATCTCAGCATATCACAGCTTTAGCTCGGTCATCTTGATACAATAGCAGAACATACTGTAGGTATTGTTGGAAACAGGCCAGTCAAAACTGGCATTGAATACGGGGGTATCTGTACAGCTCTCCTTGCTAGCGCAGGATTGTGTCTAGACCAATTGCCACGAATCCTTTCAATGTACTCGTGCAGCCAACGTACATATTGCAGAGTCGTACGCATATCTAGACCTTGTAATTCTTAAACGTTACGAGTTAAGCTCATACACTAGTATTACTGTTGGCACTAAGTGCCAGGCATAGACTCAGCTGCTTTTCATCTCAGGTATGTACATAGTAACCGCTGGGAAACAAAGGCGTATTTTGAAGATAAGCAGCGGTGATGACTTAAGCACCGATATGCATGTGCCAACTAGGTGGTCACTATCCACTAGGCACTACTTTATTTGACTCATCAAACGAAACAATTCCCTTTTGTACACTAATTCAATGTAGTTTGCGTGTAAAGGAGTTCGTTATGGATTCTTTTCTTTGCCTATACCAAAGCCTTAGTTAGAGGTCAGAGGATTGACGAATACTAGTTTAATTTCCTAGTTATTCACATCTCCGTACATATTACTTGGTGGGAGTTCAGCCAAAAGTCTTTTTTCTGTTGATGCCCGTATAAAAACAATGGGAAATGAATATATCTAGGGTATCCTACTCAAGATATGGCTTGTGGGCTGTGGCTTAACAGGCAATGTAAAACGGAGAAATATCAGTAAATATAGTCCAAACAAAGTAACAATAGCTAGGTTCGGAGACTTGACGGTTTTGACATTACAAGCACGGAGTACTCCGTATGCCAAGAGCCCCTTTAAATAACTGGGGCAACAGATATCTGGGATTCTTCTCCAAGGGTTACGTTTCAGCTACGGGATTGTGTGCCGTGGTGGCAGTTTCTACCAGGTCCCTGGCTTGCATCGCAAGCAGTCTGCAGAATACTACGCTCCTGAAGATGGCACCATACCACAATGTTGCGAGGCAACCAAGCGTGTACTTGTAGCTTAAACGTGCTCCCTGAATACTGTCATGAAACCGTTTGTTGCAATACATTGCAAATTCAACCCATTTGAAGATAAAACCAAGCAGTTCTGATTACTTCGCTACAATTCAGTGGAACAATTATCAGAACAACGGTCAACTACCAGATTCGCTAACAGTGGCATTATAACGAAACGGTGCTTGAACATCAACTGCAAGTGACTGCGCCTTTTCAGCTGAATTGTATCGAATCCTGGCCGCTAAATGAAACCGTGTGGTAAATGTCTTTTTCAAGCACCAGGGAGTCTTTTGTTGGATGGGGACAGCCATGAGGCTTGGTCCACTTCATCTACCGAAGCTGGGATCAAGGATGTACCTGGCAAGAGTGTAGTACTATGTATATTATCGCTTTCATTATCCAATCCTTTCCAGCCTTTTATAGATAGCGAGTGGATTCCTTTAGATTAAACGCGTTGAACAAGATTCGTTCATCCAATCTTTGGCCAAGGTCTAAAGAGAATGATGATGAGGGACAGCAACATCCGAGATCGTTGTCATTAACATATGTACACATTCTACTTCTTGCCTTTTTGTTACCAGTCCCACTGCCGAGGCTATGGCAACTACGAAAGTTATTGTGCCCAACGGACCTGATACGAAGAATGGAAATACTTTCTTATACGTGAACATACCTCTGCTTGTAGCAGCTACAGGTATTGTTTCCTTTCGTGTATGGTGGAGGTGCTTTAAAAATGGTTACGGCGCTTTGAACAAGGCGGATATTTGCGTTGTTATTTGTTTGGTAAGTCTTGATTGCGAGTCATATCTATTACACCGTTAATAATTTGTCAGGTATTCAATATTATTCAGGTGACGTGTATTTCAATCGGTGAGGATGCCACGGAAGCGAATTGTTTAAAAGCCAGTACTGAATCTTCTAGCTATTGTGAAATGGGGCTTTGGCCACCACGCTCCTTTCCTCAACGCGGAACAACGCTACTACTCGTTATTATACTTCTTTGTATTTCAATGTTTTGTCAAAGACACCGTCGCAATTACGAAACTTTCGTTTCTTTTTCTCTATCTCGACATCTTTCCGCAGAGAAAGTTTAGGATCATTTGCTGGGTGCTCATCGTCCATATATCAGCTGGAATAATCGCTCTCAGTTTCACAACAATTTTCCAATGTTCGCCAGTCAGATTTTCATGGGATAAAACTGTCCCCGGATCTTGGTTTGTAAGCCCCAGCGATTCAATACGAAAAAAATATATTAACACTGTAGCAGCATAAACATCAAGGCCTTCTGGTACGGCCAATCAGGATGGAACACCTTGATGGATGTTATCGTCCTTGTTTTACCTATTCCAGTTGTCTTAAAGCTCCAGATGAATCTCCGGGCTAAGATCAGTGTATTGGCAGTATTCGTTCTTGGCGCCTTGTAAGCAATTTCCAGTCGCTGGCATCTCCCAATTCTGACATCTCAAAGTGTATGCATAACGAGTATCGAACGCCTTATGAGTCTCAACTTCAATGCCACCTTCATTCTCGATTTTACCTGGGCGACCGGAACCTCAGTCATCTGGACTCAGGTGGAATCAACAGTCGGAGTCATTTGCGCCTGCGCGCCGTCGCTTAGAATGCCATTAAGTCGATTTATTCCGTTGTTGTTTGGTTCTTCAAATAAGGATCAATCCTACGAATTGAGCGATGGCGTGCACTATGGCATGGGTCCCCGGTCTGGGAATTGGAATAGCCAAGCTAGCCGCTCAAGGAGACGTGATGAATTAGATGCCGGCATTGACGATCTGGAAAACTACAAGAGCGAAGGCAGCGAGGAGAGGATAATGGGGATTAAAAAGACTGTCAGTATTGACATGACATTTCAAGAAGGGGCCAGTGGATCAAACACGGGCGCCGATAAACTGTATCCTGTAGTATAAATAACGTCACACTCATTGTCTTTCTTCTGTTAAACAAAGCTCTGTCGTTCCGATGCTATATGTGATAATCAACTCAAGTGTAAATACATTGCATAATAAAAAATCAGTCAATTTCTAGGTGTCCCCGCTCATTTTGTATTCTTATGGACCTCGTATCACATCACCCGGAGAAGTCATGCTAGCAATGTGATACAGTAAGATTGGCAAGCTAAGTATGCGAATTTCCACAGGGCATGACTTTACAATCAGAGTACACAATACGAGATACCGAAGGCAATTGCATTTGATCTTGGTGCTGAGTTACCCCAGTTATTTCGTTAATCTGAATACATAATCGCAAGATTTGACTGACTACTGCATAGCATTTTTTATTATCCCTCAACAATCGGCAAAGTCAACGCCGGCATATAGCAGGCTATTTATGGCCCTACTGCACCACCATCTGTCGCAATAACATTTTTAGTGGTATTAGAGTATTATGCTTCAGAAAGGATAGTCCATGGGAATGCGCCTGCCGCTTTCTTCCCAGTTGTTTTGAAATGCCGTGGAGTACCTACCTAGGTAGCTAACGATCAAGACATAGTGTCACGACCACTCAAGCGGCAACTTTCAAGCCCACGCTGATGGGTGGTAGCTCTGACACTATAGATGGGAGAGTCGCAAAAAGAACTGCCCCAAGGAATGCTGTATTTTAGAGCTGCGTGCGGGAATTTCATGCTGGTGTGACATGGCGCTTGAATTAACTTGTCGCACCGGTTCTGGGGAATGCACCTTCATTAGCATCCTAGTACAGCACTCTGTGTTGTTCGTGGAGCTTCAATGAAAGTTTTTCTGACCAGCTTTTCAGAAATGGTGCCGTACGACACCTGAAAGGCAAGTATATCTTCTATACGGGACAGCGCCAATAGATAAGTCTTCAGGCCCTGATTGGGTTCAAAGTGGCAGTAGAATGTGCCTGTATCTTGGAGAAATCTGGCGCGCCAGTAATCTGCACAAATATGACGTTGTTAGGCATCGCGAAACTAAACCATGTTATTTTCAGTGGCTGCTTGAACAAAAACCCGCCTGCGTCAAAGGGTGATTAAGCTTTATGCGCAACATTGCGGTCCGAGTACGTTTTTACGAGCGTGCTCTGCCACTCAAAATTAGCAAAAGTATATTGCCCAGCTCTACGAGGTACGACATATGCAACGTCATAGTTACATTTCATGATGCGTAGGTATTATCTTCTTCTTAAATTGAATTCGCTCTTTTTGCCTGCCTTATCAGCTCTTGAAACCCTACAGCTCATACTACCTACTCAACAGCATCTAATCTTTCAGTCGCAAACTACACCGCCATGACACAGTACGACTCTATCGGCTCGTCTTATAATATTGTTGAGACCCTTCCGTATCGGGCTATAGAAAAAGAGAATGTCCACTTGGCGATTGAACCATTTCTTAAGCCACACATGTCTGTTCTCGAATTTGGCTGTGGGACAGGGTTTTACTCATCTGCTCTTGTAAATTGGGGAGTGGACCATCTAACGAGCATGGACATTTCAGCTGTCATGCTTGATGGTGCCATGGCTCGGCTTTCATCCGAAATATCTTCTGGAAAGGTGCATTTTGAGAAAGGAGATGGAACAGTGCCCAATTCTTTCGCCCCAGACAAGAGTTCAGGTTATTTCGACACCGCCTTTGGCGCTTGGTTCCTAAACTATGCACCGGACAAAGCAACATTAGTGTCCATGTTCAAGAACATTTCCCTGAATCTCAAACCAGATGGCTTCTTTGTAGGAATTGTTCCACATCCTACTGAAGATTTTGGCGAGCGAATTAAATCGTATCAAAAGCCTCCTCTTAATAGGCTTCTGCCGCGCAATCAATACAGCAAAGAGCTTAGTTCAGGCGACGGGTGGACTTCTCGAGTGTTTTTAAGTGACGACGGAGTGGATTTTATGACTTGGCATTTGAAGAAAAGTATTTACGAAGAAGCAGCTAGGCTGGGTGGTATGAATGGTAGGTTCGAGTGGAGGCGCGAGGTTCTACCGGAGTATGCGAGAGAAAGATTCGGTTTGACAAAGGAAGAGTGGGAAGTGAGACTTGCAAATCCGCATTTTGGAATTTTGCTTGTCTGGAAAGGCTGAAGCAAGGGGTACTATAAAATATATATTTGGAGTCGTAAGGATCTATAAAGACTTGTATATCTACCTCAGTATATCTAGACAGTCTCAATCAAATCGAGCAGTTTCGCAGCTATACCTAGGCACCAACATGGCTAAGCTCAGGACATACTCCCTTGCATGATCAAGCAATACCGCTTACAACAGTATTTTTGCAAGTTTATTGTGATTTCGCTAGCATTCTATCGTATAGCAATAGAATCTTAATAAGAGTTCATTCGCTAGGTGCTTTTAGTTGATTCATTTGGCGCTTCTGACCTCGACATGAACGTGCAATGCCTAGGCTGGCTTTGTAACTCCATGCTAGTGGTATTCAGCTTGGTGCATTGGTAGCCGCATTTATGAATGGGGAGTTATGTAAATTTGTTTGCATGTGTAATAGAATCTTGAAATTTTTTTTGATCAGTGCATACAGGTACTACGAGAAGATGTCACATTGCATCGCATTATCGTCTTGTTCCGATGTTACGCTGCTGTGTCATATAACTATTCGTTCGTTTTTTCCGACCAGTGGGGCTGTATCGCAATTTGTCTCACCTTATTTAGATGCGTACATATATTGGTTGGCGAGCAGGCTTTTTATGGATAAGCCTCACGTTTTATGTTTATTCGATAGGCTGATTGTTTTCGTCCTATTTCCCCTACTTATCACTGTATAACATCAGCATGGATCGGCACCTTGAGGCCTGTGGTACATGATTAATCTATGGAGCACGTTTGCTCCCACGAGCAAAAGGTTGTTCTCAGACTTTAGAACATAAATACCCGTATTCTTTTTCATTTCAATCGACTCATATATCTTCTTCTCTATCAATCACTCTGCCTATTCATTGACGTTGAGACTCTGGTTGCAACAAAGAAATCGTTGTTCATATCGCTTTGGCCTTGTCAGCCATGTGGTCTATCAAGAAACTTCTGATTGGTGCCACTTTGGGCTTCGCTGGCGCAGGTGCATTCAAGCCTTTTCCTAAAAACACTTTAGGTCCACTGGCTGATATTGGAAATCAGTTTCCCCTGGGATCTAAACACGATACCGTCGCTACGCATCCTAAAGCCGACCCGCCGGAATTTAAATGCGATTTAACCAAACCTCTTGATCCATCAAGAGACGGGCTCTACAGCTCACACGAGTTGTTTTCTAATAAAAGAGCAATCAAAAATCTTATTCGACGACACCAACCCCTTGTTAAAATTCCGTCGGTGTGTTATGACGACTTGGGGGATTTCAACGATGATCGATGGGAACCATTTTATTACATTCCCAGAGTTCTGGAGAAAGAATACCCGCTAATGTGAGATTTACCGTCTCCCCCTTGTTGCCTTCATCGTTTGCAGTCACAAAACTAAAATAATAACAGCTACAAGTATGCATGGGTAGAGGAAGTAAATCGATTTGGTCTTGTATATACTATTGAGGGCTCGGATTCTTCACTTCAACCAATTCTCTTAACGGCTCATCAAGATGTTGTGCCAGTCGAAAATGAGACTTTGGACGAATGGGAATACCCGCCGTTCAGTGGCTATTACGATGAATCGTCTGGATATCTCTACGGTCGTGGCGCTTCAGATGACAAGTCAGCAATCACAGCGCTCATGTCTGCTTTGGAGGCCCTTCTGTCGCAGGAGAATTACTATCCTCGTCGCACAGTTGTCTTTGCATTTGGTTTCGATGAGGAATGTTCGGGTCCTCGTGGCGCTGGTACAATATCCAAGCATCTTCAAAGCCGATACGGTAAAGATGGGATCGCTGCTATTCTTGATGAGGGCGGTGCGGGTATTCAGCATGTCGGCGATACCATATATGCGTTGCCAGCGGTGTATGAAAAGGGCTATCTGGATGTATGGTTCGACATCAGCGTCAATGGAGGGCATAGTTCAACTCCGACTCCGCACACGTCCATCGGGATGATGTCTGAAATCGTCGTGGCTCTTGAGTCCAGCCCATTTGAGCCAAAGATCATTGAAGATGGTCCTATTCACGAAGCTCTCATCTGTTTCGCAAGATACTCGCCAGATGTTCTCCCGGAATTAACTGACTCTATTAAGAATGGAGACCTGGATCAAGCTGCCCAACTGTTGGCGCAGGTCCAACGTGAGACACAATACTTCATTCAAACGTCACAAGCCGTGAACTGGATTGCAGGAGGCCAAAAGATCAATTCCTTGCCAGAATTCACAACACTAGGTGTGAACCATCGTTTCGCCCCCCAGGATAGCGTCGGCAGTATTCAACATCGTATAGTAGATTTGGTTCAAAATGTTACCAAACGATACAATCTTGTTTTGGAAGCATTCGAGGGTGACAAAGACTACGACGACTATCTTCATGATCTTGGGCAAGCTCCTTCAGGTAGAAGCAACAGCATACACACAACTTGGGAACCTGTCTATGACGGAAAACTGCGAATTGAAGCGAGAAAGAAAACTTACATTACTCCGCAATCGCCCACCAAGGGACCTGCGTGGGACACGTTTGCAGGCACTGTTCGTTATACATTCGCCGAAGAAGGCAAAAAAGTCGTTTTTGCTCCGGGTGCCATGACCGGTAACACTGATACTCGTCACTACCTAAGTAAGTCTTCTGATTATATACAGATATATCTGACCTGGAACTAATGACGCCAATAAGATCTGTCCAAGAATATTTATAGGTGGAGTCCTGGAAGCCTGCGTTCATTTGGAAACATCCATGGTGTTAATGAGAGGCTGCTAGTTAGCGAGCATGTTAATATGGCAAGGTTCTATTATGATTTTATTCGAAACTTCGACCAGGCGGATTTGTAGTGCCAGTAGATAGTTACGTAAATCTAACTACATATACCGTATAATCTAGTGGTTTTCTTAAAGCATACTATTAGTAGAGGTTACATTGCATTATATTCTAATATTATCATAATGTTACGATGCTGCGTTCCGAAGCTATCCTTTGGTTTCTCCGGCTCGCGGTGGACGGCAGGATGTTTGCGCGTAGTACTTGACTCTGTGGAATACGTATGAGTATTGATTGGCCAACATACCTTTCTTGATAAGCCTCAAGCTCTACAATGCAGGCGTTATCTGGCAAGTGGATACAAATGCCATACCCTCTTGACAGTAGATCTACTTTGATAGGCAAATGGTCATCGTACAAGACTCTTCTACGTATCTTTGGTGACATCAGAATGGATTGCTACCTGGGAGGACTTTCGGAACCCATGTATTGTTGTATGTAAAACCCCTCTTCGTAGATTTAGGATATAAATTAGCATTGAAATATATTTTTTTTCTTTGAGATCATCAACCAAGTTCATATATTTCTTATAACTTGCTCTATCCATTTCACAAATTCCGTTGACACACAGTATCTTGACATTTTCAATTCTATACTCTGTTCAGAAACCTCTACTTGGTGCCACTCTTAGCTGAACCGGTAAGGTCAAACTTTTCCTAATGAAACTTTCATGTCTCCTAGCGGCAATAAATGCAGCGGCCGCTGTAGTGCGCTGGGCCAACAATGACGAAGTTGCTCTGATGAACGCCAACGGCGGTAAGGTCGGTACAGATCTTACTACGGCCAACGATACAAAAATGCAGACCATGGAGGTGGAACGAATGTTTAATATTACTCCAGGACTTGTTCCGATCGACAAAATGAGAGAAATATGGAAATACCACGGCCAAAATGTTAATGAGGACCTATTGCTTCACTGGCTAGCCAATTCAACTAATAAGGCCCATGATCGTCGTGGTGAAGAGCAAGTATTGCTGCCAATAGGTTCATTCGTGCTGGCGGCTTTGGGATGTTCCTATCAATAACTTCCGATAATGGTGGCACTATCCGGGCAGTTTGGAATGACTGCTATGGGGCTGCTACTATGGATGGAACCTCAACCGGCAAGGAATATGGTGACAAGGTGCTCGCCGCACTTATAAAAGGGAGTTGGGGCTTCGTGGTGGGTGGATTGGGCTATGGAGCCGTTCTAATACAGGGTCAGGCGGATTCAAACCAACCTATCTACGAGTTACAAAACCAGCTACCTCCAGACTTGGAGCATGGAGTTGGGGCACTGAAGAAGCGTTCGGCAGACCAGGGTTGCCCAAATCATAACAGCATGTTCAATAGATTTTATAGAGTTCAGTTCCATCTCGGGGCACACATAGGTGCCAAGCTGTCCGGGTATGCGGCTTGTGGTAGATCAGTTCACAAACCCAGTGAAGCTGCACAAGGCAGCTTTGGTTACCAGATAAACAGGGCGGCTGGTGAGAATGGAGCACCTAGGATCCAATTCTACACAATTGAAGATGGTTCTAAGGCGAACATAATGGGTGGCGCCATTGTCTACGAAACCCGGGCGACCGACACCTGCCCAGAATACATCGCTTTCGACGGCTGTGAGGAATGATCAAGAGTGTTGAGAAGCAGGTTGGCGAAGCAGATAGCAATATAGGCTATGGCTCGGTGCCTAGGCTGATATAGGAAGGCTGAAGTTGATACATCTTCGTCGTCCTTAATTAGCCTAGATGATGATGGAATGGATCAGTGTACTGGCATCGTGGAAAGACGGACGCGATTCTAGTCTGCAATGGCAGTCTTTGATGAACTCATTATCCTCTGCAACACCTACCGACTCATAGGTCATATGTATTGAGCCGAGCTAAGCTAGTTCTAGGCCCTCGCGTAGTCATAAGACAATTTACCATATTACTGCCCCTATAATGTATTTCAAGAAGCATTTAAAGAGGCGCTGTATGAATCCAAGGTCTCTTGTGTTCAGCCTCCCACGTTCCAAATGTTTCCTGGCTCATTTAGCGACAAACACCTCGGTTGGTACCATCGATACTCATATCTCAACTAATCTTGGCCTATTACCATTATTTCTTAAGTTGCGAGTAGAATAGACATCATATCGAATGACAAGAGTTCCATTTAACGACCCAAGGGTTTACAAATGGACGAATAGAGGCGTCCATTCGCTTCTAGTTCGCAAGATCTATATCCCTGGATGAAAGACCAAGAATCTTGAAGCTGGTAGGTTGTTACTCAGGATTCTTTCAAGAAAGACCAGTCTCCGAAAGACCACAGTGTTCATTAACTCCATTGGTACCACAAAGGGGTGGATGACGCTGCCATTTTAACGTAGAAACTTTTGTATTCCACAAACTACCCTACCCTGACTGCAAACTTGCAGTCTGCACGTAGTATTCTATACAATATGGATGTACTATCACGTACTTTATCATTGTTAAGCCACGTGATACGTGGTCGGATCTTAAAGCTATAGTATAAAAGTCATAGCACCCCCGCCGCAGCTGTAATTACTTTCCCCCTATTTTCCATTTGCTCCAAATACATTCAATCTTTAAGCTACTCTGTGCTGGCTCAATTCAAGTATCCGACAAGAACTCCTCTAATATTGAACTGTCGATTTTGAGAACCGCATACTTTTGGCACAATATATGATCAGCCCTATGAGCCTCAGCTCCATATTTGACAGTCAAAGTCCAAATTACAAATCGCACAATATGAGTAATCTTGTGCAAGATGGAGCACAGCGCCAAAGCGTCCGATATATTATACCGATTTTGCTTTTGCCCCTTCACGGATACTGGAATTTTGTACGGCTGGATGGCTGGCTTGACGGAGCCATAGGACTTCTCAAAGAAACTCTAACGATTATTGTTGGCCAGATTTGCTTCAATAACTATTACGCAAGCCGCGACCACAGACATTCTATCGCAGAATGTAACGTACGTCAATCTATGCACACAGCAAATGTCATCGGCACCCTCTATATGTCATTGGGTTTAACCCGGGGCTGTTGTCGGCTTACAACATACACCAACAATATACCCAGCAACGAAACTCTCTTTAATCTCATGAATAACAGGTTGTATCTCGCTGGCCTTTTGACAATGGGATTTGTCATCCGGCTTTGCTTTTTAAAGCCTGGCATTAGTGAGCTGAATTTTGTCAAATGCATTTTGAGGAATCCATGGCGCTTGATCTGGCCGACGAGCTGGAAGAAAACATCTGATGGCATCACAAATAAGCATTAGGAAGCAATTGGTATGCTATTAAGATACTTATGTTTTCGCCTCTTGCCATGCCTTGCACTTAAAATTTGCGAACATGTGTTGGTTCACTTAGTGTTAAATTAAGGGGAAAGTGATCCAGCATTCCAGCTATAGTGTAGGTCATTACTGCCATTACTGTTGTTACATCTGCTACATCTATCTTTGCTACATGCACTTTTACTTTCTTTACTGCTGCTGGCAATGCTATTGATAGCAAGGAGTATAAAATGTCCATCATCATAATGACATATGCTGCCGGTCGCCGAATCCCCGCAGTAAGTCCAAGCTAATAGTATTCGGGGGGAAGGAACACATAGTTAGTGCCAGTGTATCGGGATAACGGTAATTTTTGTTTTCCATTCGTCGCCGTCGGCTTTGATGCCTGGGCCCTGATTTTCTCTCCGGCTGCAGCTTGCGGCTCTCAGCCCTGCCTGCCCGCCCTGTCTCACTGCCACCGGGTGAGTGCCTTTTGGCGCAAGGTTACCTCTCCCCTGTGCGTGGGCTTCTCGCCCAAGACCCTGTCGCTGCTGTCGCCCGGCACTGCTGTTATCGGTGCCTTTGCCCTCCCTCCCGCTGGTTTTGCTCCTAGCTGTATAAGCCCTCTGGCCCCTGTTGTAGCACCCGTACTAGCGTTAATACCATCAATCAATTACAGGTAATTGTATGCCCTCTGTCCCAGTGCTAGTGGATGGTATATGTAGCTAGCCTAGTGGACCAAATGTACGCAGAAGCAGGGTGTTTGGGTATTATTTCCCACTCTATTACTTGCTGTTGTTGGTAGACGTACATAACAAATTTACTGATTATTTCACAGTTGTTGTATACCTACTGCTGGCTATCAATCTTGCTTTTTTTTTTTTTTTTTGTATGACAATATTGCTCCTTGTAATCTGATCTCATCTCCTGACTTCCTATTTCTGCTAAATATAATTTTCATGTAAACATCTTTATTATAGATAGTATAGTGAATATATAGTTATATAAAATACATTGGTATTAAATAGCAAGTAATATGAATGTTTACTATTGATGTTAGTTGGCCTAGCAGCAGCTGGCCTTGAGCACTACTGTTTAAGCAGCCTTTTTAAGGAATATAAAAAGTGGTTTTCAATAAAAGTATAGGTCTCTTATATAAGAGAATATGTATACCCATATATTGAACAAAAAATGGAAATCATGAGCTGCGATTGAGCATACCTTTTTATTATCGCTGGTGGATGGATGCACAAAGTACAGTCAACTACTAGTATTTTTACCTTTTCCACCACTTTTCAAGGATTTCTAAAGGATAGTAAAAACCTGAATTCTTGTATATATTCCAAACTATGTTATTCGACCAAGGAAGATGTAATTCTTGACCGTGTTTTCTCTAACGTCATTCTAAGACGCAAAAGTAAATCCGCGGTAGTCTCCATCTATTACCTCTTGAACCTTGTCCAAGTATTTGTTCAAGCCACCCAAGTACCAAAGAGCATTCCTGCCGTTCTTCGACTTCCTCGAGGTATGGTTATCGGCGAAAAGGAATGATTTATCCTTGTAATAAATGCTTCTTTCTGCAAGAGATCGACATTCTGCCATGTAATCGTCCTCCGCTTCTTGAGTAGCAGTAATAAGAATTGTCTTTCTTCCATTTGTTTCAGTCTCTTTCCGTAAGGACTCGGCCTTGGAAATCATCCCTGTGATAAAGTTGACCTGGCCCTCAATCAATGGAGGCATGTTTGTAACTGCCGACTGAGGGCCCACAACCATGAAGAAGTTGGGGAATCCTGCTTCCGTTACTCCCAAGTATGAAGTTGCCCCTTCAGCCCAGTGTTGCTCCAATGTCTGGTTAGGGCCGCTAATGTCGATTGTGGCCCAACTGCCATCGGTTTCAAACCCGGTTGCATAGACAAGGACATCCAACTCATGAAGTTTGTCTTCTGTCTGGATACCCTTTTCGGTAATTCCAACAAAGGGCGTCATTTGATAGTTAACAATATCGACGTTATCTTGGTTAAAGATCTCATAATAACCCGCGCAGCAGACAGGCCGTTTGGCATAAAGCGCGTCTGGGGCTGGTGTAAGCCTGGCACGTTTTCCGGGGTCTTCCACAATCTTGGCTATTTTTCGCTTGATGAAGTCGCAAACCTCTTTGTTCGCAGCATCATTGGTCAAAACATCTGAGAAGGTTTTGTAAACGAATGAAAAGGCCATCACGTCGTTCCAGGCTGCTTCGTAAACCTTCTCGCGCTCTTCTGCGCTAACGTCAAAGGTTGGAGTAGTTCGTGGCTTGAAGCCATATCCAAGAGGGCAATTCCGAGCCTCTTTCCAGAATTCGTCGTAGTTGTTGACGATATTGTCTCTGTATTCAGCCGAGACTGGTCCAATCTGGTTGGGTACCACATATGCCGCTTCGCGTTGAAAAGCAATGATTTGTTTGGCACCAGATTCCTTGGCAAGGCCAACAAGAATTTGAGCACCAGAAGAGCCGTTACCAATAACTCCAACTCGCTTGCCCTTGAGGTCACGTTGCTCCGGCCAAATTCTATTAACGGACTTTTATTAGTAGTTCATACCTCTTTACCTTGCTTGAAAGGTTTGATAGGCGAATAGATGTATCAGTACATACCCCGAGTGATATTGCTCACCACTAAACTTTTCACGCCCAGGAATCTTGGGCCAGTTGGCCTTATTAAACGCTCCGGTAGCAGCAATCAAGTAGGTGGTCTTGACAGTCTCGCCGGTTGAGAAGCTAAGAATCCATGAAGAATCTTGAAAAGATGCAGATTTGAGTTCCGTGGAAAACTTCATGTGCTTTTTCAAGCCGTGACGCTTTACCATATGTTTCAAATAAGCCTGCGATTCTTTTTGGGGGACAACATGTGTAGGCCATGGGTAGTCTAGTAAGACTTCTTTATCCCAGCTGTATCTGTATAACTCGCTGGGAGAATCACTTGCAGCATTTGGATATTGATTCCAGTACCACGTGCCGCCAACCTCGGGAGCTTTTTCATAAAGCTTTACCGAGAGTCCTAGCTCACGAAGTTTGTAAAGCTGATAGATTCCGGCAAATCCCGCGCCAACAACGACAGCGTCAAACGAGTCCATAATGATTCAAATTTTGGTATCCGTCAATGAGATGATTCGGCAAAGAGAGCGAGAATGACTGGAAAATTTGAGAGGCTGACTGGGTATACGGAAAGATTCTATATGATAGATCCAAGACGATATATTTATATCGGAAGAGATCACATATCGAACTCATAAGATCGTTGTCGGATATATTTGGATCCCGCAGCGCGCAAGTGCTGACAGGGTTTGTATGCCAGGGGCTACGGATAGATAAGTGCTTTAAAGTCTAGCGCTTACTCTGGGGCCGTATGTCAGGGTTTCTCGAAGTAATCAATGTTGACATACTGTAGATATCCCATAGAAGTCGTAAAATCGGAGCTATGTCCATTATCGTTTAGAACCGTAAACATCAATACCATGTATAAGGCATATATCCAATTAGTATTTATACTACCAGTTTCTATATAATGTTACATACACTATGATGTATCTTAATATCTGGTTTTAACTATCACGCGGAGTTGTGGTCTAATTAGTCCAAGAGCAAGCTTCGAGCCTTTTCTGACTTACAGCTACCTTCTGTTTTATGACCACCTTTCAAGCCATATAATTCATCGATTATTGAGTGGCGAAGAATACAAAAAGGTACAGACAGACTTTGAAGAACAAAGAATTTGGCGGTATGCAAAGCTAAGTGATAACAACATAAGCGCATCTGCAAGTATGACTACAGGATGGTCAGATCTATAATTCGCAATTGTGACTCGTAAAGTTCAAGCATGTATACTACTACCAACAAAGAGGTTTTGCCATTTGTCGTATTATGTAACACAAGAAGACGGGGAAATTTGCAATACTAATACGGAAATAACGCAAGCTGGACACATATCTCGAAATATTACGATAATAGGAAAGGACTACGGGAATATAACGAAACATGCGGAAATATAAAGAGAAATCCCGAAGATGCACATAACTACAAAAATACGATTATCAATATAAATCTGATCCCTTTAAGTAAAGACAAATAAGGTGCGTATTCGTACCCTACTACAAAGATGAAAGGTTCTTGTAGTAGTATTCGTTACGAATTTGCAATCCTGTATCATTGTGCTACTAGCCTTTATCGAGGTACATCACATATCATATTTACCACTATTGAATGGGTCTAGAGTGAGTGCGATCTTTTAATTGTTGCCTATGCAAATAAAGCTTTGTAGAGCATCGACGTTGCAGATAGGTTTTGATACTGATCAAAAGTGAAATATATATTGTCTAGTAAGAGGATCAAATGTTGTTATTCACAACGCTATGGCAAATTACAGTACGCTTCATGTGGAATTTTAAATGTTATAGTATTATATTCAAAGTTACACCATCCTAAAACAACCACGTCCTGTCGCAGAGATGC
This sequence comes from Trichoderma sp. CBMAI-0020, assembly GCA_030708095.1. Classification (NCBI taxonomy): domain Eukaryota; kingdom Fungi; phylum Ascomycota; class Sordariomycetes; order Hypocreales; family Hypocreaceae; genus Trichoderma; species Trichoderma sp. CBMAI-0020. The sequence goes on along the minus strand of JAJNCI010000008.1, from coordinate 2,026,567 downwards.
TTTATATCATTTTGTACTACTACCAGTATCGTTCAAGGTCTCGCACAGCTTAAATCTATGATCAATATTTTACTTATCCAGGGCCATTCTTGCCTTGTAAACAATGGAGAAGGTGACTCTGCTTACGACCATGTGTTCAAAACTCAGTTCATCTATCCCACATGATGCAGTCATCTCCCACGTTACTACGGGGCGCCTCATCTTCACTTAAACGGAGCAATTTACGGAGTAGATTTATTTGCAACGGTTTTCGATTACACTTGTGGGTCTCGTATGCTTTACTTGAGCCTCGGTTTGACAGAACATGAGGTTTTATGACAGGATTACAATTTCAAGTGGACTTGCATAGAAAGACTGGCGATATTGATTGTCCAAGATTGGCAATATCCGGAATTGGTAATACACAGCTTGAAGTATTATCCCAAATGGGACAATGGTAAGGCGTATGAAGGCGGATGTTAATAGAGGTATATACCTTATTTCATTGGATAAACGATGTCCATGCCTACAAGGTGGAAGGGATGTTGAAATGGAATATCATCCCATTTTTTCTGCCAGTTCCGTAACACCGATTCTTGATAACCCGTGGGTATATCCGGCGAGACAAAATTATTGCATGTGTCGAGACCCATAATATTTTCCGTCAGTAATACTAGTATACATTTAAACTCCCTACCCTAAAATGCATCAAAGTAACTAAAAAGCCTCTGTGTAAAGAAAATAATCATTAGTATAGTAAATAGAAGATTTACAGCTTATAAATATTAATAGTAAGTACTTATATTATAGTATTTATATAATGGTAGTATATTGCCTACGAGTTTATGTAAATTTCCTGTTCTATACATTTCCTCTGCACCTGCCTTGTCTTCTCGGAAACACTTGCCAGATGAAGAATTCGAGCGCAAAGACTATGTGCCGAATGTTTTATGTGGCATTATTAATCAATGCCTCCCCATGGCCACCTACAATGCGTCTTACCGGCCTTAATAGACCCTGCAAACTTCTTGCATCTGCTTACTGCCTCGCACCAACAACATGATCAAAGCCCTCAACAAAGCACGCGGTTCGTCTATCACTTCGGCCCGGTGGTATCTCGGGTTTGGCCTGGTGTACTTGGCCGTTAATACTAGAACATTTAGAACAACCTTATCGCACCATTTCCCATAAACGGGAAGAAGCAAACCACATCCTGCTGGTGATACTACCTGCTTGACTATCCCAAGTCAACGCCGAGTGGACAAGGCCTACAAGACGTCGTTTTCGATGCAGAATAAAAATGACCTCCCACGAGGGTAAAGAGGTAAATACAAAAGACTACCTTTGGCTGCGTATAAAGTTACCAATCCGCCTAGAAAGTTGTTTAGAGTTCGACATCATCACTGGCAGTTTGGTCGCCCCGTTTGGGTTACAAACGCAACCCGGATGCACTAACTTAGGCAATGCAAAAGCATCGATAATTGGGGACCCATTATACTGACGGATCTTCTTGATTTTTGCGGCACAAAAAAGACCGATATGGCTTGCCATTTGACTAGGTTGGCACCGAAGAAAGGGATAATGAAAAGCCGAGAGGAGCGAAAGACGGAGGAAAGTCTCAGCGCACAGCTCCATTAGCCAAACGATCAGCAGCCGGTAATGGCTAGATAGAGTAAATCACTAAGTGATCTTCTTCACATGGGATACCGGAACTTGATTGACAATGGAAAACAAGCAGCCGTGCATCTCACCGAAAGAGCCTTCAGGCTCTGTTTCGGTGATGAATATGGTATCCTCAAACGGCCTCAGAATCCTGGAACCAAGTGATTGGTTGACGGAAAGAAGTCCGACACGCTCAGCCTCACTTAGACCATCGGGTAGCAATAGACCGAACTCCACTATGGTGGCGGGAGGAACGCCAAATGTTAGAGCCCAAGGGCGGTCTTTGCCTTCTGCTTTCCACAGCTTCAGCATCCTCTAGCATACTTCAGCATCCCTCCAATGTGCTGCGACACTGCAACTTCTCCCGTCAAGGCCTTTTTATGTTTATTTGTTTACTATTAACGTCCACTAAGTAAGATAGCCTCATCTGGGCAGAAGGATAGTATGAGCCGCAGGTTCACATCCCACGTTTCAACTAAACAGAAGAAAATTGTGGGTTTAACCTGAGTTCTTTGAGGGGCAGCGCCGTGGGGGTTGTTTCCTCCACTAGTTTCTGAAAGCCTTTGTAAAGTAGCCTCTGGGTCTTAATGAGTAGGAAAGTGGTGTGTAGCCTGTCAGGCGATCCTTGCCGGGGGCTACCGGGAGCAAGGGGCAGTCCATCCGGCATGTTGCAAAAGATACTGGTGTTCAGGGCTCGCTGCACTTCCATCAAAATCTTCTCGCTTTTAATTATACTACGTAAAATGAAACAGTTTGCCCATTTGTCGTCTGAGACAGGACAATGAGCATCCCAAAGGTCTTGATACGGCCTCCGCCCTCTGAGAAGCGGAAAATAGGTACCGCAGTTGCTGTTAGGTCGATTATCTCTTCTTTGATGGCGTTCTATTTGATTGGGCCATTTGATGCAACGGCTGGCTCTGCAGGCTCCATATCAGTTGTGTTAATGCTGCGTCGTACGATATCCCGCATGCTGGCCGCTGGGGTAAGTCAGCCCACAGGAAATTCGCCCACCCCAGCCTTTCACCCATTGCTCCACCAAATTCAGCTTAGCGGGGCAAGGTGGACAAAATAAAAAAAAGAGTTTATACCAAACTCTCTGCAAAAGTGCCTGCTTTATTTTGTCATATTAACTCAAATCTCCTAATTTAGGCGGGCGAAAGGCCAGTATGGGCGAACCTGCTGGAGTTCGCCCACAGGGACTTCGCCCACACCAGCCTTTCACCCAGCGCACCAAGATACCACCCACCTAAATGAGCGAGATAGACAAAAAAGACCCACCATAAAATACCACTAAAGTGCTGGTTTTTTTTGTCACTACCCAGGTGGGCGAAAGGCTGGTATGGGCGAAGTCCTTATGGGTTGACTTAGTGGTTCCGGGTGATATGTCAATCTCGCATACACGTCCGGAAATGTGCACCCTAGAGAGACGGGCCGAAAAACCGAAAAAAAAGCGCCATTTTTTGTTCCGATGATGACATTGAAGAGAGGAATTTTATCACCAGTCTCGTACGCAGAGCTCATAATTGCGACCGCTTCGAGATGGCGTCGATGGGGCTCTTGCTGCCTGTGGGGTCGTTTACTTCCAAAGTGTTTCGACAAACGAGCGGAAGCTTGAAATCGTATCTTGGATAGCAAGCATGGCTGAAATGTAGTTGTTCGTGCTCTCAAGTTTCTGGCCCATACTTAAGTATTCTCCTGAGATTATTAGCTGAATTAATATGGTGTAAGATGCCTGTTGAAAGCACTAAACGTGCATTAGAGGCCAAGTCGTTTAGTTTCCAGTTGCATTTCAAGCCCTTTTGCATATACTAGTATTTATTATTTTAAATCATCAATCGGCCTTGTAGGTGAGTGGTAGTGGAAGCGATACAAACTGTTCCTAATAGGGATTTATTGCGCTCGGTTCTTACACCGGGATGTGGGAGATTGCAGTTAGCTTTGTATCGCTGCCGGGTTGGGCCGGAGCATTGGAGCTGTGCTGTCATCTCCCTGCTAGAAGCCATAGTCCTAGATTCATCTTACAAACTGAACACAGACGTTTTGAGCGTAAAACGTGATTGACTCTGCCGCGGTTTACTGAGTTAGCTACGTCGCCTGAGGCGCATTAGCCCGTCGAGATGGCGCGTGCATTTGAACAAGAGGCGAAACTGGTTTCCATGTTACGTAGTGTACACCAGCAAGCATTCCAAGATGCTTCAATCAGGAACAGAGGAAGTAACGGTAAGCTGAAGAAGAATCTCAATTGTAAGAGTATACAGATGGCATGCAATAAAGCGCGCAATCGAATTTGCTAGCGCGGTATCGTTCCCTTATATGATACAACTAAAGCGCCGACTTCTAGTTACTATTCTTACAGAATAAAGATAAGTAGCAATATGAACAGAAATACCAAAAACAGCCTACTTCGCTGTACATGTTTAGTTCTTACTAAACTGTACACCAATGTCAATGTAGTAGAAGTTGGGATCTGCTGTCGATGGTGGAGTGAAAGTTTTGATAGCTTGCTCGTTAACAATTTGCTCTCCCGTCGGGCTGGTCAAACGAACTGCAACCGGTAGGTTGAAAGGCCCCGATCCTTGCGGAATCACCCAGCTACCATAGCGCTCTTGCGGACGGCTACTGGTGTAATTGGGATCATGTACGAGGGGAATCCAAGTGCTTGAATCTGCTCCTCTGACCTCGATCTTGGTGACAGACCCAGGTCCATTGGTGTTGACAGCTGTGAGGGCGAAATAGTACGGACCCCCGCCGTTTCGAAGCCATATATAAACATTACCAAGCTTGGGGCATTGCACTCTCCTATAACGTGTTGGAATCACGCCATTGGTGAGAGAGCCATTGCCCTGTAATCGGCCCATGGCAATATCGGAGAGATCAAGATGCATGCTGTCGGCAGGGAGAGGACAGCCGTACTTGAAGTCGATCTCTCCACAGTGATCGGCGCCGGGGCCACCTGTAATACAAAGGTCAGAAATTGTTCTTCATGGCATGCATGCCTTAATAAGGTTTCTTACAGCACCACTTGGAGTTCGCGCTACAGGGGCAGCTGTCTACAATTTCCAGCGTGATTGGATCCGTGTAGCCAGCTTCGCCTACAGCGTAGTCGGTGCCGTCGGGCTTCGTTTGGATAAGTTCGATACATTCACCACAAGAAAGATAGTTGTCAAGATCCCCGGGCAGGGAAGGCCAGAACTAGAACATGATTAGCGTAGAAGATGGATGAGCGAAATGTACTCCTACCTGCGTGTAATAATCTCCATTTGGTGCCGCAAAATTTCCACGAAGAGTAGTTCCGGCAGGATCTTTGCAGAGCAAAGGATACGCTGTACAAAAGGCATCACATGTTGTACCAAGCATTGGATCCGTCCAGCTTGCCGTGACACTGCCTTTTGTGCACAAACCATAGAGGCCGAAGCCACAGGCTCCGCCGCTGGTCAACCCGAAATGAGTGGATCGCTAGTATGACAGGCCCAAAAGTCAGTATATCGAGAGCCATTTGCCTTGGGTTAACCGGTCTTACACTGTAATGCCAAGTCTCATTGGTGCTGACAGTATGGACTTCCGGATACATTGTTCCGGACTTGCAATCCGCAGAAGGCGGTGTAGTGCAGTCACCGCAAGTGCAGCTCTCCGAGGTATCATCAGTGGCACAATATGATGGGCAGCACACATTATCAACCAGGGTCCATGCGCCGCAGCTGGACGCAGCAGCACTCGGGTAAGGAGACTGTGAATGGAGAGCAACAGTAGAGGTATCGGTGGTGGTATACGTGGATACGCCGGTTGATTGGCCAATAGATGACTGGCCGCCAGATGATGATTGAGAGTGAGGGATCGAGGTAGTCGAAGACGATGATCCAGTAGGGCCGCTGCTACCCTGCTTGATGTTAGAATAGATAGTTCCATACAAGCAGCTACACCTCATACAGTCGATGGTACGCATTGAGAATAGTATTGGTTCAACACGCTGCATTGTGCACCAGAAACGCAGCATGTCGCCCCGGACCATCCACTTCCTCCGCATTGGCCACTGGGTTTCCGTTAGCAAGAACTGACTCGTCTTTCTTCTTACAACCCTCGGCTTTACTCACTACAAGGCCGCACAGCTCTGCTGAACTGAGTGGGAAACAAGGCCTGCTAGTGCCAGTAGGCTAAGTTTACGCAACATTCTGGCTTTTTCCTGCTGTTTGGAAAGGATGTCTAACGCAAAAACTCCCGCTGTCAGCTTGCTCCATTTTGCTTTATATATACAACGTACCTGAGCTCAGAAATCCTCTAAATACTGCATGTTCACTGTGAAGAAACTACATATGAGGGGCTATCATTTAGGCTGAGTCTTCACCAGGGTTCACGGGTCGTCGGGTAAGCGGGCGCTGCCAGTCAAGAGAATTGGTCTAGAGTCTGTATCGGCAGCAAGTAAATATTGCAATGTAGGCAAATTGAGCTTACGACAGGTGATAATGAGCAAGTTAAAGAGGGCTTAGCCATTAAATATCAGGTGGTTAATATTGGAGTGCAACGCTGGGACCCATTGGCGGGCGTCTAAAGGCTAAAGTGGTGTTTAAAATGGTTATAGTGATATAGGCTGCTGTGGGATATTTGAGGGCATCTGGAGACCCGTGGAATAAAGCGGCTTATTTTCCCACATTTTTATGATAAAGACTCTCATACACGATCCTTTTGCGAGTTCACACTTAGCATTTATTATCCTCAGCTAAAACTCCCAGTGTATTTCGTCGTTACTATGAGAACTTTGCAATTGTTGCACAGGCACTCCATTATTTTTCCTTCTGTTGGAGAAGCCAAGTAGATTACAAGACACAAGGAAGTGCCCTGTCTCAGACCATTTCACGAGCATTCCCATTTAATGATGGACGAGTTGTAGAAAATTCCAATCTATATTGCATTACTCCAAATTCTGTACATTCGTTCCAAGCTCATTGTGTCTCGATTATCATGAGATATGTTTTCTTCTGGATACTGAATCCCACATGGAACATTTACGTGAACTAACTATGTATTGGCCGACCTGCTGGTCTGGTTTTACTACTGGCGAGTTGTGGTGGTTGTCAAACCTTTTGCAGAGGTAATGCCGTGTGCAGATTTCACCTCTTCGAATGCCATAAACCCCGAAATTTGCCAACATGAATTAATCTCTTGTAATTCCAATTCGGGCCTTTACTGCTATAAGAGCAGTGGCTATTGAGTAATAATCAGTCCTATTTTTACACAGGTATTTCACCTGATGCGGATTTATTAGCAAGCTCATATACAATATCCGATGAAGTTACAATGTCTTTTGGATATTCTGGTGGATATTCTGGTGGATGTTCTGGGCATAAGCTTTGACCCGCCCCATGAACAGCGCACGCCAAAGCAACTGCCATCTCGACGTACTTTAGAAGCTATTCGAGCTATTCATCGTGTTTGGTACTCTCATCTTAGTTATGGAGAAAACAGGACAACAGCCATGTATTTAAACTTTTTCATATTCTTTCTATATAAACACTCATAGTAAAGTATTCACAAGCGGCATGGCTCTTTTGGCCAGCCTAATGTGCACTCATTGCAGAAACAAGCAATTGAAGTTCCACCGAAATAAAAGAACGTGTATTGTCAGCAGCAGCAGCAGACACAGCAAAGTGAGTCCCAAGCCTAATAAATTTTGGGCAACCGCCTACTCTCGAGGGAGGTAGCTTTACAAGCACTGAGAGTAGTATTGGTTGAGGACCTGGCAAGTTGTGCCGCTGGCACACTGGGTGGGACCGCTGTAGCCGGTACCACCGCACTGTCCGTAGTGAGTCTGAGTTGCGCCGGGAGAGCTTCCAGTGCTGGTAGGGCCACCGCCACCTCCGGTGGGAGTGCCGGTTGTGCTGTTGCTGCCGGTGCTACCAATGGGACCAAACTTGATGTTGGAGAAGACAACCTTGGCGTTGGGAGACTGCTGTTCAACGGTGGCGGGAACACCAGAGCTGGTAGAGCAGGTTCCTCGGGCGGCACCAGGAGTGGAAGCGGTTTCGTTGGTTGGGTAGGTAGAGTCTAGCCAGAGCATGTTGGCCGCGTACTGTGGAAGTCATAACTGTTAGCAAGGTCTCCCTAGTTCTATCCAATAGGGCATTCACTCACATCATCCCACAAACTCAAGACCAGGACCATGCCGCCAGAAAGGGCCTTGTTCATTTGAGTGAGGCCGCCCTTGTCCGTGAAAGAAGTTCCACCGAATGCTGACTGTTCAGCCGAGCAGTACGCGCTGTTGATCGTGTTGCCAGTGTAGCCGCTAAGGCCTTGAGCATTGGGCTGGACAAACTTGACGCCGTTCTGAACATAGTATCGGTTGATGCCAGTGGAGCTAAACTGTGTAACAACAGTAATCTTCTTGGTGGTGTCAATGGTGAAGCCGGATCCGGGGCCATAGAAAGTGGTGTTGCCCAAGCGGTATGGGTTCCAGTCACAGCCATCAGGATCGCAAGTGCCGCCATATCTGTCGTTGGAGTAGGTACCGCCGCAGTCATCACCAGAGCACGTAACCTGGCCGACAGTCTCACAAGGGTGAGGAGTGAGGGCCTGAGAAATCGAGTTCGCCTCCCAGATATCCATTTCAGAGCAGCAGCTTCCGTGTCCTCCAATGCCGGTGTTGGAGTTGTTGGCAGATGGCTCCCAGCCTTCAACGTTGGCCTGCCCGCTGATGAACTTCAGGTCACGAGGGCATTGGCTGTCACAGTATCCTGTGCCGTATTTCGCGCCAGCAAGGTTTGTCGGGTACTTGGATGCACCACCATCCGCATCCATAGACACGAAGTACAGAGCTCCGTTCAAGCCACATCTAATGACAGCAATGTTAGTTTAGAACTAGCTAGCTAGCCTTGCTCTGAAACGGAGATAACTCACGGCAGCGCGGACACATCAACATCGAAAGAGAACTCGTTGTTCAAGAGAGTAAACTCTTCGTACGCAGTGTCGGATGCCATTAAGTACAGGCGAGCACCGACGTTCTTGTTTGCCGATTGAGTGACGAAGTTAATGCTAAGCTGGTTGCCACTGGTGGTGACTCCATAGGTTCCTGCATAATCGGCTCCCTCCAAGCAGCAGTTCTTCGCACAGGTTGCGTCGTCTGGGCATAGAGTAGCATCCCAGGTATTGCCGGTATAACAGTTGTTACCGCTGGGATAGGCGTGAGTCCATCGCCAGTTAGCGTCAAGGACTACCTTGCCGGCTTGAGTCGTGCAGCTTCCGCCAGATGTGCATTTCGACCATGATAGAGCAGGGTGAGTCTCTGCCTGGGTCGTGCAGACTTGCTGAGCACGAGCAGCGGCCAACAAGGCCGTGATTGCTGCTAGTTTCTGATACATGATGCGCAACCTTGTATTGACTGAGATTGTATGCTTCAAAGGTGATGTGTAAAACTCATGAAGATTCGAATCAATTAGAGAGAGGCCATCGGATTATATACAATTTCCATCCTGGCATCTACAACCAACAACAACAACGCTATCCCTCTCGGCTATTGTTGGTTACCTAACCTGCCTATTCGATTTAATAACCAGCATTGGTTTCTAACTCTATACAAGGAGCATACTTTCTTCCAGATGCTAAAAGACGATGTTACACTCCTAGGACGCTAAATGCCTAAACGTACGGCTAACGCACATGAAGGCCCGGCTCCTTAGGCAAATTGAGCCTGTACTGACTGCCAAGGTTTGAAATGAAAATTTTGGAGGTCTTTACTAAGGTAGCATAGCATTGTGGACTTGACTTCTTCATGCTTTCTTTACTTTGCGTATTAAAATTGCAAAGATTTCGCATGTATTTTTAGTTGTCAATCTAATGTTCTAAAAGCCCTATCCAACGTTGTACAAACTCACCTACTCGCAATAGTCCAACATGAGAGGTAGAAAGAAACCCGAGGCAGCTAAGATTAAACTTGACTATAAGACAAGAATGTGGGGAAGTGGGGTCGATGTTGACTTCTGCTGCCCCGTGAGCATGAGCCGTTGCTAAATGACGGTACTTTAGCCACTTGATTATATGGGACTTTTAGCCGCTATTTCACACAAACTCTTTAGCCTTTAACAGCTTGACACTTTTAGCCACCACCGTGTGTAACGTTCTCCAGTACACAATTAAGTGTACAGGGGTTTTTTACTGGTATTACTCCGATATCACATAGCCGTCCTGGTCGCCACCGCTGAACAGGCATCCGTTTTGCCCTAAAGAATCAGGATCCAAGACAATAGAAACCCCTACAGGTAAGTAAGTCTCCACTGAATTGGCCCAGGTATGGGGGGTTAACTGTGGGTTGTTGCAAGCCCTATACCTACTTGGTAGCATTTTCCTGTCTCTTATTACTCCGATACGTTTATGCATAGGAATGTCCGAACATCTTTTTGGCTAGTTTGTTCTACTTCCTTTACGTTTTCCTGTTTTTTTCCTTCCCTCTCTTCCTACTCTTGTTCTTGTTCATCGTCGGACTCCAAGGAAGACGAACTTTAAGTCTATGGATCTGCTTGCAGCCGTGCTTCTTCTACTACACAGTACGGTAAAGGACATGAAGTATTGTTTTTTTAGGAGGATGCTCAGGCCACAAATCAAAATCTGATTTCGCAATGTAGGTTATTTTACTGACGTTGCGTAATTTAGAAGAAATGGTCACAATGGGATAGCCATTTTGCCACGCGTTGGAGAACGCACATGTGAACTCAACCTAGGAAACAGCACTCAACCACATCACAAGTAGAATAGTTCTGCTGTCGGCTAGGAAGACAACAACGCGAGAATACGTCAAAATACCCTTTGCTGAAACCTCATTTTAATACGAACGAGGCTTTCACAAAAGCTGGAGTTCAGTTTGCATAGAAACCGTGTGTCTTTTGAACCATCTAGTGCTAGTCATCTTGCATTTCTATAGAGCGGACCAATCAAATCTGCAGCCTAACTAGGTCAGCGTTCTAGTCAAGCATTAGCCCGATCTGCCAAGCCACGAAATCATCTGGACAACAGATATTGGGACCTTCCTATCGAAACAACAAAAAGCATGGAAAATGAAACCTCGCCAACTGTTTGTCGCGTAATACAATAGATCGTAGTCATAAATTGTTGTGAGGAAAGCTGATGAAACCCATACAGCCAATAAGTCTTTTATCTGTTCGGTATGCGTACGTAAAAGCATTTTGACACTTTCTACCATGTGCTTGTTAACAAGCAACCTTGCTGCCAAAAGTCGCGTGCTAATGGAAAACTCGTAAATAAAATTATAGTATATTTTTCTTCTATATTGTATGCTTAACGCTTATCCTAGCCTTGTATTCTTCCACTGCTCAAAAGGGTAAAATGTTTCAGCGAAGATCCTGTTTCAAGTTCATGGGTGTTGTAGAAGCGGAGCTTAATATCTGGTTATCTAAAGTAGAATCAGCGGGTAGATGTGCACTTAGGTACGTAGGCGGACTGTATCTTAAAACAAAAAGCAAGAACCAGTTTTGATGAATTAACAACGTCGCGGATCATGTTGTAGCAAGAGCTCGTAATTAAAAAACAGTAATCACACTGGTATATATGAGTGACTAATTGCACTTTCCCTTCCACCGATTAGTCATATATATGAACTTCCAACATTGAGATATACAACTGTATTCAGGGTACGGAACGTAGATAGAGAGGTCATACATATGTATAGATTACCGTAGATAAGATTGAAGCGGTATACACGATTAAGCCAAACTCCACTAGGTCACGATGAATAATGATCAATAATACGTCCGATAAAGATAAGTAGTAATAAAATCATCTAGCCTCTCTGATCAGAATAAGATAAGAAAACACGGAAGTGCCCAGCTTTAGTAGGTAAATATGAAGGCAAATAGTCACTTGTTTACTAGAATCTTGTGGTCAATAATCGCTTGCCTGTTTTGGAAGTGGAGAGACCGGAACATCGGCATAGATATTGGATCCATTGGTTGAGACCGGTACTTCTCTAATTATATCGGGAAGGTAGAAATGAGCAAGTGATCTATTGATAGCTAATCTGATCGAGCTTGGGGGCAAGATCGTCAAGCGACCGTTGGGGCACGAATGCTTAAACATTAGACTCTTTTTCTCTAGTAAAGTGAGAACTATAATACGGGGAAAAAAGAGAGACAGATCCGGGGCTCGCTGGGTGTGCAACCAATCAAATAATGTATAATATATCCATTGCCTTATTAATCAGGTTTCCATCGCCATGAACTGTCGATAAAAGAGTGGCGCAGTAAGAGTTACTGTAGTATATGTCTCCGGCATCTCGGCACGTTCGCCAGATCAAGAGCTGGCTACGATACAACTCGCATTGCTCCCCCGCCCTTCTCCGTTTCTGTTGGAGGTGTGGGTTCATTTGTGCAGAGGCTAGTCTATCGTCTAGCACAGTTCCTCTACGTGATGGCGAGTAGATCGGTCTGCGTTTGTTCCCATCATGGCCGACTTACAGCAACCGACTTGCACTTCAGACCCTTCTCAAATTGGCATCTCGGTTTGCCACAAGTTCGGAGATGTCTTTGAAGTAGGAAGGTGTGAGTAGCTCTATGCGATATGATCGAATAACCATTGCTTGAAGCCTCAAAATTGACAGAAGCTTTGTTGTTTAAAGCCATATATGTTTTAAAGCTTTGTATATTCACAGATATAAATACGAGGCGATTCCCTTCTCCATATTCTTTCCCAAGCAAGCACTTCAGACATTGTTCAGTCACAGCAACAACTCCCTTTTATACCGCAATTCTCTTCATCAATATGAAGTTCATCGCTGGAATCGCTATCTCTGCGCTTCTCTGCGCTGACGCTGCGTTGGCTGGAGTTGCAGCCAACCGTGGCCTGGCTCGACGCCTTGCTCGGCGCGCTGGTCGCCGCTCAGCGCCCTTCAAAAATAACACTCTTCACGCAAGTGTTCAATCCAACTGGGGAGGAGCCATTCTCCAGGGTTCAGGCTACAGCGCTGCTTCGGCCACTGTGAACGTCCCGACAGGCGGCGGTGGTTCCAGCGCTGCAGGCACTGCGTGGGTAGGAATTGACGGAGACACATGTGTATGTATTAATTAATTGAAGCACTCTAGGTCAGACAAGAAACTGACCTCCTTCAAGGACAGTGCTATTCTGCAGACCGGCATTGATTGGTATGGCGATGGTACATACGATGCTTGGTATGAGTGGTACCCTGAGTTTTCTGGTAGGTGTTGTAACAGAATCTCTCTGAAACAACGAATTCCTAACTTGCTGTAGCTGATTTCTCTGGCATTGACATCTCTGCTGGAGATCAGATTGCCATGTCGGTGGTGGCTACATCTTTGACTGGTGGCTCTGCCACTCTTGAGAACTTGAGCACTGGCCAGAAAGTGACCCAAAACTTCAGCAAGGTTACTGCTGGCTCACTGTGCGAGACAAGCGCTGAATTCATCATTGAGGACTTTGAAGAGTGCAACGAAAATGGTAGCGACTGCCAATTCGTGCCATTTGCCTCGTTCAGCCCTGCTGTCAAGTTTAGCTCTGCTTCAGCTACCCAGAACGGCAGGACTGTCTCTCTTAGCGGAGCTGTCCTCACCGAGGTCGAAATCAACAACAAGGATGTTACTAAGTGCTCAGTTTCTGGCAGCACTCTGACCTGCTCTTATGTTTAAGGGCCACAAACCCTCTTAGATAGCAACCTTCATGAAGCTAGAGTAAAAACACCTTTTGCTCTTGTTTGTTATAAAGATGCTTCTAGCAATTTTCTCTCGTGAAGTCGATCTGTGTGCTCATAACTCTATCATAGATAGCTTCTATTAACATGCCAATACCCTTCAACTGATCTACATGACACCGAATGGACCAAGAACACCATATTCCAATCCCATATCGCCAACAGCTTTGAACGCATGGTTAAGGCCAAATACGTCTTGCCCAGCCACTTTATTTTCCCATTCCGGAGTTGTCAAGTTGTAGTAGAGTTCTGCAACTCCGGTATAGTAGAGCATGAACTCTCCCCACGCATTGTTGGGGTTTACAGCCAGGAACGGAGGTACAATTTGGCTTACTCCGACTTGAGTATTGTTGGTGGTACTTGCCAGTACAGCAGTGCGACGGTTTGCCAATACATCCGCAATGTAGTCGCGGTTATTGATAGCATCCGTTCAATCGCCGCTCTTTCCATGGCCTCCAATGTAGTGGCCAAATGGATATGCTAAAATTTGATCGTGGATTGAAAGGTAATCCTGCGTAGACTGCGAATTACCGCCGTCAAAACGGCAAAAGTCCGTGAGTGGCTACATAGTAAGTTACCTCTTGTATTATATGTTAATGAGTTATATCCCTTTGTAGTAAACATTGGGAAAGGGCTAAATAGCTAGATAGACATTATTACCATTGATGAACCGACTTTAGGGAAGATGAATTGGAAATTGTTATATGTGGCTGCTTACATGTCAGACACGTCAGATTCCCTTCTCGCTACCGCCATAACCCAAGCGGAATTTTAGCGCTCTTGGATCCTTCGTTTTGGCGTTGGAAGTGCTGCTGTAGCGGCTTATCTGTGCTCAGCTACGTATGAACCAAAGCGAAGTACGCCGATTCACTAAAATAGCCGCGACGTTGCATGAATCTTTGCAATTAATTCCTCAAGTCTTAGAAACTGAAAATAATTAATTAGCAATTTATAAAATTATAACATCTCAACTCTACAGAGCTACGGCATTTATCGGGATCACATTAACTCTCGTGTCTTTGCGGGCAATCTAACTAAGCTCTTACGGCTTGTATTACATCCGGCTTATTATAAAGTTTGGAGTGAGTATAGATCCACTTAAGCTTCTGAAGGGTTTCCCGTCTTTTAACATAAACAGAGCCGCTGCAATGAAGTCTTACCTCGAAGGCAAATGGGGATGGCTTGTTCAAATACGGCGGCCAATTAGTTTAGCATATATACTAAAGAATAATGGTGCCACATCTCAATTTATAAACTACGCATCTCTCCTGAAATTCCAATTCTAATTGTTATTCTTCTTCTTGTTCTTTCTGTAAAGTCGTGGAACAGTGGGGACCTGCCTTTATCACTTGCATTTTCTTATACGGTTGACAATAGTCTCTATCTAATCATGTCTGATGTAGACGACTACGTGCTAGGAAGGGAGTATTCAGAAGGCTTGAGGTCAAATCAATACTCTTCACATTAGTTTTGAGTTGGTCTAACTTGTGACAGACTAGAAACCCAACATCTCCTTTTCAATATCCATAATGGGTATACAATCGACCCTAAGATTCCAATCACTCCTGAAATGAAGATTGCCGATATGGGTACAGGTACTGGGTGAGTTATTTTATGGCTACTGCCCCGAATTCCTTGATTTGGCTTACCATTTTCTTAGTATATGGCTGCTAGATATCGCTCGGCAAGTCCCTTCGACAGTACAGCTGGATGCATTCGACATATCAGACAAACAGTTCCCCCACAAGGACAGCAGGCCCGATAACATAAGTTTTCGGATTCTCGATGCCTTTTCGCAAGTCCCTGATGAACTGGTTGGAAAATATGACGTAGTTCATCTGAGACTTTGGTGTTGTATAGTGCGAGATTGCAAGACGGCTGCCCTTATTCAGCACGCTACACGACTATTGAGTAAGTTTTCATTTTCACAGCGGCCTCGCTCATCGTCAAACTGATAACTAATTTGAAATCTACGAATACTCAGAGCCGGGGGGGTATTTGCAGTGGGATGAAGCAGACCTTAGCAAGATGCACATCAAAGGTGCCGAAGCTGAAGCAGTTGCTGCTCTTCAACGCACTGTCCAAGCAATCACGCATTTTGACTACTCGTAAGTCCATAATTTTTATCGAAGTACATGTTTGTTGTACAGCTATGCTCATTTATATATTATAAAGGTGGATACAAGATCTTCCCAATCGCTCCAAGGAGGCTGGTCTGGAAGTTTTGAAGTTTGAAACAGAACCATTTTCTAAAAGCTGCATATCAATCGTTACTAGGGCATGCATAATGGCTTATGTCCCAGGTATGAAATCCCTGTATCAATCTGGTGATGCAGCTCTACCTCCTCGTGAAGAGGCTGAAGCTTCGTTGGATGCGTTAATCAAGGCACTTCCACATGGCGCTGTATACCATTGGACGCCGGCTAGGCTACTAGCCCGAAAGCCAATTGCATAGTGTTTCGAATTACAAAGTTGTATAAATGTATTTGAGTGTTTGTGTGTGTGTGTTTGTGTGTGTTTTACATATTGCCCACCTTTAACCACTCGACGATAAGATACTACGTTGTGTTAACTATTTATATTATAACCGTTGTCTATTCTATAATGTACGAAGTGATGAGTTTTGTTCTATGGGTATATTTTCTCACTGCTTCAAATTACACGTCTACACAAATATCAATAAACCTTGCATGTTGGCTCATATATGTATCATGATGGCAGACCGCGGTTCGTTTGCTGCTGAGTAGACGATTATACATATCAACTTCAAAATCTGAACTATTCTCCATCACAAATCAATGAAATATTTTCGCTTTTATTTGATCATCAGTGTCTTCGGGGTTCGCCAATTGTAAAAGCCATGTATCATTTTCGTCAATTAATAACGCGATTCGGACAACAGATTGGTGTGGGCAGAAAGTCAAACTGGAACCATCGACTGTTTCATTGTGGCAATCGCGCTGTTGAAATATTGTCCCTGGTTAACATAATATGGACGGAGGGACTCGAGCGTAGTTAGTGAAATCACGTACAATTCAGAAATTGAGAGAAAACATCAGAGTTAGGCATTCAGGTGGAAACCTTACCAGTATTAATTGCACAATGTAACATCCACTTTAGACATATGTAAACTTCATATAACATACCGAGGCAAATATTATGTCAATGCTAAGGCAATGATCTGGTAGATGGAGAATGAAATATATATTAAGTTCCGTAAAAGCCCCCTCACGTACTAAATCATGTGTCTTCTATTTCACTTCCATTATCCAATCTACTCATGAAGCTGATGTCAAAATCTTCTCCGCTTCCTTTCCATAGACATCCATAGCTACAAACTGAAGAGTAGGTCCAATGCTGATCCTGGAGACTCCAATTTGTGACAGCTGAGCTGCACTGAGCGCGTCTGGAGACAACTTCATTGACACATTAAGTCGTCCATCGAATTCCTTCACCATGGTGGCGACTTCATCACGGCTCACGCCCCTCTTCGAGCCGCCCCATACAAATACACTGGTGGCGCCGGCTGCGAGGTAAGCCTTGCCTCGTTCAAGGACCTCGCTGAGCTGGCCACCGTGGACCAGGACGTCGCAGCGTGCATTGACGATAAAGTCTTTGACGCCAAGGTCTTCCGCAACCTTCAAAGTTCGCTTGACGCGCTCCACAGCCTGATCGAGAGGGTAGAGCTTTTGAGTGTCCTTATTGACATCCTCCAGATTGACTCCGTGAACGCCGCCCCTGACAAGTGCTGAAATGACTTCTTCGAGCTGCTCTCCGTAGGCGTCTTGAATGTCAACTGTCAACGGCTTCTTGAACTCCGCAGCTACTTTGGCGATGGATAAAGCCGCGCGGAGATTTGTCTGGGCGTCCATATCATCATCTTCGGTTCCGTTTGCCCGAGCGACGGCATAGCTGGCAGTCGCCAGCGCTTTACAGCTTGGGAGGGCAGCTACTGCACGCGCTGATAAAATGTCATAGACGTTTGCAAGAATGAGAGGTTTGCCAGGACGGTGCAAAGACTTTAGAGTCGCGGCTAAAGCGTTCGAGGCAGCCATTCTGTACGGATATAAATGCCGGTTTCAATTAAAATTAGTTTCCAAAAGTAAAGGAAATGTAAAATTTATTAAAGGAATCAAGCGCTTCTTTGTAATTGTTTCTCCAAAGATGCTGATAGAACTGCAGAATGCGCAACACAGCCGTATATATACCTTGAGGGTCGCGAAAGCAGAGGCGTCGGGAGTCATGCATCTTGAATAACGTCCATTGCTATCAAAATCGGCCGCTGGTGCGTGAAAACGCATGCCAATGGTAATTTGTCAGTAACACCACATTCGAGAATACTCCATCCAACTATAGTCAATTGAGGGGCTCCGCAAACTTTGAGGAGAAAACACTCATGTCGGGAGCAACAATAACAACAGTGTCGAAACACCAGAGCGAATTTGATGCCCTTTGGCTTCGGGGCACAGGATCCACTGTTACAAACTTCACGGCTGGGTTAGCCAGGCGTTAATTGTCGGAGAGCTTCGCTCGAAAACTGCTTTCCCTATTTGGAAATATGTTCCAGCTTTTGGATTCCTCATCTCTTGCCCTCTTGCGGCTAGTGCGTCGAGAAGCGTAGCACCTATAATAAGCCTTTAAACACGTGGTACTTGTAGCTTCCATATCTTGAAGTTGCTCTCTTTCCAGCTTGGCAACTGACGTCAAAGCGAATCTTTGCGTGGTCTTTGCCAGGGTGGCTTGAGACATCGGTAGTGAATAGGTCACCATGAATCAAATACAGAACCGAACTCTTCAATTATCCTCTCCATCTGTGCCCGGGGTATGCTGACGCCCTTTAGCCGTTCCTCGGCGCTTTTGCCTTTGTATCGGTTGAATTGCAGATTCACCCTCACCGGATCCATATGTCTCGCTCTTTGCAGTTGGTCGTTGACCACGGGGCTGAGAATCCTATCGGCGTCCCAGAAAACAAATGCCCTTTCTCGGAGAGGGCAGCTGAGGATGCTGTCGTGAAGGATTCTAAAGTAGACTAATTCTTCCGAGCATTTAAACCGATAATAGCCCAAATTGGGGAAGTTGGGGTGCGAGAGATGGTCATCGTCGATCCCGTCGGGTATGGTGATCTTGGGACCGGTGCCAGGGGCGTGTTCCGATGCCTCTGGGAGGAACTCTCGCCACACGGGCGTGTTCTCTTGGATCATGCGTCTGCGTTGATCTTTATCGGCAACGGCAAGTCGATACACGAACGTCGAACCCAAAGATGCTAAGTAACTGACGAGTTTTGGTGACCGGAACCTGCCGTCGTCGGAGAAAAGGTCAAGGCCCCTTAGGTCGAGGTTTTCAAAAAGCACCATGTCGGTATTGCCAGCAGGGCTCTGCTCGTCATCCATGTCCTTTCGGGTCGGCTCCGAAGACCAGACGAACGAATCATCCTTCAGGCCACTGGCAGTTGTGCTGCGGATTTTTCGGCGTTTGGCAGGCTTCAGAGATGGAGAGCGAGCCAAAACACGAGGGTGATGGACAACAGGAGCAGTGAGAATGGTTTCCACGAGCTGATCTTCAAGGTCGTCAAGAACCCCCCCGATAAGAACCGTGAAGTAGTGATGGACGCAGGTCATTTCCTCCGCCTCCCATGGTGCCATCCGAGCAAGGAATTCAGTAAACTGCTCATGGGCCGGGGCGATCGAACGGCTTCGAGCATGGTGGTCAACAGGAAAAACTCTACAATAGAGTTCATACCGAAAGAATGCTTTCTGGAATCTTGCGCGTTCTGTGGGCGACAAGGCCGATGCCATGTCTTGCCCGGCATCAGGTTTAAGAGTCAAGGCGTGCATTGCTCGAGTGGCATAATCGTCTACGAAGTGAGACGTCCGTGAACAAAGCCCACAGAGGGCAGTAAGGGTAGTCTTACCCGTAGGAAACGCGAGTGGTTCATACTGAAAATAGTCCCTGAGGAAAGCCTCTCGAGCCGTCTGTGAAGGAGCAGATGGAACGTGCCCGCAGGCAAGGGTATGGTGGAGCGCGTCGGGTAGAATGGCATTCTTGAGGACTGGTGAGAGGATGACTGCGGGCGACTGGGCGTAGACTCGAAAGCAATGAGGAGATGCTCTGGTGAGGGAGAGGAGGTCGCGAGGATGATCTAGAACCTGCAAGATGCGAGCCAAGAGCTCTGGCACAAGGTCCTCCAAATGCATGTCGTACTCGGGATGAAGCGAAGCTTGCTCTGACGATTTTGTGCGGATGGGTTCAATGTTGTGATGTGCTTGGTTGAAGATGCATCGTCTGACGCCGAGGGGTTTTAGCATCATTGACGGCTAAGACTTGACAACCTGCTCCGTGCACGCCTTCTGTATCATACATGTATCATTCATCATCATTAGCCGCGTGCCATGAGCCATTCGTAGGTTGAACAAGTGAGGGTCTAGATCTGCGAGACCATGGTCGGAGACTTGGGCTTCATCCGTGGTGCCGTGTCCCGACTTGGCCCAGCATTCAATGAACAATACACGTACCCGTCCCCACCTCCTGGCCGCAATGGCAGTCTGGGAATCTTGCCTTCCGATCTTGCCTTCGATCCTACGTGCCAGAATTCCCAACAGACTGTCTAGCCATGAGGCCCGGCCGCTAGAATGGCCATCATCCTTCGCCTCATGGCGTCTCTGCCACCGCACCAACAGTCTGGGTCCTGGTCCAAGCCAGGGCCATCTCCAGAGCCCAGGCCGTACATGCCCAAGTCTTGCCGCCCCGGCTTCGTCACTTTTGCTGGATCGAAAACCGCACCGCGTCTAGGGAATGCCACACTCGTGTCGGTGGAGGTTTACGGCCAAGGAGGACGCCAAGTACTAATGTGATGTCAACGGCTGCGGCAAGTTTTTCACCACAAGCTCCAACTACAAGGCGCGTTGGAGACGCATACCAAGAATATGGAATGTCCTCTTTGCCCAACGACTTAGCTTATATCCTTCTCCCAAAGACTATTGAGTATTCAAGCCCTAATAGAGGAGATGATATGTTCTTATCAACGCGCAGCCAGAGAAATGGTGGAAATTTTGAGGCTGAGTCTTGGAAATCTCGTATCATCTGGTCATCATACTATGACCCGACTAGGATCGCAATAGGCCGACATGTATAATCTCCAGTGCCTATGAAGGGCTCGGACTCGATTTTGGCGTTTTTTCTCAGAATGCCGGGAATCTGACTTGTGGCAATTGATGGTTCTGTAAAGTGTTGGATAAATGTATACGAAGTCTCATAGCGACAGGTAGGTAGTATAAAAGCTTAGTAGTATACACGGTAATTCTATGACGAAAGAGGAGACAGTGACGAAAAAAATTGAATAACATAGAAAAGAAGACAGTAATGCCTTCAATTTCAGGTTTCATTTCTTCAATGATGCCCAGCGCCATGTCTGGAAGTCTCCCTAAAAAAGATAATTGGTATCGGCTGAGACATCTCGAATAGTTAATTCCAAGGTTATAAGGCAGATACAAGAGTATTTTCGAGACAATAAAATGGGTTATTTAACAAACTTCATTGATCTTATTAAAGACATGAGTTATAGCATGTATATACAATATATATTTCAGATGAACAGACAAGTCAACACCTGAGTACCCAGGCAATAGCAGGCAAAACTGTTCTCAGCAGTCTGGCTCGCTTATAGTGGGTATTTGATGGCTGATGAAATCTAGCACAGAATACGCTCAAATGTTAAAGAGTTGAAATCCGAGAGCAAAAGATGGCGTTGGCAATGCCGTTGTATGATGGGCATCATCAGTTGATGGAGTATTTTGGAGCGTTCACGTCCCATGGTCCATCCCACAACACCTTTTTGCGGTTCATAACCATGCCATTGTTGTCAATCAAGACGCCCTCGTCATGCAAGATTTGTATTTTGAGGCCCAGCTTGGTCCCTGCTGGCTGCGCCAGTGATATTTTGGGTCCTCGAGGTCTGCTCTGGTGTGCGGCTCCTTGAATAAGTCCGTCTTTTGATCGCTTAAAAGCCTTCTTGTCGATGCTCTCGCCGTCAAACCCCGTTATAAATCCTGTGCTCCCGACGCATCTGTGGCAGGGAACCTCGGGCGCAAATGGATTATTGCGCAAAGCATTGCCCACAGCCCGAGGAGAGGTATTAAGAGCACGAGCAATAGTGCCGTACGTAGTTACGCGACCTTTTGGGATCTGCAGTAGCAGCGCGTAGACTTTCTCTTGGAATTCAGTGACTGATTGACACGTCGTGGCTGACCTGGAGGCTACCCTTGCCATTGTTTTTCTCGTATCTTGTTGTGTGCTCCGTAAAAAATGTCGCGTCTGTCCTGAAGGCACCGCTAAACAACTTTAAATACGCGTCGGGCAACAGATCACGCAATTAATTAATACCTACCTATGCAGGGTCGATTCTGAGGACTCACTTTGTCGTGACCTTGTAGCAGCTCCATAGTATGCTGGAATTCACGGCTTGCGGACCCATTGGCCACCTACCATGATTCCTCATCTTAATACTGTGTTTGTCGTGTGATCCGCTCTGGATGACTAAGTCATTTAAGAGGCCTACCAAACAGGCAGGAAACGCTCCATATCTTTTCCCTACTAAATCCTAGTACTAGCAGAATAACTTGTAAGACGGCTCCTCACTGTGTAATGTGCGTCCTAGAACTAATAGTAAATTATCCTGAGGCACTGTATTAAAAGAAGAGAGCGTTCGCTTTATAATATTTACCTAGCATCAATGGCCATACACACACATGTTCGTCTATTTGCTATAGTAGTATAGGGATGTTATATATATATGGCACGCTCTCTCCGTAGCACAAACTACAATAATGAAATATGTTGGTCTTACGGCCATTATATAATAAGAATACAGGGAAGCCATTCCTTCAGCTTTATTTGGGTGTAGTCATTATCCGTCTTGTATTCAACTGTTCAAGATCGAACGAAAGAGCGCCTACCCTATGTTTCACACCCGCCAGCCAACTTGGACGCCGCAGGAAGGGCTGTTCTCGGTTAGATACTAGCCCGCCGGGACGAGAGCGGACTTATCTCACTTGACCGGGCTCTGCTTTACTCACCAATCATTGCTGGTTGTTGGCATTCCTTCTTTGGCGTAATTTACTTTGGTTCCATCCTTCGCGCTGATCTATTGGAGCTTGCGATTTGCCGAGTTACCTTGCTTAACCGAGCTTGGTACCAATACGACGGGCATATCACAGCATTAAGACGCTGTGAAGACTCATTCGGCAAAGCTAAAAATTGTTGAAACGCTGCAACCGTCGGACAGAGGCCCCTTGAGTCTTCAGCAGTGGGCTGTACTAAGATATGCCGATGCAATGACGAAAGACATCGAAGTTCCCGATACAGTTTTCAGAGATCTCTAAAACTCAGATTTGAACGATCGAGAAATTACAGAGCTCACTCTGGCTGTTGCAGCCTATAACGGAGTGAGCAGATTTCTTGTCGCCTTGGACATTGGAGAAAGAAATTCACAGCCCACGTTGACTGGAACAACAGAACCTCCAAGCCAACTATCATGAACAAACAAGGAGTAGGGTATACCCCATACGATTCGATTAAAGTTCGTGTCTAGCTCCACCTGGAGCGAATCACACGCAACATTTCTCGAAGCAGTATTAGGTATGGCACTGGGTTTTTACATGTACCTGAAAATGAAATAGCGTCTTAGAAGCATGAACGAATATTCACCAATTATCTGTGTCTTGTCAACTGTATTACTGTGAGGGGTGTGCATTGCACCGCCGGAATGGCATCATTGTAAATTGTTCTTTCCGGCATTTGATATCAGCATAGTTCGACGTAGGAGAAAGCGGCCACTCAAGGCGTTTACTAGTCCGGCTTATAGCGAGTTCGTGTCTTCTAGATTTATCGTATACACTTGTAAAGAAGAATTAAAATAAGAAGACTTTTAAATTTAAATAATCGGCGGCATAGGTTATTGTCACCTCTTATCTCCATCGTCTAAAAACTGACCGATCAATATTTCTATCCTATTATTGTTACATTATCTCATTATCATAACGTGCCTAGAGTGCGTCTAAAGTATTTGGATACAGGCTGCTGGAAATATACATTTTAAAAATTTACCAATTGTTTGAAGCATTCATCATGAGAGTGGCAATATTGTGTGTTGCCGTGGTAAGTTGCTGAACAGAAAATGGTTGAACTGGGGTTCTGTTAAATTTCCAAATTGGTCGTCAAAGTTGAGTACATTGCCTTTGACAAGTCCGGCAGGATTTGTTAAGTTGTCAAGTCTGCGCTGGAGCTGGTCGCGTTCGTCTTTAATCGCGCTGTACGCAGCCTCCAGCTTTTCGACTTTTTCGACTAATGTTTGAAGCAACTTTTCTTTCCTCTCTCTATATGCCCGTTGCCTAAAATGCATCTATAAGTTTAGCCCATACTTTTGCATAGATAGGTACCATGGACACTTACGCTTCTCGGTTCTTCTGTCTTTTGGACAACTTGTGCACAGCCGTGAGGTCGAGAGGTTTTACTTGTGAAGATGCAGGTGATTGTGATCGACTTGACGGGGCTGAGTATGACTGATTTGACATATCGGCAGAGCTTTCTGATAGCATATCAAATCGCTGTGCTGTGAATGACTCGGCAGGAGAATCGCATATCGGTGAATGAGGAGTCAAGCTGGGCTGCGCGGCGGGTGGAAAGCACTGCATCACCTCTTCATATGCTTCCTAATCTCATGTCAGCTCCGCTCTTTTTTACAGTGCTATGACTAGGAGAATTAACCTACGGTGTATGTCATGTCCATAGGCCCCTGCATGTCAACAAGGAATTGGTTCTCATCCCAAGAGGAAACAGAGGTGCTGGGGTTGTGCATTGTCATCTTCAATTAATGGTACGATGTTTCTTGGATAGAAGAGAATCTTGTAAATACCGGTGGTTGTCTGCCCGGCTGTCCTTTTTTAATATCGGAAAGCTTATGCTTATCAGCGTTACTTGCTCTTCTGTGGCGGCATATATGTTCAAAGCTATTACCGTTGCTTATTCATTCGTGACGTTATTTCACGGCCAGCGCCCGAGGCAAGCCATGGAGACGAGAGCCTGCCTGATTAGAAATCCGCTCATTTCTATTCTTGGGATAGTTCCACCTTGAACTATAGAAACTTTGACTCTTTGAGTCCACTAGTGTTCTAGAAGGTAGTTTCCGGGCGATGGTCAGCCCTCCACTACAAGCTTTAACAAGGAGGAAACATGAACCCTTCTCCGCGTATATCATGATCTCCAACACACTAATGCACGAAGGGTTGCCCGAGCTGCTTACGGGGCATACCTTGGGCACACAGACTAGGCATGTGCAGCCTGCCTATTAGGCCTGGAGGCCAGCAAAGCTAGCATGGCTTAAAGACGGAGAGATTGCTAGGTTTGCGTACTCCGCACTGAGGTCCAAAGCTGATTCCATGTAGTTTAAAGGGGTTAAGCTCGCGAGATCTAAGCTTTCATCCGCTGTAGGCATCCCGTCGCTGACGATTGCCGAACTGGGCTTTCTTTTTCTCTGCCGCCTCAAAGTCGCTTAAATAATTCGAGCGAAGTTTCGGACGAAGCTCCGAAAACGCTACGGACCAATTCGCCCACAATCGTCGCCATTTTGTCCCAGCTTAGTAACACACTCTATCTCTCTACCTCTCTTCCTTTCATACTCGTTTCACAATTGACGTTTCTGCTTTTGGTTTTGAGCTATTGCATCATTTTTATCAGACCCGCCGCTAAATTTCACGGTTTTCAACGACCACAGAAAGACCCGCCGCTCCTCTAGCTCAATTCGTGAGTGTCGAGTTAAAGAGCAACAGTTGAGAAGCGGCATTCGCGGGCGAGTGCGTCTGGAAACTGATGTCATGCAGCTGAACCTTTGAGGAGAGCTGCCGTCCCCAGTATCAGTAAATCTTCACAGCGAAACGTCATAAGATAAGATGGCGCGTGAAATGTGAAGTTCAACTCAAGCAGGGGTCATAGTAGGTATGTCATGATGCCAATTGGTGATTGGTAACGCAATTCACTTTAATTCCTTTGTTATGACTACACGGAAGAAAAATTTCTTGTATGTATATTGTCTAGCTTTTTTAAAAAAAATTCCAAGTGATTTTGTATTGCATTGTTGCCTTTTAAAGAACTATTAAACCCCGTGCTCAGCTTGATTGGTAGGACCCTAGACCCTTTTCAGGCAGTAAACTCGGATGGGCTCGCAGTAAAATAAAAGTCATCAAGGACTGCCACACTCTTTTGGAGCGAAAACGAGCGTTGTCTTTTTTTGGGTATTGCCTACCGTCAAGCAAAAATCGAGCCCGGTAACCCCGACATCACACAATTGACTAAACGAAGATTGCTACCAATATATGCAAACGATGTGGCCTAGCTCATAAGCCACTGTGTCTCAAGTAGTATAAGTACTTTAAAACATGTCCCGTCGACTGAGGTTCTGATAGTTCAAGACATGGATTTTAGAAAAATTCTACAAAAGCTTCGATTATCATCATCAACGTCAAACAGCCAAACACAGGCGCAGCAGCGAAACAAAACTACGAACAACAAAATGGCAACCAAAGCAATCACTTTCTACTCTCACCGTAGGTGGTTTGTTTCCGTCAAATATGTTATGCACTGTTGAAAGTACTAATACGATGTGAAAACAGGTGATGGTCCAAACCCGTGGAAAAATGTTATTCTGTTTGAAGAGTTGGGAATCGCCTATGATCCTACCTACCTTGTATTTGGAGATGGTAGCGGTGGTGTAGAGCATGAAACCTTCCTCAAGATCAATCCAGCTGGGCGCGTGCCATGGATCAAGGACCCCAACACCGGTTCGTGAAAGATGAAAAATGAGTAATTGAACTAGAAATTAACTATTTGATAGGCATCGAACTGACAGAGTCCAATCTTATAAGCGAGTATCTTGCGGAAAAGTATGATACAAAAGGCATTTTTAGTGTTGAGGGAGAGCAAAATAAGCTTCTCGTCAAGCAGTGGCTCGGATTTCAAGCAGCATCTCAGGGACCATTCTTTGCTCAGGTAAATATTTCGACGTTGATCGTTTCGGTTGTATTGATCAGTTGCTGATTATACCTCATAGGCTTTGATTGCACAGCATATGTTGAAGAATGAAGGCTCAACCAAGCACTTTCAAGCTCTGGTCAAGAGAACTATCACGACCGTGGACCGCGCGCTTCAAGGCAAGGAGTACTTGGTGGGAGCCAAAATCACTCTTGCTGATATTGCATTCATTCCTTGGGATCGCGCGTTGGATACCATTCTGGCGGGTGATTCCGAATCAGCAACTGCCGAACAGCGTGAGAAGCTGTGGCCCAACTGGAATGCATGGCACAACCGAGTCATGCAACGGCCTTCGGTCCAAAAAGCTGTTCAAATCCAGAATATAGAACAGGGAAAAAAGTAGAAGAGTTGGGATTCTATGTACCCTAGAGTTGTTATAGCTCAAGTTGGTTGTTAATAGACGGAGCCCAGTTTTTTTTTTACCTCAGTGCTTCTACTTCAGTGTATTTGCATGTGTGGCATACGCTGTATGCATTAACATGCGCAAGATAATAATGTGTCATTCCCTACAAACCCGCTTACCCGTTTTATCTTACTACATTAAAAATATCCTTACTGTCATTGGCATACAATGGCCGCATTTATGTAACCCGAGAGTCAACATCAACCTGGAAGACGTTCGTTTCATAAGAAATGGCTATTATTTGGAATGCGATTTCGTATTGCCAAGCCGATGAATATTCTACAGCAGAAGTAGTCAAACAGAACGTGCGTAGTAGGTAATGGAGTTGCGGCATTGAGCGAAAACCCGTCTGTTCTGAGTGCTGAAGATGAACCTCCTATAGGCCGGGTCCTTGATGATTAGAAGTAGTCATGGGCTATTTTTGGTTTGTAAGTCCTTTTCCATATTTGTATGAGGCATAATCCAAAATGACCAAAAGTTCGGCGATGTTTGGGCCATCCCTATCTCTAGCGGTGATAGCTTTATACAATCCGGCTAGCTTCTCAGCGATGTGCTATTATCGCGATTCCTCATGCCTCTTGGCAACGATGCTACAGAATGAAGCCAAGGCGTTCTGTAGTATATCTCGACTTATGATTCGTCATGACTGGATCGAGTGGAGAGGATAATTTTATACTGTTCACTGGCGGATGGTATATCTTGAATGTATTTTCATCGCAAGACTTGGCTCGGAGGTAGGCTGACACTCCTTTTGTACAGTTTCGATGCTCCACTTAATGCCTTTTATTGGCTAAAATCCTGCATTCTATATTTGCGAGAATGTTTCAGCAGCTTTTCTCTCTGCGCGCTTCTCAGAATTACTCGTAAACCACCGAGACTCTGTTATTAATCACATACGTATAGATCACTCACTGTACTGGAGATGTGGAAACTTATAGATCTGCTAGCTAAGACAGAAGCCGCTCTTAATTCTGCTGGAAGCTAGGTATTAGTCATCTTAGAGAGTCTCTCTTGGCTTAACCGCTGCTCTAGTGAATATGTGGATGCTCGTCGCAGTGCGACTACTAATCATATACGCCTCCAACTACTCCACCATTTACTTAATGGCGTTAAGCGGCTTTGTGATTATTCAGATCGGTTGATCGGATGGAAGTTAACCTTGAATCTCTTGAGAACTTCGATCCTCATTCCCTCCCTACATGAAGCGTACCGTAAAGTACTGCTTAACTGACTTTACAGCATAGTGTGTTATTATCTTTGTGCTGCACAGCCTAAAGATATCTTTGCATTCGAATATAGAAGACCACATGATTACTAACGGCCTCCGACGCGATACTTAGACACACCTACCTTGTGAAACAGTCATAGGCCATCACCACGGCCTTCCACTGGTTGAAAAGCCAGCTCTTGACTGTTGCAACTGGCTTTCATACCCAAGCCCTATCCTCGAGAAGCAAAGGACAAAACGCCATGAATTCAGGCGAATTTGTGTTCATTCAAGAAATGGGGACGGGCTCTCACAGGCCAAAGACCAAATCACTCATCAAGATGCACGTAATGGACAGGGTTGTGATGAAAAGGCGAGGTCGAAAAGAAGAATCCAGCCGAAGTCGTGACCTTACCGCTGAATCTAGCCGAGAGTAAGTTATCTTTCACCCAATACATACTAAATTTCCATTGTAATTGACTTCGGGGTTAGAGATCAGTCTTCATCCACAAATCAATACGTCGAGCACGATGATTTGCGGCCCATGGTTGGAGTAGATGATATGCTTCGACTCTCGGGGTTTTCTCTCCAGATAAATACTCAAACTAAGATATTGTTGCATCATTGTAAGCTTAAATTCCACTCCATGTTTAAAGTACTAGAGAAAAAAATGTTATTAATACGCGTAGTCCTAAATTATACGTCAAAATCACTATGTACTGTTACAGTGGAAACCGGTTGGCTCAAATATGCAATCGAAGACAGCGCACTTTTTAACAGCACGCTATATCACTGGGCTTTCCTAAACTACAACTATCTCCCAGCAAGTTTTCAGTCTAAGCAAAATTTACTTGCGTTCAAGGCAGCTGCAATACGTACGCTTGCGTCACAATTTCAGCGGGCCGCTCCAGATATGGGGAGCGATCCTCCAACATTTAGCGATGCTACGATAGCTACCGTAGCATGCTTAGCCAACGCCAATGTAAGGCATCTTCCGTGCTACAGAAAACGTGAATTCTAACTGTTTAGTTTCTCTGTGGCGATGTCGAAGAAGCCAAGGTCCATTTTCAAGGCCTGAGAGGTATGATTAGGAGTCGCAAAGGCGTATTAAACCTGGGATTCCAGGGACTAGCCGCTCGAATTGTTAGATGGTAATAGCCCCCATGAGCAAAGCAGCAGCATATGCTTAATTCTATGTAGGACGGACTGCTGCCATGCACAGATATCAAATACGACACTATCATTTGACGAGGAGGGCTTATCTTTTCAGGCTACTCACCCCCCCTTTACATGGCTAGATTCGCAAGGTCTTTTTGATCAGCCCTCAAGATGGGCTATGATGGATGAAATACGTTCAATGTCGAAAGAACTCGTCATTACTCCTAAACATCTTATGGCTCCGGATCGTCGAGCCGCTCTTGGATTCCGCCTCCTAGCTTCAGACCGGTCAATGCTGAAGCGTATTCATGGCAAAAGTCGTTCCAGTGTTTTGGCTTTATTAGCCAGGGGCGCACTACTCTTTTCTCATCTCGTTTTGAGAGGCACACCTCGGTCGTCTCGTATCACAAGTATCTTGGTTGACCAGTTAAAAGAAGCCCTCATTTTCGCATATACTTCCAAGCGTAACATATTTGACGGTCATCCAATAGCATTGGTCTGGCTGCTTTTGGTCGGCATGCTTGCTTCAGGAAGAGAAAACTTTCAGGGAGTATGGTTTAGGTTATGCTTAGAGAAAGCTTGTGGAAAAGACACTGGGCTTTTATGGGAGGATGTGGAAGCATTAACTGAAACTCCAAACAACATATCTCCACAACCATTTTGTTGGATGCTTGAAGAGATTAATTTGGACTTGCCTCGTATAAATATCTCCATTTTATGTTGAAGCATTTGGCCATCGCTGTCGAAATATATTTCTTCGAAAAACAAGAATTGGGCGAGGATTGACGGAGCGTTGTTCAAAGGGGGGCTTGGCACTTATATATCTCAGCTGGCACAGACTTATGTCTTCGTACTAGTTTAATTGAAGGTACTCTCCATATACCTACATCATTACTCCTCATTTATACGCAGATTTTGACGACATATTCACGTGGCAGAACCAGCCATCTACACGTTTTACTAGCATACTTCATGAATATAGACTGGGGTCTAACATTTTCAAGAAGTTGGTGGGGGTTTGATTAGCCCTGGTCATCCTACACGCTTTGTCCTTGTCAGATGATGTATATCGTAAAACAGCCAGCAGCTGGCGGGTATATCTATCTATTGCTTATCCATTTCATCACATTTTATCATGGGCAAAGAGTACGCCTAGGACCTGTGTCTTGAGCACAGTAGCTACATGAATTCCAATTGTGCACATACCTTCTATCTTTAAATAACCTTGCATAGAGACTCCTGATTAAACCAAATCTCAGCCAGTTGCTGTTCCTATTCAGGCAAGTTGAGAAAAGGTGATGGTAAAAAACATGAAAAACTTGTTCGTGGGCATCAACAGGTCCAATACATACGCATCTACATAGGTACGCTTAATTCCTCTCCACGACTGCACCACTACATAATTTCGTGAATGAAATCTCGTTCAACAGCCTGATAGCACTACATTGGTCTAGCAAACTATATCCAATCATAGATACCTCTTGTATTAGTAAATTGTTGGCGCCATTGAAGGCGCCATGCTATACTCCACCAATGCCTCAATATGGGCTAATCCGCTGGGCGATAAAGATTGGCATCGGACTTTTCAGCATTTTCATATTAGTCCTTTACATGTAAGACTTTACCAATCAAGAAATTTCAATACCGTCGATAGATAATAAATGGTTTTATAACCTTTCCTTAGTCAATACGTTACTGCGACCTAGCCCGCCAAGTATAAAGCACAGCTTCGCGAACCTCATGGCCGTATCATTTCATCAGTTCTCAGCTTCACCTTGACTTGCATTTTACGAAAAGAGCGCCAATGGCGACTACATTTACAGTTTTCAAAGGGTCTTCGACTGGCAAGATCAATAAGAGCCAGACGACAATCCCAGCCTTGCAAAGTAACGATGTTCTCATAGAGAATACGCACTCTGGAGTGTGCGGAACTGACGCACATTATCTTCATACGGACATGGTATTGGGCCACGAAGGTGTTGGCATTGTCAAAGCTGTGGGCAGCAAAGTTAACCTTGTTAAAGTGTAAGTAATATCACTTCGTCCGTTACTGATCACTGGACTAATATAAACAGCGGTGATCGAGTGGGATTTGGATATGTTAAGGGTGGATGTGCTGAGTGCCAATATTGCTTGGTTGGCCACACCTGGCACTGCGTCAAGGGTGCACACGCATTTGGCATATCTGATTTTGATCAAGGGTCGTTTGCGACTCATAGCGTGTGGCCGGAAACACGATTGGCAATCCTCCCTGACGAGATACCCAGCGTCTATGCCGGGCCGTTTATGTGCGCTGGACAGACTGTCTTCATCCCATTTCTGCGACAAGGCATCAAGCCCTCTGACTGTGTTGGTATTGTGGGAATCGGCGGGCTGGGTCATCTTGCTATCCAGTTTGCGGCAGCTTGGGGCTGTACTGTTGTGGTGTTTTCCAGCTCAGACAGTAAGAAGCAAGAGGCTATGGAATTTGGCGCTACCAAGTTCTATAACACAACAAACCTCGGCTCAGCAGATGTTCCAAAGATCAATCACTTGTTGGTCACTACCAGTGCGACCCCCGACTGGCAGTTGTAAGTTTTTATGATACAAAGAGAAAGTGATGATTTGTCGCTAACGTACTAACTAGATACACTGAAGTAATGGCACCATTCGGTCATATATACCCTCTTACTATTTCGCAAGGCAATCTCGAATTCCCCTACATGCCTATGATTGACAAGGAATTGTCAATCCATGGTAGCTGCTCGTCTACTCCAGATGAAGTTCAAACAATGTTGCGATTTGTCGTCAAGCATGGCATTAAGCCTAGCATTGAGCGATTTCCAATGACAGTGGAAGGAATTACCAATGCGTTCGAAAGGCTTGAGGGCGGAAAGCTGCGCTATAGAGGCGTACTTGAAGCTTAGGTGTTACTATCATACGCGATACCAAAGAGCGCTTTCGCTGCCCACTTGGTTGTTGTAGCTAGAATAGGCCGTCAAATAAAGATGATTGACCATATACTTGAAGGATGTGAGCAAATAGCATTGCTGTATTAATGGCCCAAAATCAACTATAAACCGAAGCAGAGTTGTATAATGGCAAAAACAGCAGTCTAGTCAAGTTACGCAAACTATAGAGGCTTTACACATAATAGATATCACCATCGACTCTTTGTTATATGACCAATATAGTTGGGTTTTTATTTCACAGAGGGTATGAAGCATTCAATTGCTATTCTAAAGCAATGCCTATCAGCCTTGACTAATTTTCAAATAACACCAATTCTTCCTTCTCGCTCTCGTCCAAGAGCCCGAGTGCTTGTCGCCTCGTTGGTGCATCGGCCTCAAAGAACGGCTTCTCAGCCAATGAAGTTACGCGAGTTCCGTGTCTGGGATGTCTACCAGCATAGTCCCAACTGGCATTGTGGATAGTAATTCTGTCATTGGATGTTAGCTTTTGTAAATACGATGCCTCTTCGAAAGTGCGATGTGCTCATACCGGTTGTCCCATAGTACCGATGTTCCTGGAGTCCACTTCCATCGCAGCTGGATATCGGGATTTTTCTCATATACGTCGTACAGATAGCCAAGAATAAGGTCACTCTCAGCTTTGTCGAGGCCAACAATGCGCACAGTCATCGAGCGATTGACCCAAAGAGCCTTCCATCCCGTCACGGGATGAACTCGCACCAGTGGATGAGTTCGCTCAACGTACTTCGGTCCCGCCTCAGGATTTTCTCGGTCCAAGTATGGGTGTGCAGATCGATACACAGCATACTTGCCGTCAATGAACTTGCGGAAGCTTGGAGATAGCTTCTCATACGCTCCATATCCGCTCGCCCATAGTGTATCTCCTCCAACGGGGGGAACTGTATCGTTGTGTAAGTGGGTGATTCCCGCGGGCTGGTGTTCATGTACAAGATCCGTGTGCCAGACAGACGATCCACCAGGATTGCGGAAATTCGCTGGCCGCTCTGTGGCCTGGAGGTCTGGCCAGATTACAGTGACTCCTGCAACTCCTGGAACTTGTGGTACTTGAGGCTAGAGCACACATCAGCATGGTGGCTATATGGATACCAAAAGGGCGACTAACATGAATCTCAATATCGCCATACCACTCTCCCAGTTCCTTCTGCTGCTGAGGCGAAATATCCTGGTTTCTGAAGAAGACGACGCTTCGCTCAGCAATCAATAGAGCTAGTTCATCTCGCTGCTCATCGCTGAGATCCTTCAGCTGTATGCCCTCAATCTCCGTACCAATGTTTGCAGTTATGTCAGTAATCTTTGTGGCGGCAGAAAACAAATTCTTCTTGGACTTGTCCGCCCTAGTTCCAGCATCGATGTGCTTCCTATCGGCACTCCTGATTTTATATACGTCTTGCAGGAAAAGAGGCCGGGATGGCCTGTAGGGGTAGCCGTTGGATAGATCAATGCCAGCTTTTAGCAATCGCTGCCGAGCGGGGGCAGGGATTGGAAGATAATCCTTCTTGGGTGTCGCCACATCAACGATAGCAGGATCAATAGGTGCGGGAGCCATATTGCTTGTATTCTTATAGAATCTTGCGTGTAATTATTGGACGCGCTTATTGAATCTTCTTGTGCTAGCGTCACAGACTTATAAAGGTGCGAGGCAGCGGTTCAAGTATGATCCTCTAAATAGCTGGCTCTGAGGAGCTTCTGGTCCAGGCCTGCAAATTATCATTTAATACATTCTCAATTACCATATCGAGTAACGTATCTTATTCCCACCTTGCGTTAGTTGGATCGCCCAAGAAGGTTCCAATATGGCGTTATCATGTACTCATATGACCAATCATACTTCCCCGCAGAATAGACAGATATCGCACACATATCTGCAGATCAAAAGTCTATGTAGCTTGGGGATATCAACTGCCGCATGTATTTTGTGCCTATTCTTCCACTCAAGCATCACAATTTACCGGGGTCTTGTAAGGGAGTGGTGGCGCGATGATGCACTCGTATTGCAATATCCCAGCGATGCGACGGCAAAGCCTTATTCAAGTAGATTGCAGAAGGATATTCGTCAATAAAATAGAACTCCCCTTATCTATGTGCTATCAGATCCTATATTATCCATGTATAACTGATCTTGGCCGTACGTGTACTAACATGGAAATGGTATTTCCATGCAAGTAGTCTCACTAATGCTGACCAAGGAAGTTCATGATCCGTCGAGAGTCGCCAAATGTGCTCAAATACCCCTCTTATCACGCAATGCACATGATAACAGGATCATGAGATTGAGGATATATGATGTATATAATTTTTTCTCTTAGAGTGGTTGAATTGTATTTAGTGGCAGTAGTCTAATTGTAATTGAAGACTGATCAAGCTTGCAGTGGACTTGCTTGATTGTCTTGGAAGTTTAGCGGCCATCATGCCGTCCGTTGAAGCAGCGGAGAGTTCCACCGGTCGTGACTTGGAGAATAAATCTCTAGGATCAGTCAACATTGATAGAACCGAATCGCTTTCATCGGGTATCGTCCAACCAGAGGTGAAGAGAAGATGGGTGTCCTATTTATGGGACACGTTGGATAAGTCGCCGGAAGAAAGGCGGTTCTTGTTCAAGCTCGACGCCGTGCTTCTTTCGTTTGCTTCGTTGGGCTACTTCATCAAATATCTCGACCAAGTGAATATTAACAATGCGTTTGTATCTGGAATGAAAGAAGACCTTGGCCTGTTTGGAAACCAGCTGAATTACATGCAAACTTGTTGGACTGTAGGATATGTCATTGGGCAGGTTCCGAGGTATGGAAGAAGCTGAATCGTAAGGATCTTTTATTAACCATATGTTCACAGTAATATTCTGTTAACCCGGATTCGACCATCGATTTGGATTCCTTCATGCGAAGTTACCTGGGCAGTCTTGACCATTCTGATGGTGAAATGCAACAATGCGCAACAGATTTACGTACTGCGGTTCTTCATCGGACTTGCTGAGAGCACATTCTACCCTGGGATGCAGTACATCATTGGATCGTGGTACCGCAAAGATGAGCTCGCCAAACGATCTTGCATCTTTCACACCAGCAGCGCTATCGGGACAATGTTCTCAGGCTACCTTATGGCCGCCGTGTATCATCTTGGCGGCAAAGATGGTTTCAAAGGCTGGCAGTGGCTCTTCATCATCAACACAGTCATCTCTTTGCCGATAGCCTTGGCCGGATACTTCATGATTCCTGACGTCCCGGAAATCACACGAGCATGGTATTTGACGCCAGAGGACATTGCCCTTGCTCAGAAGAGGATGCAGCTGGAGGGTAGAGCCAATCGCGCTCCATTTACCAAAGCTAAATTGAAAGGCATATTTTCTAGCTGGCACATCTACTTGCTCACTCTGCTCTATATATTCTTCAATAACGGCGGCGGCGCCGCCTCTCAGCCTGCGTTTTCACTTTGGCTCAAGAAAGAAGGATACAGTATTACACAGATCAACACATATCCCACGATCACGACAGCAATTACCGTCGTCACGACATTGGCTTATGCTTGGACTTCAGACACGATATTCAGAGGAGAAAGATGGCCACCAATTGTGTTCTCAGGTGTAATGAACATTGTCGTTTACGTTAGCTTAACAATCTGGAACATCCCGATTGGCTGGAAGTGGGCTTGCTTCTTTTTGGCTGGATTCAGCGGAGGCATCAGCGGTCTGACATTTGCCTGGGCTCACGAAATCTGCACCGATGATAACGAAGAGCGAGCTCTGGTGACAGGTACAATGAACGAAATGGCGTATGTGGTTCAGGCATGGCTTCCACTATTGATCTGGCAGCAAGTGGAAGCCCCCGAATACCCAAAAGGATACCCGACAAGCATTGGAATCGCCGTCGGATTGATAATAATGGCTTTCTGGATAAGGTATGTTCACCGGCGAGAAAAGCGCAGAAAGCAGATGGCGGAGGATGAGTCGATTTTGCATATATCGGCAGCAGAAACCACTACATAAGACTAATTGTGTATCTATTATAAACGCAATCGCCGTTTGTTTACTTTCAATAATGACTGATGTCACCCAGAGATGGAAATATTAAGTACGGATTTCCCGGTCAGTGTTCACGCTATTGGTGATTGTATGGGAAAGATTTCACACATAGAGAATCTGATTGTAGTAATTTGTTATTATTTAAGAATATCCGTCAATACACCGACAAGCGCCACGTTCATGGGAGCTCCAGCCAAATCTTCAGCAAATCCGGATACTTGGGAGTACCCAGTCCAGTTACTGGATCCCAACCCTCCACGGCAGTAAAGCCGCTTGTACCACAGTTGGGGTTCGATCCCTGTTTGATATCGGTAAGGGCGCTGGCGTGTGAATATAAAACCGGGTTAATGAATCCAACGGATTTTTTACCAATCAGCGCACGCTCCTGGTTAATCAAGGTGATGACAGAGGCCCAAAGAGGTGCAGCCAAGCTTGTGCCGAACCAATGACCGTCACTCTGGTTATTGAATGCTCGGAAGTTGGCTCCGTTGGCTGAAATATCAGGAATACCTCTGCCAGCACGGTTGTAAATTCCACCATTCTCGCCAATGTTGCTGGCATCGCTGTTTGCAACGTAGTAAGGATGGCCTGGATCGTGCTTGGCAAAATAGCTGCTCACTGCAGACTTCTGATAGCTTGGAATAGGGAAGTAGTTGGAGAATCCGCCGCCAGAAGCAAAAAACTCGGCTCCTGGGCCAAGGTTGGTCTGCATAGCGCCCTCTGCATCCAGCACTGTTGTTCCGGGCTCAAGCTGAGTGGCACCAACAGCGGTGAGATACGGGCACGAAACAGGATTACCGGGATTATAGATTGTCTGGTTCTGGCCTGACCCGGACAAGCAGCCGCTGTCTGAATCCTCATGCGGCGGCATCGCGGCACCGTAATCGCCAGACGACACTAGAACGGTGGTTCCTTGCAAACCTAGCTTGAGCCACTCGTTGCATTGTCGAAGGAAGTAGTTCTTGGGCACATCAATCTCTCCCTCCCCATATGAAATGGAAATGACCTTGTTTGGCTTGTAAGCACCACACAGCTTTTGGCCAGCGTAACCGCCAGGTCTCTTGTCTGGGTATGAAGGATCAACTCCAGGGCTATCTCCTGAGATGCCGTACGCTGAGTAGTGGCAGTAAGATCCATCCAAAGCATCCAAAAAGGTATTCAAAAAGCCAGACATGTTGTTTGCTGTGGTGTACAGTCGATCATCAACCTGGTAAAGAACCATCGACTGGGGCCAGATCAACGTCTGAAGGATGTCAATGTCAATGTCTGATTCACCGGTATTGAATGGGGAGTTGGCAGCCACTGGAGCATTGCCACCATCGACTGACAAGACCTTGGGATGAGTGCCCTTGGGAATATAAGAGGCATATTTCTCGAAATATGAATCGATGTCTTGCTGGGAGAATGTATCGCCAGACTCAAAGACCGCAGGCTCGTTTCCAGGCACCGGAATATTGACCTCGGGGATCTTATACAGCGCACGGTAGCAAATAGCGGTGAAGTTTCGTGCGCAATCTTGCAGATCCTTGGGCAGCTTGGAGCTAGGCGCAAGTGCTTTCTCCAGATCTAAGAGCGCAGGCGGCATCTTCTTCGGCTTCCAGCCCTTTCTATAGTTGTTGACGCTGGTGTCGGCTCGTTTCTCAATGGATCGTTTGAGCATGGGTGGTGACAGCTTGACGCCGGGTATGATATAGTCAATGTGCTGGGCGAGGTGTTTGGGAACGTGGTACTCGTCACAGCCAATCTTGACCACGCCTTCCCTCTCATGCTCATGATACTGCGTCAAGAACAAATCTTCGATGTAGGATACGGGCAGGTCGATAGCGAGCCATCCTTTGTTGGCGTATTGGCGGATGTCCGTCGCGTTGACTCCGACTTCCACCAACCACGAATGAACGGCATCAAAAGTTTCGTCTGCCGGGGCGAACAAGTCGTGAACTTCGGCCTCGCTGAGATGGCTGCCAAAGCTTTCTGAGGTCGGATCGGAAACTTGCATCAGCTTCTCGTAGCCAAGATCAATGTTGCTTTGAACCAGACCAATCCGAAGCGGGATAATGGCGTTAGGGTCGAGGCGGCTGCCACGCTTCCATTGGCGATGGCTGTTGAACTGGCCTGTCCCAGTGGGATTCCTGGTCTCGTGCAAAACGTAGTTGGTGGAAGGCAGTCCGTTGACAGACGAATCCGTCACGGCAACCACCGCTGCCAGAGCCAGAAAGGCTCTCAGAGAATAGCCCATTGTACTAGTAAGCCTCTCAACAAGTGCTTGACCTAACTCTGAAGAGCCTTTTCGAAGGACCTTGGCTAATAACTAAGAGATTTCTTTTTAGACAACTGCGCAATCTTTTATACTCAGTCAAACAGGCCCATTGTAACTGTCATGCAGTCATCACGAGCCCTTGTCGCCGCCAACCACCGAGCTAGGAACTTGCCAGGTCCCATTTCCTCACTTCTCCTCATTTACTATCAGCTGCCTGCCGATTATCCGAGATCTGGAGGGGAGCTGGATATTATAAAAGCTTGTGCTCTGCAATACAGCAGGGTTCCTGGCTAGGTATTTGCTCACCTGGCAAGGCATGCCGTGGAGGATTGATCAAAAGTGCACGATGGGCGCGCGCTCACAACGCTAACAAAGGTCCGCGCAGCATTAGGCAGGTCTGGGTTCGTTGGCGCGAGCTTCAGGGGAGTTGCTGCATCAAGTAAGCTTGTCAACTCCAATCTGGATTTCGCCTCCAATTGTCGCGAAGCTGTCATGTTGGTTCCGTCATTGCCGGGGCTGTGCGGATAGATAACGGCAATGGTCTCCGTCTCTAATATGCAAAAGGCCCTCTCCGCATCAGATCTTAGCTACATGTGGTTTAGAATAATGCCACTTCACACTATACCCCTGGCTGAATCTGAACATTTGAAGGGCGCTTCTTTTGTTGATTTGGGAGAGAATAAGAGGCTTTAACACAATGGACGTCATAGAAAGTCTTAATAAATCTACCTCGCATCACAGATACAGGATTCCAATGCAATTGTCTCCTCATAAACAGACAACATCCACCGATACCTAGCGTGCTAGGCTGCCG
Source organism: Trichoderma sp. CBMAI-0020 (assembly GCA_030708095.1). NCBI lineage: Eukaryota > Fungi > Ascomycota > Sordariomycetes > Hypocreales > Hypocreaceae > Trichoderma > Trichoderma sp. CBMAI-0020. The sequence continues at coordinate 1,987,319 of JAJNCI010000008.1, read as the reverse complement.
CCCGCGTCAGCAAACACCTTCTCCAAAACATTTACAGACTGCACAAGGCTGTCATGATCTGTATCAGCGATAGTGGTTGAATCAAAATCGAGAACATCGCTCAAACTGCCCTCTTCACGCGTCCAACAGTAATCCACATACTTTTGCCCGCCAACTCCAACCATAATATCATTTTCAGCAAAATATGCCCTAATCTTCAACTTCCCAAGGCTCTCTGTGTTAGAGTCCATCTGGTGTTTTTGCCTCTCAGCAGTCGCTAGCGTCTCTACGAAGGTAGCGTAATCGTCACACTCTCCCCAGGACCATCCTTTGCCTTTTCTAGCACACAGGAGTGCTTCGCTATTCGCTCCGACGGTATTTTCTTCCATTATTCTCTTACCAAGAAGCGACGACAATTCGATCCGAAAGTCTCTGGACACGCCGTAATCGGCTGCTAGCCTTTGTCTATTTCTCTCCTCAGGTGTATCTTTGCCACTGCCCGTTGAAGAAGGGATGATGCTAGATGCTTTATTTATCACAACTCCGCTTGTGGCTAGTAAAGGCGCAATGTGATGCCACACCGAAAAGGCCTGTGCCGGGATGTATTGCATCATCTGCATTGATGTAACCTTGGAATGCGCAGGGTCAACCCATGGTGCTGGCAACGTGTAAGTAAAAGTCATGTCTATAACATGAAGTATATGGTATCTTCAACATACCGAGGAGGGCAACAAATGGCTGGTCCGGATGCAGTATATCACGATGGTGGTGCAGTGTGTTTAGTAGATATATCGTCCCGGCGGAATGGGAAACCAAGGCGACATGTTTAATGTCAAGATGCGCCAGCAGGAGAGGCACGGTCCGGATCCAGGTTGAAAGACGAATAGCGAAGGGGACCTCTGTCGAATGCCCCATCCCCGGACTGTCGGCATAGTTCAATTGGGCATTTTAGCATAAGTAGACCGACCAGACGCGTCGACAAATCGACATAGAGGTTCAAAATGGGGCCAAGATTTACCGGTCAGCTACAAGGACACGAACGCCAAATTTACGCGCAATAGGGTCTAAAATGGCGCCTATGTATCTGGAGCCAAACATGCCCGGTATGAACAGCATGGTAGGCGTTTTGCGACTATCAGCCGGGGTTTCGGGGCTGAAGCCAACGTCAGCATAGCTGACAGTGAGGGCAGGGCTATCTGCAGTTGCTGGCAGAGTGAGTTCCTGGCTGAAGCGGGGATTGGAGAGATAGCTGAGCGCCTGATCGCGCGCCGAAGTTGTGGAAGCGGCCATGCTGCATGTAGTGGTAAGGAGAGTTGCTGTTTTAATGAAAAGGTGAAAATGTTGCACACGAATACATTGAAGAATGAAGACAAAGATCTAACCGAGAAGGATTTGGAAGGATGCCGTAAATATCTCGCAGTGGGGCCAGCTCGTGTGAAGCATGGCGGCTCTCGGCAATCATTCAAGCCAGTAGTCCTCGATTCTACGGTGAGTTGATATACAGAGTAGGAGTTTTGTCCAGTAGATGGCCTCACTCAATTAAATTGGGCGTCAATTTCGCCCATCTTCTATGCGTTCAAATACTATTATTAATGCTGCTGGGCCTGTAAGTATAGATGAGAGAAGAAGAGTGACTCTGTGGCCCCATAGCTTAGTGCTGGGCTAGCCATCTTGCAGCCTACATTTATTTTGAGATATCACCCGTTTCTTCGTGTATGTATAGTTTGACAATGCGGCTGTCGGAGCATTGAACAAGCGTCAACCGAAATACAGGTTATATGCATGTCTGTGTGTATAGATTTCCGTGCAGCACTAGGTTCACCGCGAAGTGAGTAACATATATTCTTGGAAATGGTAGTGACAAAGTATTAAGCTCACACGCATACTTCCCTCAGTTGGTAGCTGATGATCGAGAAACTTGTCCAAGCAAGTCAATTCTATTGCTATCAAAATTCTATCAACACAACGTCCGGTACATTCTTTTCCACAGAGGCCACGCTTTGCGCAACTCCGCTTCCTCGTCCGAAATCGGCTGAATTCGTGAGAAGCTTCGCCCAGTGTGAATGTCGATGGAGGCAATCGGGACGATCTTTGTTCTGAACCACAGTTTGTGCCCAACATAGAATATAATAACAATTGGAACAGTCATCACCTTCAGAAAGAAGTTTTTCGCGGTGATGTTGGGCCCATTGGCATTCGGATCACCCTGCACTGGAGATACGGCCATCCAGAATTGTGAAGCCAGGACCAATATGTTTCCAGCTACTCCAAGAAAAGAGCCGATGACGCCAGCCTGCGACAGAAACGGGAGCTGATTCAGCGAATGTCCTGAAGCTGCCCAAGCCCTCCGGAAGCGAATATGACAGAGGCAAATGCTACCCCACGTAAACAGACTCGACAGCGCGCAAACAGCCATGAGCCAGTCGAAAATCTCCGAATGGACTTTGACATTGACCAGGTATGCTAAAAGTCCGAGAATTGAGGCGAAAACAATCGCCATCAACGGTCGTCCTTTGCGATCCACGTAGGAGAATATCGCAGGTGCGTGTGACTGTTCAGCCAAGGCAGCCAGCGTCCGCGAGGATCCAAAAATGGCAGAGTTTCCCACGCTCAATACTGCAATCATAATCACCGCATTCATTACGCTCGGCAGAATTGTTGAACCGGCGCTCTCAACGGCAACGACGAAGGGACTAGCAGTGACACCAACGGAGTTTTCGCCTCCGACAAGACGTAAGTCATTGTAGGGGACCAAAAGACTGACTAAGAGGAGCGATACAATATAGAAGATGGCGATTCTCCAAAAGACTTGCTTGATGGCGCTTGGGAGGGATTTCTTCGGATTGGCAGTTTCGGCTGCGGCAAGGCCGACCAATTCGGTACCGATGAAGGAGAATGAGGACGTAACTAAGACGCTGCAAAACCCTTTGAAACCGTTATTTGTTGCGCCAGGGTTAGTCCAGTATTGCCCGCCGATATATCCACTCGTAGGCGGTCCTCCGATATTGATGACAACACCAAGTAGTCTAGGTACCTCTTATTAGTAGAAGAAACGGTAAACAGAAATTGCTGAGATGTGGTTTATTCTTACATGAAGCCGACAATTGCTGTTACCTTGACTGTAGAGAAAATGAATTCTGCTTCGCCATAGCCTTTGATGCCAAACATGTTTATGATGACGATTGTGATGAGGAAAATAGTGACAAATATTGCTGGGTTTATAGACGAGTTCCAAAATTGAATCGTCAATGCCCCAGAAATAATCTCAATCGGCAGAACAAAGAGCCATTGCAGTGCATAACTAGCATCAACATTAGCAGTGTTACAACAACCAAGGCTCCGTAAGAGGGCATATGCCTCGAATATCTTGGCGACATAACAAAGGAGCCCTGCGATCTAGGATTGGTATGTACCTACTTCCAGCCCATAGCGAAGCCCCACGACGGATCCAGAAACCGGCTTGAAAATGCAGAAAACGAGCCAGCAACGGGAAATGTGGCCACCAATTCGCCCAAGCTCTGCATAGTACAGAACTGAATAGCACCAGTTACGAGGTAGGCCAGCAGCATCGAGGCCGGTCCACCTTGATACAGTGCCAGGCCTGATGCCACAAATAAACCGGTGCCTGGTTGCTACTATTAGATTTCAAGCCCTTTCTTTTATTAAGAAATAGAGATGTAACTATACCGATGGAACCGCCAAAAGCAATCATCTGCAGATGACGACCCTTGAGATCGCGTGCAAGGGCAGAATTCGCCGTCCGAACATTGGCAGCGCGGAGATCGTAGAAGCGGTTACCCGCCTGGGCTATTTCTGGAAGATCGTCATTGATTTGATAGCCGTGGTTGCCAGTCATTGGGAGTCCGCCGGGGGCACGGCGGAAGCTGTCTACAAAACGATGACCCATAGACTTCTTGTGAGGGGCCCTGGGGCGTGATGCGGTCGTTATGGAATATGAAGTCGTTACAGTGAACTGATCCCCCTTTGGTTCCGACAGATCGCTCATTTCCACAACCTCGAAATCCCGGGTATAAGTGATTCCATTTTTGATGGATTTTGGCCTCTCTGGCTCGTTGAAAGCCATGATGGGATCCGGTCAACCTGAACACTGCCTATCTTCTCTGGTAATGTGCGGTGACATGCATGTAAGGCGAGGAAAAGATGATCCCGTCTGCTCGGAGAATAAAGTATGCAGGGAGCTGCATTGCAAATGAACGGTAGAAGGCCTTTAGAAGGCGCGAGGGAAAGGAGAGGAATGATACGACTTAGAGTTACAAGTGCCTAGCTACAAACGCTACTATTGCAAATTCTGGAACCTCATCTCCTTTGCAGCTTCATCTTGGCGTTCAATGGCCTGAATATGGTAAGCTTCCCGGGTGGGCTCATCGAGCAACCCCGGTATGCGTTCATGGTGCCTTGTCTTACAGCGCGCTGAAGAGTTTTGCGCATGGCAATAGCCTACAGCCACAATTTGCTGGAACCGAGGTCGTTGCGCTACTTTAGCGGACGCTAGATACGAGTAGTGACTCGGAGTAGTAGTTCCTTTATAAGAGAGTAGCACTGCTAGTGACGTGAAGTAGTGGTGGCGACAACCAGGAGTTTGCTCAGGGCGTTCACTGCCCCTGCATATCATCGCGTGGGTTTCGTGTGGAGCCTGGACCTCCGCAAACCTGGGGTTAGCCTGACGTTGAGAGATAAGAGTTGAGTTGACATTTGGCAGGTCTTGACTTGAAACTTGACTAACAGAATCCAAAAGCCACGCCTAGGCAGCCGTTGGCGATTCTGTAAACTACTGGAATGAATATACGCTAGCTAGTCATAGATGTAGCTCGTGTGAGTGTACGGCCGAATGGCTTGAACCCTGAGCAAATGCAAGCCATGTTTCTAGAACTTGTTTTTTATTAACTTAAAAGAGGCGATAAAAAGGGGGCCATGGCTCTGATGGTTGCGTGGCAGGGTGGCTAGATACCACAAATTGTGACACTTATGCAAGGCCAAATAAAACGTCAGACGCCAAGAAGAACAAATAAACTATTATTGGTAAAACAGCTATCTACGCCGGAAGCTAGTGATTCCGGCAGGAACCACTCGCTCTGGCGATCGAGGAGTCTCAAGACCCAGCACCGGGGCAACATGTGAAGATCCCCGGTCTGGCTGGATGAGCGAGTCATGGCTCTGCGTTGGACTTATTCCACTTCCACTAGCCGATTGCGAGTGACGTGCTCCATCTCCATTGTCTGGCGAAGAATGGAATGCGGTATCGGCCTGCTTATCGTCTGCCCATTCATCGCTCGCCGATTTGGCCCGGCGCTCGCTCTCAGCTTTTCGTCTATCACTTCCCGAAGCCCCCTTGGCTTGAGGCTTGGAGTTTGTTCCACTGCTGTGGTAGCCGGGGCGGAACTTGATCTTCCTCACTCCGCTGTCTCGCAGGAACGAACCCAGAGCTACTAGATTTGCCACTGCAGTTGCGGCAAGCAGCTCTATGGATGCCCACATGGATCGAACCACCTGGTCCCCATGCTGCTTGATGGTCTTGGGAATTCTGAAAATGGTGATGCCAACGGTCAGAAACCCAAAGCAAAACAGCATGGCCAGCAGAATCTTTCGTTTGGTAGCAATCCGCGTAGAGAAGATGATGGGAATCGGAAATATGATGAGCGCGACATCAATGACTGCGCTGCAGACGCCCATTGTGAGGAGCTGCACGAAGCCTTGACGGCACTGTGGCCCTGGATCCGGAATGATTTGCCAATAGTGAGATATCGGATGGCATTCCGCAAGGTCGCTCACTATGATGGCCACAAAGGAAGCCACAAGAACGCATCGCAAGATGTTAATGAGAAGCTTGTAGACCCTCTTCAGGGAGGCACCAGCCAGTCTGTTGAGGAACTCGAGCGTAGTGAATTTAAGCGTCCATAATCTGGAGTAGCACAGTCAGTATCTGTTACAGAGATGATTACAAGATGTTAAGGGTATGGAAAGACAGACGTAGCGGCATGAAGTATCCTTCCAGCGAGGACGACTTTGCTTCCAATAATTCTTCGCTCAATCTCTTGCGGGAAGAGATCGGTACCCGCGAGCTCAATGTTATTTGTTCCGTATAAGAGGACGACGTGAGTGCATGCCATCCGCATGTACAACGGCAGCAGTGCCGCCGCTGTGATCTTGTCCTCGATGAACAACTTTTCCACCCGAATGTATCGTCCTGAGAGACGGAGCAAGATCAAGCATGTGCAAAAGAGCGTTATCCACCAAGCTACAAGCAAGGTAGGTTTCGCATCGCTAAATGGCCGTTCTGGCGGTGCCGGTGAGTAGATAGCCATTATGGAGTGCTACATGCAGACGAGTGAAAAAAAAAAACACAAACTACGCTCCTCCCATGATGTCTTTTCGAGGTGATACTTGGGGCATTAAAGGAGATGCTATGGCCATGCACTGGGGACTAGTTCCAGAACAAACAGTGCCAGCAGAACCATTTGTGGCGTACACATATCAACTACCTCATGCAAGCCATTAATTGATAACGAAAATAAATTGGGTGACTACCACGTCAAAGCACCTTGGCAGCGCATGGGTGTGGCGACTATTGAGCGTCGCTTCAGCTCATTTCAACAAGGGAAACCCGTCTCACATCCGGCTAACTGGAACAGAGCCTTGTTCCTCTCAGCCGGCCATTGTGGCTTCAGGGGCCGCAGAAAGAAGGATGACGGTCGGAAATTATAACTTTCTCTTAGTCCAGACTCAGCGGCCGCTCGTATCGCGCTCCGAGGTTAGAGTGCTGATGAGGATCACAGGTGCCAGGATGAATAGAAGAGCTAGTAAATGTTAGCAGTGCCAGAACTGTATGGGGGTATCTAGGCAGCACTGATCAAACTCGAGACCATGCGTAGACTGCTCCAGCTAGAGTAGAGTGCGTGTTCCTAGCCTCAGCTTCCCCACACTCTACTTGCGCCCTCTTTCCAAATCAGAGCAAGCCTCCGCCACTGGATTCCCCAAGTTGCTGCTGTCATGTCTTTTGCATCTTGGCCAGTGGATCAGCTATTGCAGGGCTCTATGAATAGTTTGAGTACTAAAAAATCACGTATTTGGCGAGATAAGAGAAGAGCTTATGCATCCAAGCAAGAGATAGCGCCCCTGCATCTGGTTCGATGTTATCTGCACGCGAGCACTCATTACCTTGGTGTTTTATCCAAGAATATATGCGTATGACCAAAGTAGTAGTCGGTAATCACGCGTAGAATAAATTATCCCCGACATCAGCGCGAACCTTTGCTTCGATACAGGGTTCCAACGCAGGGGTTCCGTAAGCGGAGAATAAGTTCAGCTGGTCGTCGTAGAATTATTTGAACTAAGCACTAAAAATTGACCGCAACATCCTGCTGCAGAAATGTACATGTATCTCTTGCATGTGAGCGACAGCATATCCCCACCTCTGAAGACACTCGGCCGAATTGCGCAACTCTAAGTGATCTCCCTTTCTCTTGGCTATCCAATGCAGCAATCGGTTCCGGTTAATCACTTCATTAGTCTCAAATGCCTTATTCATACTAGTACCGTGTCCTCGCGTAAATTGTAATCCCAATGTCGTCTGTATCTACGTTTGCGCGAGCTTTGTCCGGTACTCGGCGACTTACGTTATCGATCTTCAGTACCAATCGCCCTCGTCTTTCGATCACCCGCCGGATATCCTTCTCTAATGTCTCCTTGAGGAATTATGACGAACACAAGGATATCTGCGCATGAAATCTAAGCATTTGTAAATTTTAATCTTTATTTTGTATTACCAAGCTTCCGATATGTATATGTTTTCCCCAACGAGTTTCCAAATACCAGCTCCAAACATCCACAAGATAGAGAATTATCAGCCCATCCGTGAATATCGTCTAGTTGATAGTGCATATAATTTTGCCCATGGTCTTGTTCGTCTCCAGCATTTTGTGCGCCTCGACAATCTGTTCCCACGGATAGACCTTCTCGATGTAGATTTTGAACTTCCCAGCCAGAAATTCAGGGAGGGCCTCCGAAACGAACTTGTCTCTCAGCTTACGCTGGAACTCTTCATCTCTGCTTCTCAAAGTTGATCCCTCGTATCGAATTCTCTTGAAGGCAAGAAGTCCCATGTCGAATTCTTTCTTGAACGTTGTCCCGCTCATCAATCCGATCAGCACAATCCTGGCATCCCTGGCGCCGATCTTGAGATTTTCAGCAAAGACATCGGGACCGATCAAATCGGCGATTATATCAACACCTTTGCCACCAGTTGCCTTTAGCACCTGATCGGCCCAGTTCGGATCTGTGGTGTTGAAAGCCGCGGTAGCGCCCAGGGTATTTACGCAGAAATCGCATTTTTCATCGGACCGTGTTGTTGCGTAGACAGCCGAGGCACCGCCAGCAACAGAAAGCTGGATCCCGCTAATGGAAACCCCAGATGCGCCGGCATGCCATAGAATAGATTTACCACGCGTGAACTCTCCAATCATGTACATAATCTTCGACGCTGTGAGCCAGGTCTATGGGATGTGTTAGCTTCCAATAAGCCAAGCTTGGAGCCATCAACCATTTGAACTTGCCTCTGGGATACCTGCAGCTTGTTCCCATGATAGTTGAGCAGGCTTATGGATCAACATGTGTGTCGAAACAGCAACATACTCGGCGTACGCCCCTAAAATTTGAGATTTTAGCCAATAGAATTTTCACACCAGCTTCCACTCGTAGATTTCTTACCACCATATGTCAAAGAGAACACTTCATCGCCAACCTTGAAGGATGGTTCGCTATTTTCTCCCAGTGCCTCTATGATACCAGAAAACTCCAACCCCATAATTTTGCCGGCCCAAGGTGGAACAGGATACTCTCCATCGCGCTGCATGATGTCCGCACGATTGAGACCGAAAGCCTTGACTCTCACCAAAGCTTGGGCTTCTTTAGGCACCGGCTTGGGAATTTCAGCCATGTAAAGGGCCTCTGCAGGGCCAATATCGCCCTTGATATCTATCGCGCCGAAGAGTCAGAATTGGAACTGAATATTGAGCCTATGGAGAGAATAATGGCGTCTTACCAATGGCGCGCATTGTCTCGGACATGATGAAGTTGTCAGGAGTTTTAGTCTTGGATGAATGTTCTTGTATTCTCATGAATGTGAGCTATGAGTGAGCCTTCTCAATGAGTTGCGAATACAGTTCAATTTATACAAAAATCACATTGCATCACTGGTGATTTTGGCACCAGTATTGGGCAATCCTTTCTGATAGTATCTCATACATTTAGGCTTTCTAGGACATCGGCGGCTTCGGGCAACTCGGACGCTTGTGAAAAGCTTACCAGTTGCCCGCCACTAGCTTTTCCTGACAAATTTGCAGGAAACAAGATTGAAGCGATTTAGTTTTCTACGCGTACTAGAACAGCTATCCAAGCGAATCGACCCATCAGCCACTGCTGAAGAGTGTCCGATGCGGGTTCGCGGCGATAGGATTGAACGCCTATGCCGCATTGCCGATTCCTTCATACTTTTTCAACAGCGAGAGCCGCTTACCATTACGTCATTTGAATGAATGGACAGAATAGGCAGTACGCTAGCCTCTCTAGCTGAGAGCCTGCATGTTACCAAGTTATCACGAGCTCTCAGCGATTGGTCTGTATAGAAAACGCTGCAGTAGGGCAAGTGAGCAGAAATAGGTGATGTACTTGGAGTTCCAAGGCCAAAAAAGAAAGATACTCATCTGAGAAACGAAAAAATCTGATTTAAAAAAATATAGGAAAGAGAGAGCAGAGTATATTTCCTACGCATAGTGCAGATGTTGCTATCATTCAGTCCTACCCTATTAACTAGCGAGACAATCTATGGATGGTTGGGCAAAATATGTAGGCCTTGCTTTCGAGACACAATCCTGAAGAAAGCCAAAGTTCTTTACATCTGTTTCTTCTTTCCCTCTTTCCTTTACTTCTGTTTTAATACACATCAACGATAAGCTGAATCCAGGCGTATGATTTTAACATAAGATGCTACTAATTACAAACGTAAATGCGATAAATACATTGCCTTTCGAGCATGGGATTCCGTAGGCTCGTTTTTTTGATATATTTTTATGATAACTTGCCTTACCGATGCTAGCTTCTTCTAAAACGTGTATGAAACTTGGAATTCTGAAAATGCATAGTACTATCACTTCCGTATATCTGCTGGATATCAATGCTACTGTTGTCCCGCATATGATGATCTACGCAGCTCAAGATATTTTCTGAGATGAACAGTGACATTGTCGATAGCAATAGTAGTGGCAGGGAGCTAAGATGCACACACATAATGCCTAGTGACCACGAATTTCACCTCGCCTCGAGCTATGCTATACTTTGCATCAATAGTTCCCATGCCCTATGCTGACACAAGCATGACCAAATGCCTCTGAACTTATGCAAATACATATCGAGATGAACAGTGACATTGTCGATAGCAATAGTAGTGGCAGGGAGCTAAGATGCACACACATAATGCCTAGTGACCACGAATTTCACCTCGCCTCGAGCTATGCTATACTTTGCATCAATAGTTCCCATGCCCTATGCTGACACAAGCATGACCAAATGCCTCTGAACTTATGCAAATACATATCGAGAGCCGCTGTCACGTCATTGACACTACGTGAATGGAGCGTGTTGACGACTGGTGTGCGCGCGCTTACGGCCTCTCGCCCCGAGCCGTAGTCGACACCACTAGGCTTTGGCTACTAGTCTCCTGTCTGTCGTATCACATTCTGAAAGCATGATGATTGTGTTTAGCGAGAAATAGGCCGGTCACAAGCTACATCTCTCACAGCTAGAACGACAGAAACAGCAATAACGCCGAAATACAATAATAGCGACAGGCTCTAGTATGGATGCGACTAAGAGCGCTGTGTTTGAAAGACAGCTGACGAGCAATACTATTGCCGCACACAGCTAATTCTATTCAAGGCAATTCATATCAACATCATTTCTCGATTTTCAGTAACTTCACTCAAGCATTAGGAATCGTGTATTGATGAACAGGCTACGGAACGCTCAAAAGACCAGAAAAGAAATGGACGAGCATCCGAAATCCGAATGACCGACTCTCCCGACTCTCCGAATCACCCGAGTCTTTAAAACATGCGCCTAGAGTTATTCATCTTGCTTAGAAATTTGATAAAACTGCATGATGGTTCATGAAAAGGGAAAAGACTTAGTAATGATGATTTTTAGTATAGCTCTATAGTGTCATTATACAGCCTAATCATGTCTATGCATTTATAACCTTCATAAGCATTGCCAATACAGTCGACACGCTTAGAAACCAATTTTAGACAAATCCTTTCTAAGCTTCAAGGCTTGGAAAGGAGATAACTTCTTAGGAGAAGATGAAAGACTGGGCTTCATGGATAACGATGCCGAGATGATTAAAGTCAGTTCCAACGAGGAAGAACTTCGATCCAAGTCAGAGCGGCAACTTAGCAGAGACGATACCATTTCGAGCAATTTGGAACAAGAAGTAATAGCCTTGAAGCAATCAGAAGCAACCGATCGCCAACATGATCCCATCACTAGTTAAGAAGCATCCTCGATTCTCTCGATGGGTGCCGGAAAACCTTATCACCAGCATCTCTTGAACAAAGACAGCTACATTGTGAAATTTGATGACCATCTGATCCTACTAATCCCCAAAGCTGGTCCATCAACAGAATGTTACTACGCAAACAAATATTACTTGATCTAGCCTCCCATCGGGACCAGGAGGGGAATATTCTTAATTATCACGTCTAATACATTCACCACTACCTTTGGAAGTGGCATCTTTTCTCCCGCCATCTCAACGATATCACAAAAGTACCATATTGCACCAGAAGTTGCTAAATTGGGAGTAACACTCTATGTGCTAGGATTCTCAGCCGGGTATGTCTCCCATTTAATGTACCAATTGCGTTTGAACGCTATTTATCTTCACTCGTTTCTATGATATTGTATCTAACACTTCTGTAGGCCATTACTGCGGGGACCGCTTTCTGGGATCAAAGAAAGGCGATCCCCCCTTGTTATCGCCGCATTCGGAACTGCAATTTTCCAGTTTGCTGTGGCAGTTTTCAATGATGTTCGAAGCATTATGATCAACTGATTTTTTTGCAGAATATTTTGGCACTGCTCCGCTTGCCGTGGGTGGCGGCGTGTTTGTCGATTTGTTCGATAATAAGACACGCGGTATCGCTATAAGAACTCTCATCAAAGCTATTAATACTTCTGAAGTGTACTAAGTCATGTATACCAGGTGACGTGGTTCATCATTTGCGTCTTCATTGGCCTAATGTGCGCGCTGTTTATCAGTGATTTCATTGTGACAAACCACCTTGGCTGGCGATGGACGCAGTATCTTACTGGAATCCTGGCGTCCGCCGCTCCAGTACTGAATTTGATCTTTGTCCAAAAAACCAATGCTCCGTTTATCTTGGAATAGAAGGTAGTTAAGCTGCAAAAGGCAACGAAGAACTATGCGATCCATGCAAAACAAGAGGAGAATTAAGTTAACTTTGGTGAATGGTTGAACGCTACTTCATGCGCTCGTTCTGTATGCTTGTCGTCGAGCCTATTGTCCTACTTCTGAGGTATGTCCCCGCTATTCTTATCCTGTTGCTGAGCATAGTTGGTCATTGCTTCTTGCTCTAGTCTCTACTCTGCCTTCATATATGGCCTTTCATATCTCTTCCTCACAGCATACCCCCAAATCTTCCAAATAGTCTACGGTATGAAGCCCGGCGCCGGCGGACTTCCAGAGCTGGGTGCCGTCCTTGGCTGCATTGTAACAGGTATCATCATGAAATTACGAGCGCCAAGCTACACACGCAAGCTTGTGGCCAACAAGAATATGCCTGTGCCTGAGTGGCGAATGCCCGAGGCCATGGTTGGAGCTGTGCTTTTCGCTGGCGGCATGTTTTGGCTTGGATGGACAGGATAACGAAAAGAGGTGCACTGGATTGTGCCCACCATCGGCGGCTTCGTGACCGATCTTGGCATATCAATGGTCTTTTTGCAGGCGTTTAATTATATCATTGACGCCTACTTGATGGTATTTACATCTCCGCTCGCCTGAACACGATTTGACTCGTCACTAACAAGGTGGACGTAGTTTGCGGCCTTCGCACTAGCAGCCAATACGTTCTTGTGGTCGGTGTTCGGGGCCATCTTCCCTCTATTTGCAACCTACATGTTCAAGGATATGGGAATCCAGTGGGCAACGACACTGCTAGGCTTTGTTGCTGCTGTGCTTGCGCCTGTGCCTGTTCTTTTCTACTTCAAGGGCTCCCAGATCCAGAAGAACAGCAAATAAACGCCCAAATTCCCTCCCCCAGCACCTGTTGCCAAGGTGGAGAAAGAAGAGGTTTAGGAAAGTAAAAGTTGCCTGATTTGGGAAGGCTGTGAAGTCTCGTGGCTCAGTTTAAGACGAGATTCCAAAGAGCTGAGATGAACGCATACGGATATTGGTTGGTAAGAAGCCTAATATGGCAAACGCTCGGATTTGAGCCGGGTGAGATTGCGACGTGGATACCCCTCACTTGTGGTAGTGAATGACTAATACATTAGCTGACGCGAAACAATTGTCTGCTAGAAGTATTCAAAAGTATAATAGACTCAATCTTTCTTTTCATATCCATTTGTAAGTAGTTGTCTCATCATCAGTACAATTATAATTGATACAATGGCGTCCTTCAAGCCTTCGCATATTCTGGTGTTTGGTGCCACCGGCAACATTGGCAAATACATCGTCAATCAGCTCATTAGCGCCAAGCCTCCGTTCCCTCAGATTTCGGTTTTCACTTCTGCAAACACAGTGTCCACCAAGGCTGAGCTTTTGAACAAATGGAAAGCCGCAGGAATATCAGTAGTCGTTGGCGACATCAAAGACTCGGCAGACGTGAAGAATGCCTATCAAGGCGTTGACACCGCCATCAGCTGCCTAGGCAGAGGGGCTCTACAGTATCAATTCGAGCTCATCAAGCAAGCGGACGAGTCCGAATCCGTGCGGTGGTTTTTCCCTTCAGAATACGGCACCGATCCAGAGCACAACCCCAGCAGCGCACATGAGAAACCTCATACGTTCAAGCGGGCAGTTCGCAAGCTATTTGCCGAGGAGGTGAAGAATCTGAAGCCGACGTACTTGGTTGTAGGGCCGTACATTGAGATGTGGGTTCCTAAAGACTTAGTGAGCGGCTTTGATATACAAAAGAGAGAAGCAACCCTGCTTGAAGATGGCGAGCAGCCTATTGGCTTCACCGCTATGGATGAGTGAGTTACAGCAACAGGTTTAACTGATGATGGGAGCTAACCGCGGCAATTCAACACAGCGTTGGTAAAGGAGTGGTGGCTGCGTTACAACGCCCGGAAGTATCTGTTGGCAAGGCGTTGAAGATTGCTTCTTTCACAAAATCGTCAAATCAGGTTCTTGCTGAGTTTGAAAAGCAGCTTGGCGAAAAGTTCAACGTCACGTATGTCCCGCTCGACGACGTAAAGAGCGTTGAGAAGAAGTTTTGGGACGAAGGCAATCCGTTGGCAGTTATGGCGGCGCTGCGACGAATCTGGGTTACAGGCGGAGCGGTATACGATAAGCTGGATAACGAGGCACTTGGGCTCAATGATGGTATTTTTCAGTCTCTAGAAGAAGCAGTTCGGGCCAGAATCGACGGGAAGCCATTTTAGAAGAATATATAATATCTGGTAGCTAATCATTGCCAGTAGCTAGCTATACCTGCTCAGACATATATTCACTTCTCAAGAAGGTCGCACAATGGAATGACTTGGGGATTCATGAGGCCCCACTACAGCGTGCTAAAACTAGCTATACTGTGCAGAAAAATAGAATGAGATTTAGAAGAGATGTTGCAATTGAGTCGCCAATGCCCCTTATAATATGTCTTCTCTTATTTCTAGCGTGCAATGCTAATGATTTACATTGAGTTCAGCTCAGTGGCCTTGATGTCGTAGGTGTCTAATACAAAGCCCCATGATATTGCTCAAGTTCAAGCCAAGTAGGGGCCGCTAGCAAGGGGCATTGTGTGTCAAACAGCAGCTCATTTCTTCTTTACGCTAACCTCTAATGGCAGGATAAAGTCTCTTTCTTGGCAAGGGTACACAATAATCACTGTAATTAGTGTTGGCTGCCAAGTATACCACGCATCCATGGTACCTAACTTCATCATTGACTCAGAGGCAACTTTATCTGTCGCCCACTTTCTTGATAGCACCTCGAAGGTATCATGAATATACGTCGTATATGAACATGTAAGTTCAAGATTATGAAAATATTTCTATGGTTTTGTTTATTACAATCGTAGGATAATTTTGTATCTTGGTAGGCATTGACACTTGTTCTACGGCAATGCGCTTCGTAGAGTACAAGCACTGCATTACATAGATATTGGTGATATAAGGAGATTTGCATTGCGTTGTTCTACTCCAATAACTCTTTCGAAAATCTCGACATAGCTCTCTCTTCGTATCAGAGATTACTTATGAGAAGCCTCTATCCGTTTCTTCTCTTCCTCTGAGGGTCCATACCACCAGCGATAGATACCCTTACACCAAACCAAGGTCTCAATCGTTCCAAAAATGCTCAAGACTACAATTACAAAGGTCCTAGAGTTCTTGCTCATACCCAAGCCCTCAAAGCTAAACTTGGGTAGCTCACTGTCCTTTTGTTGCTGGTTGAGAAGGGAGGAGTGAGCAGAAAATGTTCTCAACGAGGTATGCGCATTGAAGATGGTTCGGTTCCTCTGGAGTTGGTGTTGAAGATTGAATATAGTAGGAGCGTTGCGCATCAGCGTCGAACGTTGCGTCCGAGAGGCCGCGGCGAGAGTTGCCATTGAATGTACGGGTTTCATGTCTGTGAGGTGATGACCTTGGAGAAGTATAATTGACTTGTGGTAGTAGTTGGTAACGAAAAGTTGAAAGCCAGGGAGCAAAAGAATGAAGTCAGAGGAATGAAAGTGGAAAGGAAGTAGGTTGGAAAGAAGCTGGAATTTATATCGGCACATGCATTGATAGAATTCGTCCTCAGGCCAACAAAAGCTACCCTTGCGTTGTATGTACTACGGATCCTAGTAAATTGCGTGGCCTGGCCGCGAGGTCAAAGGCGAGGCATCCCTAGTGGCAGCAATAGTAGATGGTAGTTAATGAAGGGTACCAGCTAATCGGCTGGGTCTTTATACTTTTCAAATATCAGAATCTGCTACGACTCATAAAACCTCTTCTTCAGCGAATCTATAATGACTAGACCATTGCAAATGATCATTGCGGGATACCAAAGGGTTGAGAGAGGTGATGTTAGCCCATACAGTACGAATCGGTCACGTCCTTATCACACTTGTTTACCGCCTCTCATGAAGGTACATGACTAGGGAATATCGAACGTGGGATAGTCGTGTGTAAGAAATAATACTTTACTGTTTCCCGAATCCCATTCGGAATTGATTTGACGTGCATTATAGCATTATACCGTAATTTATGCCTGGCACAAGTCTTCGTGCTGCATTAACACGCTCTGTGGGTCGTTATTCCCGAATAAGGTAGGCACATGGACGCTGCAACGGTAATTTTAGTATTGAAACACAGTCTGGCGGCTCGTTCAGAATGCGCCAAATTGTAAAAATGCAAACTGTCAAAGCTATGAATTGCGCTGAAATCGAGCCAAACAGCAAATCACAGGGCATCTCTAAAACGAAGAGAATTTGGAAATACTCTGTGTAAGCACGCTGTAAGTAGTGCGCGCATGGAAGAATACGAGTGATAGAGTGCTAGGGTCTATGCAGGTTTCGTCCAATGTAATAGACTTATTGTTAAAATAATCTACGGTATAAGCTCAAGACTTACACACTCGATATGACTTATTACTTGCATCAGCCTGTAGGATTTTCATCTGATAGACATACGGCATAAATGTACAGTTAGTCCAATGAGAGGATATCGGCCCCGCTGCACTCCGTAGGGCAGACAAACTTCGGATGTGGCACCCGAAAGCAACTCTCGGTCCCGAGAAGCGCCCCTAACTAGGAGATCTAGGAGCCCGGGTAAGTCGCACATCTCGCCGCCACTGTAAAGACCTGCATTCAACGCACTTTGACTCCGAGAGGTTGCGATATTGAAGCTGTCTAAATTTTAGAATGTTTGGACTAAACATCTATATAAAGGCCGTATCTCCCAGCACATGGCACAGGTCTGGAAAGAGCACCATCTCATCTGCACAGCAGCATACCCGACGCATTTTCACCGTCTTTGTTACGAGAGCCTAATACGATTACTACAGCATGTCTCCCAGCATTGCCATTATTGGTGGTGGGCCATGTGGCTTGACCTTGGCACGCCTCCTAGAGCGCAAAGGTATCGACTACGTGGTCTATGAGCGTGACGAATCCGACGTTTCTGTTCGCAGAGGAGGCAGCCTCGACATTCATGCCGGGACCGGACAACTTGCCTTGAAAGAAGCAGGTCTTTTCGACGAGTTCTTGAAATATGCGAGATACGAAGATACTGTGTTTAGAATTGCAAACCAGAAAGGGGAGCGAGTGTTTCAACCTCCGGAGGGCGGACGACGTGATGCGCCTGAAATTGATCGCATACAGCTCCGCCAGATTCTACTAGACTCCATTCCGAAAGAGAAAATCCGTTGGAACCATGTTCTCAAGAGCGTAACCACGGATAAGGATGGGCATCATATCCTTGAGTTTACAAACGGCGCCTCAGTTTCTGGGTTCAAACTGGTGGTTGGAGCAGATGGTGCCTGGAGCAAAGTGCGAGCATCGGTACGTTTATCAACCTCATTGCAGAATTTTTATCTTTTCTCTTCCTCTATCCCTCTCCTTCACTCACTGATAGCTTTGCTCGCAGATAACACAAGCAAAGCCAAAATACTCAGGCAATCACTACATCGAATCGAGGATAAATCCCAGCAATCCTTTTCACTCTACGATGGTTTCGAAAGTTGGCGCTGGCAGTTTGGCGTGTCTAGGTTCTTCCAAGGAGATTATTATTCAGCGTCAAGGCGATGGCTCTTACAGGATTTATCTCGGCATTACGGTCCCTGAAGATTTTGTGCGAGGCGGCACCGTGGACTTGACCGATACCGAGTCTACCCGTCAATTATTCCTTTCAGAATTCTTCGAAGACTGGGCAGATGAGCTAAAAGATATGATTCGCCACTCTGAAGATTTCCGCCCCTGGTCTTTGTACTACATGCCTCCAGAAACCATGAGCTGGAAGCCTGTGGCTGGCCTGACCTTGGCTGGAGATGCAGCCCACGTCGCAACTCCAAATGGCGAAGGTGTAAACTGCGCCATGGCAGATGCACTCTCTCTGGCCTCTAAGATTGCAGCACATGGCACAAATGACATTGATCGTGCCGTTATCGAATATGAAGAGGACATGTTCAAACGGGCAGTAGAGCATATCAACGACGGATTAAAAATGGGCGCCCTGATGAGACACAAAGACGGCCCTGTTGCTCTCATTTCCTTCTTCAAGACCGCCATGGAACACGCAGCGAAGTCTTCTTGAGTTTTCAGATATTGTATACAGCGACGGTCATGGTGTCAACGATGGGGAGGGTAGAGATGCCGCGCATATAACATCCTTTTCATAATTATGTCTCAAAGGCAAGAGCCCAGCCTTAAAAAGGCAAGAAATATGGGATATTCATTTTGTATAGATAGTTAGATAGTTAGATATTAGTTAGGTAGTCATATAGTCAGATGTAGTAAACTGAAAGTCATTCGATGCAAATCAGGGTCCACCCATTTCAGTGAGACATGGTGTAGACCGTTCGACCGTACCGTGATATATTAGGTGGGCAATCGAGTATCGTATAAGCTGTTAACCTGGATGCTATTAAAGCCGCACTCTGTGGCTATTAATCATGACTAATTAGATGTTCATGAAGAAGACTACGGGCGCCAAACTAAGCCCACTATGTTTTTCCATCAATCCCCCAAGGATGCTTCTCTTTCTGAAATTGATTCCCTCCACTCGATATTGTGATTAATATTCGTTCAACCTTACTCGCATAACAGCTTGCAGGCTTTCCCTCTGCACATGATATCGGCTCGGGGCAGGTATCTGCTGCGGCTAAAAGGCAAAACATCAATAGCATGCAGTGCTAAATGCAAGGTAGAACTGGGATCTTTGGCATTTCGGGAAATGATGCGCAATATTGCCGGGTCAATAATTGCCATTGGCTCAATTCTAGCGTTGCATCCGTCGGATATGCGCCATCTGCCTCCTGAAGATGTATTCCTGGGGAAGGGACGAATGTGGCTGTTTACGTTTCGCTGCTTCGGTATCCCTAGAAGCTGAAGATATAGTTCTTATTTTCGACTTCATACCATACCCCAAACCTAGTGCCCAATCTAGTTCAAATAGTGTTATAGCAGCTCTCAAAACTTGAACTCTTAGAAATAGCCACGCGGCTTGATAGCCAGGCATAGAGCCGAGATTTGTAAGATGATTGGCTGGAGTGATGGCTCACCATAGCGCCGGCAATAAAACCCAATCACTTGACAGCTGTGTCGCTAGTCTACCAAGCCGGAAACTCACCGACCTGAAATATTGACCTGGCATGTTGATGAAAGGCCTTGAGTCTGTACAATGTCCCGTACTGCTTAGTTCCACGATTTCTCCACATGAATATAATCTACCCCGCGTTTTCTTTAATTTAAATACTACCCCAGATTCTGTAGCAGGATGCCGTGATCGATATTGTGCATGATACCGAGCCATACCGAGCCGCTGGGTCCATGCTGTATCACGAATCTCAGGTACACCAGCTAAAGGTACTATCACAAAAGATACATCACAATGGTTTTTCTCGGCCTACGAGGCAAAAAACTCCTGGCCGGAATCACTGTTTCAAGTGGCTTGGGCTTCATACTTTTCGGTACCTGACCTCGCCCCATCTATCCAGCTGCCGATGGATGCATCTTGTGAGCTCGAACTCCGTGCTGATCAACTTTGATGTATTAGGATACGATAATGGCGTCATCGGCGGTCTGCTCACTGCTCCTGACTTCGAGTCAACGTTCAATCTCGATTCTACCCTTCAAGGCGTCGTGACTTCACTATTTGAGCTTGGATGTTTCTTCGGATCCCTAGTTACAGCAGCTGCAGGCGGACGATTTGGTCGCCGAACCCTCGCACACTTTGGAACGTTGGCCATTGTCATCGGCTCTCTCCTCCAGGCTTCCAGTTTCTCCGTTGGACAACTGATGGTTGGTCGCATCGTCGCTGGCATCGGCCTCGGCTTAATCTCAAGTAATGTGGCAATCTGGCAATCAGAGACAGCACCGGCAAAAGTGCGTGGCACTTTGGTTGCATGCTCTTTGAGCTTCCTCATTGTAGGTCAGCTTCTGGCCAATTTGATAGACTATGGGATGAACAGTTATTCTGGCCCTGTCACCTGGCGTTTCCCCATTGCTTTTCAGTCGACAATCGCAATTCTTATGAGTGCTCTTTTATTCTTCATGCCAGAGTGTAAGTTTGACCGTGTTTGTGGCAGTCAAACTTCCTATATCATTTCAAAGAGCTCACTAACGACACAATGTGTAGCGCCTCGATACCTCATAATGAAGGATCGTATTGAAGAGACTGTAACAGTTCTCCAATCGCTCAAAGACACAGCAGACAGAGAGTCCGTAGCCGCTGAGATCGCTGAGATTAAAGAGGCGCTATTGCTGGAACTGAACTCCCAGAAAAGTTGGACAGATTTATTCAGGGCTGATAAGGTCAAGTCGCGTCGTCGTGTGATTATTGCTTGCATCGTCAACTTGATGCAAGATCTGAGTGGGAGTACACCAATAGCTTACTACACTACTTTTATGTGAGTTTGGCCTGGGACATTAACCATCTTGAGCGGTACTAACTAGAATCTATATTTCTAGCTTTCAAAATTCCGTTGGCTTCTCTCGGCATCTGTCTCTGCTCATGTCTATCTTCCTACAACTATGGTTTCTCTTGGCGTCTACGCTGACCTGGTGGCTGATTGAGCGCGTCGGGCGTCGAAGACTGTTCATGCTCTCTGCCTGCTGTATGGGAATGGTCATGGCAGTTGTTGCTGCAATGCTCGCCGTCAACACGCGCACTTCTGGGATTGTCGCCGTGGTCATGATATTTGCATACCAGGCCTTTTTTACCTGGGGATTTATGGGTGGCGTCTGGGTAAGTCATTTTGGGATCCCAACGTTTTTAAACCGCGTGCTGACATTTAGGAAACAGGTTTATGGGCCAGAAATATTACCACTCGAATATCGATCCAAAGGGATGGGCCTCGCAACAGCAACCCTATGGTTATTCTCTTTCGTGATGGTGGAAATTGTGCCATCGAGTATTTCCAATATCGGATGGAGAACGTACATTATTTTCGCCGTTTTCAACTTTTCCTTTATCCCAATCATCTATTTCTTCTTCCCAGAAACTAAAGGCCTCAGCTTGGAGCTGGTGGATCTTGCGTTCATGGACGACACAACAACTCCAGTCAAGCGCGCTAAAGAATTGCACAAGATGATTGCATCTGGCGAAGAATTGACGCTGAGAACCGAGGTTGGAGGAAAAGACGTTGACCTTGTACATATAGAAGGGAAGTCTGCTTAGATGGCGAATGAAGCTCTGCTTGCCAGACCTGAACACCTACTGGGTCGTCACAAATAACAACACTGAAGATTTCATTGCTAGAGGCCCCTCACTAGGTCATTCGGATACGCGCGATTACATAATTTTGATGACATATATGGCTGAATGCCGACATCGCCATCTTCATCGGAGGAATCCATGTTTCGTTTGGCATCACTGCTGCATCTCGTAACCCCGTAAAGGCCGAGTTTAGTACACACAAGGGGACGGATCATAGTCTTGAGCCAGGTAGCCCAATAGTACCCATCTGTCCGAGATTTGTCTATGCATACAGTAGTAGATCAATGGCAACTCCTACGTTTTATAAAGCTTTGCTGTTCGCGTCTTTCTAAAATATCGAACGGCTAGTTCCTTGTTCTTTATGTTGACACTCTCTGCCTTGCTCATTTAATCCAATGTCATTCAATCGTAGGTGATCGCTATATAGGGAAGCATCGCAGTTGAAAGTTTATAATTAATATTATATCAGGTCTTGTCCGTTTCGTCCCCCGTGGGCGCCAAAATTCCATCCTCATCGGGGAGCCCTTGAACTCCGATGTCGATGTCGGCAAAGAAGTCAGAAATGGCCACGAAGTCAAAGTCAAAGTTTTTAGTGGCACTTCGGTTCTGAACGCTGGTTCAGAAACCGGTGTTATCGAATCTATCGATCGCATTCTATCGCCACTAGCCATGTCTGACTGAAGTTGGCACTATTCGTTGCATTGGATTAAATGTGAGAGTCTCAATCAAGTTTTTAAAATCGGATGATCGTCTAAAACTTTCATAGTACGCGAAGCATGCGAAGAAGGCAAATCTTGCACTACCCTCTGTACCGGTTGTATTCCTGTGAGTGGCAGCTTCTGGGTTCAATTGCAACCAAAGCTGATTGACACATCTTGCTCGTAGAAAGCCAGCAACATCTCTAGCAGACCCATGGCCTGCTTCGACTATCATTCCTTCATTCTCACTCGTCGATGACACGGCTGATTATGAGTCCGAGCTATGTATAGTCATCGGCAAGTCTGCTAAGAACGTGAGCAAAGATGACGCGCTTTCCTACGTTCTGGGATACACTGCATCGAACGACATCTCGGCTCGTAAAAGCCAATTTGAGCAATTGCAATGGTGTTTCAGTAAAGGCTTTGATACATCCTGCCCTATCGGCCCTACTCTAGTTTCTGCATCTGTTATTACAGACCCAAGCAAACTTCACATTCGTGGGCTCAAAAATGGCAAGGTTATGCAAGATTCACCACTCAGGTAAGTCTTATAAACCCTTTGTAAGTTTTGCTCTATTTCATTAGTAATACTAACTATGAGCATGCCTAGTGATTTAATATTCAGTATCCCTGCACTTGTCAGCTGGTTATCTCAGGGAACAACGCTACCCACTGGTACAATCATTCTCACAGGAACGCCCTCAGGAATTGGTATGGCGATGCAGCCAACCGAGTATTTGCATGAAGGCGACGAGTTTACAGTTGAGATTCTCCCTCATATTGGGAGTCTTTACTCTTCAATTCAAAATGAGTAGTGGGTTTACATAGTTTGACGAGCAACTGCACTACTACTGGCTGAAGTTCCAAATAGCTCTCATGTAATTTGATAACATGAATACTAAATACTTCAGAGATTTACATACTCTTGCGATTGATAAACACCATGAGATGATAAACTGAACACATTTGTCTCTATGGTGGCTCGTAGCATGCCATGTAAGTTGTAGGGAAAACTCTTATCTCCCCACCATGATTAGACTTGTATGTACCTTAAATTCAGAACTGTAGAATCTCGGTTACAAATGGAGATCAAGAAATCCTCAACTGATAGGCATTCAATAGCGGCATACCGTTTCTGGATGACAGACTATGAGTATAACCTGCGTTGTTACAGGCCGACATCGGTATGTGATCGCAGCAACACACAAACTGGAGAGCGAAAGAGGAAGCTAGTGATTGGTAAGCACCCATAATAGGATTAGATGATGACTTGTCGCATCAAAGCGCGAGGGTTAACGTAATCAAATCATGAGAACGGCATCGCGACATTGCTTCTCGGACGGAAGGATATCCATGCATACATCCACAGAGCATCAAAAGGGCGCGCCCCACCTATTGTCCAGCACAATGGTTCTTACATGTAGAAACTGACGTGGATATATTGGATTTTGCTCTCTTTCACTCGCGCGGTACGGCTAGATACATGTACTCGTATGCCACAATTGGACAATTTAGTCAGACCCTATGGGCTTGATGGGTTCAAAAAGGGGTGCTGTCTCGCCTCTGAAAAGTTGAAATGGATACCATCGGCTCTAAAGATTCCTTTGGGTTGTTACGAAACTTTAAATAGATATAATTGTTACATCCCGAATGAATATGCCATTACCATCCGTCACAAGAGCAACCTGCTACCACAATGGCACCCCAAAAGAGTTACGAAAACGTCGGATATCTGAAGCTCCTTAACAAGAGCAATGATGCTGCCGCTACCGTAAACACACCTATTAAGCCGCTGCATGGTTCACAAACCAACTGCACGGAACAAATGATGATCTGGCAATGGGACGAAGCAACGGGTTGGGAGGCTCCTGAAATGCGACCTTATGGACCGCTTCCTATCATGCCCAGCGCCAGTGTTCTCCAATATGCAACAGAATGCTTCGAGGGTATTAAGATTTATCGGGGATACGACGACCGATTGCGTGTTTTCAGACTGCAGCTTAATTGCGAGCGGATGCTAAAGTCTTCTCTTCGCGTTGGGCTGCCTTCATTCGATGCAGCTCATCTCGAATCTATCATTATGCAATATGGAGCGCTCCAAGCTGAGAAATGGCTACCTAGTGGACAAACAGGCCAAACTCTGTATCTACGACCAACACACATAGGAACAACAGCTGCACTTGGCGTGCAGAAGCCCCGACAGTCTTTGATATACATCACTGCAACTCTGCTCCCAGGATTCTCCAACAAGGGAATGGCATGAGATTGCTGACTTCCCCAGCTGACACCGCCCGAGCTTGGCCTGGAGGATTCGGAAACCGAAAGCTTGGAGGCAACTATGGACCAACTCTACCTGCACATGACGCGGCCCTTCAGGCGGGATTCGACCAAGTGCTATGGTTATTTGGACCAGAGGGATTTGTTACTGAAGCAGGCGCAAGTAACTTTTTTGTTGTCTGGAAGACGAAGCAGGGTGATGTTGAACTTGTCACTGCGGGTCTAGACAATGGGACAATATTAGAAGGCGTGACACGCTGCAGTGTCTTGGATTTGGTACGATCCAATCGTGACCAACAGTCTGTGTGGCAGCACAATGGGGAGTCACTTCCTCCTTTGACCGCGGTTGAAAGGGACCTCTCTATAGATGAGATACAGAATGCAGTGGAGGAAAGCCGACTAATTGAGGTATTTGCAGCAGGAACTGCAGTAAGTTATTCTCAAAGCTCATTGTCAATTAACATGAAGATTAAAATGGCTGATATGTTGTGCAAAGTATTTTATTGCGCCGGCTGAGATTATTCACCATCGGGGAAAGGATATCCGCATTCCTCTTCCATCGCCGAGTCAGCATCGTATGCTCAAGTAATTAAACGGTGGCTATCGGATATTGTATTTGGGGTGCAAGATTCTCAGAATTGGACTCGAGAGATTTAACGCTGCTGAGTTTTCTTTGTACCTAATAAGCAGTAAGGACATACGCTTAATGTCCCTCAGTTTCGCATGACTCAATTGTAGACCTCTTGGAAAATGTACAGATTGGAGCACTTGGTATTTAGAGGTATAAGCAATGCAAAAGGCATAGACCTGTTGATAACCCCAGCAGTCTATAAGTTATTGCTTACGGATGCATTAGAATCATTGGCGGAACCCATTTACATAGATGGCGATACAGCTTTGTTGTAGTCGCATTCTCAGCAACACCGGATTATTGTACTCACGATCATCCGATTGAATGTTTTGAACACGGCCCAGGGTTAATAGCAAGGTTCACCTCAGCGGTTCTCAACCACAATACGCATTAAAATAAGGGACTAATAATACGCTAGACCAGCAAAGGCTCTTATGAGTGCATTGTCTTGTCCAATTTCGCTTTCGCTCACGTTCTAATATGCATTAGACATTAGTTACGCCATAAATCACATATATTCCATTACCTCTCAAAATGCTCAACAGAACGCTTGCTTATCGACTAGAACAAGTACTCAGACTCATAAACTCCGGATCTAAGCTCTATACGACGTGATGCAGATCCGAATTATGCCGTCGGTACAATGTATGCTTAAAGGCATCTCTGGAGATCTAGATAAAGCCCGTCCCCGGATTTTCGTCCGCCCCACTTGACTTCCCCTCAAGAAACGATTGCCAATAATTGTGTATAAATAATGGTGCTGATCGTCGAATTCATAGCATCTTCAAGTTTTTATCAGACTCTCTGGCTGCTGCTTCTTAGAGCAGAACCGTCACGATGTTTGGTTGGATGATTCTGGGCGTGTTTGCCCAAACTTTGAGCGCCGTCGCATTTCCCACTCATGATGAAGATCTATCTGTCTATGTCAATCCATTTATTGGAACTGCTGGACCAGATGGCACGGGTGCCAACTCAGGCGACACTTTCCCAGGCGTTTCTGTGCCTTTTGGAGTTGTGAAACTTGGGCCGGATACCACCGAGATGAATCCAAGTACAAACGCCTTTGCTGGGTATACGCCAAATGGAAACGGTATGTTCAAGAGCCATGGACCTCGCTCACAAAATTGTGCTAATAGCATAATTCCATAGTCACTGCATTCACCTGCTTTCATGAGTGCGGCATCGGAGGCGCCTCCAAATACGGTGTCGTCGGACACATGCCGCTTACAACCCTGGCAGGCGTTAATGTCCTCGACAACGCGACTTACCAACAGCCTCGTGTTTCCATGGACAAGGCTTCTGTTGGGTACTACCGCTCTGATTTGGCAAATGGCGTCAAAGTTGAGCTTACTGCGTCTAACCATGCTGGGCTTTTCCAATACACTTATCCAAAGAACACGGACCGCATCGTTCTTCTGGATGTATCGCACAATCTGCCATCTCTAGCTGAGTTCATTAAGTCTCAGTCATATAGCAATGGCCAAATTGAAGTTAAAAACAGAGGTCGGCGAGTGCAGGGCTGGGGAGTTTGGAGAGGAGGCTGGGGAGGCACAGGAATTAATTGGGGAGTTGGCAAGTTCTCATCAGCTCATGAAAAATACGTCTCGTGCTAACTCTTCCACCAGGCTCCGACTACAAAATATACTTTTGCAATGACTTTGATTCCACTCCTTCGAGCTGGCAGTACTTCTCTGGGCCATGGAATGCCCCTGATAATCCCCCAAGTCCTTCTACGCCGGTGACTTGGGGTAATGCATCAACAAACCCTCACGGCGTCCAAGGTGGTCCTGACGGTGACGATTCTGGAGACAGGGTTGGAGCAGTTTTCAAGTTCCCTGCCAAAACTACAATTGTCAAATCCAAGACTGGAGTATCTTTCATATCGGTTGAGAAAGCTTGCGCATTTCAGAAGGAAATCCCATCTTGGGCCCTGAACGATACCGTGAAAGCCACCAAAAAGATATGGAACGATGATGTTTTCAGTAAAATATCGATCCGAGAGCCGTCTAAGAATGAGACCCGCCTGACACTCTTTTATTCTGCGCTTTACCGCATGCACCAGATGCCTTCCGACAGAACCGGAGAGAACCCGATTTGGAACTCCACAGAGCCGTATTATGACGACTATTACACCCTCTGGGATACTTTTCGCTGCCTCAATAGCTTCTATCTGCTGGTCCAGCCGCAACGGGCTGTTGACATGATTCGCTCCCTTATTGATATCTGGCGGCATGTTGGCTTCATGCCAGACGGTCGCAGTGGCAACCACAATGGCAAAGTACAAGGCGGCAGCAATGCCGATAATGTCTTGGCCGATGCCTATGTCAAAGGATTCAAAGATGGTATCAACTGGAATGATGGATACAAGGCTGTATGGACTGATGCAGAAGTTGTCCCGCCTCCTAACAATGATCCGGAGGATTCAACTTGTACCGATAATCAAGGTCGCTGCGGACTTCCTGATTGGATCAACCTAGGCTATGTGTCAACAGCCTTCTCATCGAGTATCAGTCGCACGGTTGAATATTCCTTGAATGACTTTTCTGTAAGCCAAATAGCCAAGGGTATAGCGCCAAAGGACTATCAAAAGTATTTGAAGAGATCAGGGTGAGTCTCAATCCGGATCATGGAATATTAGGAACCGCTTTTTTGACCAAACTCTACAGCAACTGGAAGAATCTTTGGAATCCAGCGATCAATCAGTACAATACATCGGGCTTCCTTGGTCCTCGCTATCCTAATGGTACGATGATAACTATTGCTCCACAAGACGAGTCTTACTCGACTGAAGGCCTTCCATGGGGTACGTGATGATTTGACTACCCATAATCTACTATTTTTGCGTCTAATCTCATCGCAGAATATACATGGACGGTTCCATTTGACATGCAAAGCCTTATTGAAAAAATGGGTGGTGCCGACGCAACCGAAAAGCGCCTTGACATAATGTTTGTGCCTGATCTTCGAACAACAGATTTAGGTGTGGGAGTTGGCTCTGGAACAACTCTATTCAATCCCGGTAAGTCCAGAATTGCTGTACCACATGATTATTGCAATACGGTCACTAACCAGGGCTCTTATGATAATTTTTAGGCAATGAACCAAGTTTCGGCACTCCATTCTTGTATAATTACTTACCAGGTCGCCAATACAAAGCCGTCAATCAGTCTCGCGTGAATATTGACGAAAACTATTTTACTGGATCAAACGGTCTGCCAGGTAACAGCGATGCTGGCGCTATGGATAGCTGGATGCTCTGGCAGATGCTGGGCTTGTACCCGGTGGTAACTCAGCCAGTATATCTAATCCTAGCACCATGGTTTGAAGATATTTCAGTTTCGGTCGGGGGTTCTCATACACTTCGGATTAAGACGCAGGGACTATCCAACAGTAGTTTCTTTATTCAGAGCTTGAAAGTTAACGGTAAGCCTTGGCACAAGAGTTGGCTGGAGCATAGCGACATTGCAAAAGGCGGACTTCTCGAATTTGTATTGGGGCCTGAGCCTAAATCGTGGGATACTGGGGATGTGCCTCCTAGTCCGGGTCATCAGTAGAACTCTCAGTTGGTATATATTCAACTTTTATTTACCGCAGAATAGTATACTATTGTATATGAACAGAGCATAAATTACGTATTTTCGAGCGATAGCTCTTGTCGTGCAGAACTGAGGTTAGCAACGAGCAAGACTTCACGCAACACAAACATCGATAAGTAGTCCAAAACTGTAAAGTAACAAGTATATATTACCAAATCATATACTCTTGTAGATTGTTGAGAATATGATTGAAAAAAATGATGCTGGGTGAATGTTCACGACAGTACATGGTGGGACAATCTAGTGCAACGCCATTTGGTTGATCAATTACGTGATGCGAGTAAACAAAGCGAGTAAATAAATAGCTATACATTTACTCGATGCACAATCTTCGCTTCCAAAATCGTTTCATTTAATCGCAGAAAAAAGGTGTGCATAGCAACATGTCGTTTCCAATTGAGAAAGATTTGCAACCACAATCTGCGGATGACTTCGCCAAAGATGGCATTCATACGACGTTTACAGTGGAGAGAGCCGCTGACGGACCATCCACCGCAGATGCATCTCGCCAGAAGTGGTATCAGTGGTTTTCTCCTAGTGATACGCCGGAAGAACGCCGATTGATCATGAAGTTGGACGTCTTGATCATGATCTTTGTTTTTCTTGCGTATTGGGCGAAAGTCCTGGATTCATCGGCGACCAGTGCGGCATACGTGAGCGGCATGAAAGAAGACTTGAAGCTTTTCGGGAATGAGCTCAATTATCTCAATACTACCTATATGTGAGGTTCCAATGATGCGCCACAGCAGTTTAACATCGCTTTTTAATACGTCAAGCAAGGGTTGGATACATCACTTTGCAGATACCACTAACTGTGCTTGTGAGGCTCATTTTTTATCTTGAAAATGCAAAGCTCAAGTCATCGATCTAACCACCACCACAGATGACTCGCTTCTCAGCGCAGTACTTCATTCCCGGCGCAGATCTCATATGGGGCATACTCACCCTCGCGCAGTACAAAGTCACGAATGTGCACCAACTCTATGTAATTCGTTTCTTCATTGGCGCTGCT
Source organism: Trichoderma sp. CBMAI-0020 (assembly GCA_030708095.1). Taxonomy (NCBI): domain Eukaryota; kingdom Fungi; phylum Ascomycota; class Sordariomycetes; order Hypocreales; family Hypocreaceae; genus Trichoderma; species Trichoderma sp. CBMAI-0020. The sequence continues at coordinate 1,957,457 of JAJNCI010000008.1, read as the reverse complement.
GGTAGCCTGTTCTTCCCAGCTGTCCAATGGTATCTAGGCTGCTGGTATAAACGCTCTGAGCTAAGCCGACGAGGCTCCCTTTTCTTCATCGCCAGTCAGATTGGTAGTATGAGCTCTGGATACATACAAAGCGGCGCATACACGCATCTTGATGGTAGATATGGCATTGAAGGATGGCGCTGGCTGTACATTATCTGTGAGTTGTAGTATGCAACCTCTAAGCTGCATCTCATCTGACATACAAGGTTTCTCTTGTACCATCCCGATCGCTCTACTTGGATTTGTTGTCCTGCCTGGCCATCCGGATAATTGCGAACCTTTCATCTTGACAAGAACCGATATTGAGCTAGCGAGAGAACGCATGGCAGCAGAGAATCGTGAGCCGAGGAAGCCAATCACTCTATCCGTCATCAAATCTGTTCTCACCGGCTGGCATTTTTGGATTTTGGTAACCTTTGCCTTTTTCTTTTCACAGGCTGATGGCATTTCCTCCAACAGTGGCCTCCCTCTGTGGCTCAAAGCTGAAGGATACAGCGTGAAGGATATTAATACGATAACTACGGTTATGCCTGCGGTGACCATTGTGGCTTCAATTATCTGCGGGGTTTTTTCCGACATCTATGACGCCAAAGTTTTTCTCATCGCCATTACTGCGCTTCTCAACATTTTTGCAGGCGTACTTCTGGCAATTTGGAGCATTCCCAGTGGTCTCAAGTTCTTTGCCTTTTTCTTATCGGGATCCGCAGATGGTATAGCAGCCGTGATATACGCATGGGCAAATGAGATTTGCGCCGGCAACGCAGAAGAGCGTGCGATTGTGCTGAGCAGTATGAATACTATTGGGAATACGTTTGGCGCGTGGCTGCCATTGTTGTAAGCTTCATTTTGCCTTGGATTGATGATGTGCTACTTTCGGAGTCACTAACTCTTGATCTAGTGTTTGGAAGACCGTTGATGCACCGCGATATCTCATTGGGTATAACTGGGCCATTGCACTTGACGTGTGCATGCTCGCCATGTTATTTGTGCTTCGGGCATTTTGGAATCGCGAAAAAAAGCTGTTGCAAAATTGAGAGACACTTGAACTGTTGAGTGTCAAACATATTCTCATGCTTTGATATACACCTATACTTGTATCCACAGATTCAAGTCGTAGCGCTCACTCTTACAGACGCCATACTTGCTCTTATTAGAAATTAGCCAAAGATGTTCCTTCGTACAGAGACAAGTGCAGAAGGCTGCAGAAGCTATACTAGGCCCTGTGACTCGGAAACAATGGTGACAACAGTTTGCTATCTGGCCTCGAGCTTCTTCGAATATCAATCACTGATAATAGTCTCCCCTTAGCCTTCATTGTAGCCAAAGAGATGCCACTAGCGCTCTTCGTGCCAATTTATCTCGCTCTGTACGACTGATGCTGGATCGTTTCCCCATGACTAAAGGAAGGGTGGGGTGCTGCTTCTCCGCAAAACGGAGTCGGCCGCCTACATCTCAATCTTATGATCCCTCCTCTCTCTTTATCCTGATGAGCCGTTCGATTTGATTCCAACTTTCTGCCATTGCTATTTGCAATCTTCATCGCTGAGAAATACATGACATTCTGACTCATCATGGCTGTGGACATCCTCTTCCAATCCCCAACCGTCATCACGGGCGATGAATCTGCCGAGCCGTTCGTGGCCGATGTGCTCGTGTCAGACGGCCTGATTGCCAAAATCGGGGCTCCAGGCTCGATCGACGCTCCCTCGACTGCTCGACGAATTGAGGCAAAGGGCCACGTCTTGTCTCCCGGATTCATCGACATGCATGCCCATTCCGATCTTTACTTGCTCTCACACCCTGATCATGAAGCAAAAATCACCCAAGGGTGCACGGTAAGAGATCCCAACTGCCTGATGTAACCCCACGCAAGTCAACCCCCACCGAGAGGGACGCATCTTCAGCGTTCACTCCGACCCCAGTGGGGGTTTCTTCAAGCAATCATTAGCTCTTCTCTTGCGAATCGACCGAGTTGAGATGCAATAGCAAATACGGCAAAGTAGCTAACAGCACTGAGCCTGACAGACCGAGGTTGTTGGCCAAGACGGCATCTCTTACTCTCCAATCCGCAATGTAGACCAGCTGAGAGCAATCAGAGAGCAAATTGCAGGTTGGAACGGCAATCCCACGGACGAAGAGTGCCGCACCACGCTCAGTGGAGTTGGCATGTTTGAGTGGCAGACTGTGGGCGAGTACCTGGACTGCTTAGAGCGCAACAAGACAGCCACCAATGTTGCCACTTTGGTGCCGCAAGGCAACTTGAGATTGCTGGCGTGCGGTCCTTATGACACGCCTGCATCGCCTGAAGAGATACAGGACCAGATCCAGCTGCTGCGAGAGGCAATGGCTCAGGGTGCTGTCGGCATGTCTAGGTGAATATCTTGTCCCGCAATGTTTCTTGATCATACATCTAATGCACTACAGCGGCCTGACTTACACGCCCGGCATGTACGCTTCCACATCTGAGCTTGCCTCTCTCTGCGAAGCACTTGCAAAAGAGTTTCCCGGTGCATTCTACGCACCTCACCACCGCAGTTATGGCTTCCAGGCTATTGAGAGCTATGCTGAAATGCTAGGACTGGGAGAGTCCACAGGATGCCCTATTCGTATGTTCTCTTCCATTGCATAGCAAGGGCGCTGAAAGACATCTAACAAGCAACGAAATTAGATCTCACTCACGCTACCCTAAACTTTTCAGAAAACAAGGGCAAGGCCCCAATCCTCATATCCATGATTGACAAGTCACTCGAAAAAGGAATCGACGTAACACTGGATACCTATCCCTATCTCCCCGGCTGCACAACTCTGGCCGCTCTGCTACCGAGCTGGGCTTCTTCAGGCGGACCCTCCGAAACACTCAAGAGGCTAGAAGACCCAGAAACAAGAGAGAAGATCCGTGTAGCGGTTGAAGTGACAGGGTGTGACGGAGGCCATGGCATTCCCACAAACTGGGAGGAGATCCAAGTCGGTGCCACAAGCGAACCATCCCTGGCGTCTTACTCTGGCCGCAGGGTGGCAGAGATTGCCCAGTCGCTGGGAAAACCAGCCAGCGAGGTGTTTTTCGAACTCTTGCTCAAAGACAAGCTGGCGACCAGCATCATCATGCACGTCGGCAACGAAGAGAACGTGAGGGCCATTATGCAGCATCGGGTGCACATGTCGGGCAGCGACGCGATTCTGCATGGCAAGACGCTTCACCCACGCGCATACGGAACATTCCCTCGCTATCTAGGTAAGATGCATAGTTGTAGTTCACAGCTATTAAATGTTGATGGCTAATTAACCCCCCAACAGGCCACTACTCGCGAGACCTATCGCTGATTCCTCTGCCCGCCATGATTGCGCATCTCACCTCTCGCCCAGCCAAGCGTCTCTCTGTCTATCCGTTCCGCGGACTCATCGCCGAAGAATCAGCTGCCGACCTGGTGCTATTCGACCCGGAGGCCGTCAAAGATATGGCGACGTATGACGAGCCCAAGCTGCCCAGCAAAGGCATCCGGTATGTGCTGGTGAATGGTCAGGTGGCTCTTGACGAGGGTAAGATGACGGGTGCACGGGGAGGTAAGACGCTACGAAGAGGCAGCGATGGCAAGGTGAAGGCCAGAGATGAGTAAACTGCGTGTATGAGTGTTACATAGAGAGCCCGTCATTATTATACTATGCCACCTATGCTCTTTTCACTGCCATCTTCATTCGTATATCTTTCTTCTTTTAATACGCTTCTTCTACAGATCTCAAGATCGAGATTGGGATGTGGCTGTGCAATCGTCAGCCTCGACGGGCTCTATCTTCCCGGTTTCACGTCAGAGTCGTTTTGAGCCATAGAGACCACGGGCTGTGCATGTTTGAACGCCAACTTTCGACCACTACCTTTCGTCATGCTTAAAGGATTCAAATGGATGGCATCCATCTGCACCATCCTCAGCGCGGCTACAGAATACTAAACATATATGTAAACTCCATGTCCTTGATTCAGCCCCCAAATTAGAGCCCCTCCTCTCCCTAGTAACGTAGAAATACCAGTTGCAATTCATCCACTGCAGGACTTTTGTTATGCCTGCTTTTCTAGCTTAGGCTTAGGCCCCATTTGGTGCTTGGGTCCAACAGTTTGGTTGGCATAAAAGACTTGACGCAAGCAAAGCCATGCAACCAAACCGCTGCTAGTGCCGGGTTAGCTGGCTGGCTAAGCCGCGCCAACTGAAGCCTCCTTTGCTCTCAATAAGGCTGGCGGTTTGCTTAGTACAAGCCCTCGAGTTGGAGGCATGTGCTTGGTCAAAACAGCCATGCGGCAGGCTATTTTTAAACCTCCCCTGTTCCAGATCTTTTAGCGAGCGGGTACGCAGAGCGTTCCAAATTGGAAAAGAGCCTTCTGTGAGTGAAGAATCGGTCATTCAGTGTGTTGGGGAGCGGTTGGCCCTGGATGGCACTTGAGGCGAGGCGCCAAAGTTGCTCCTATTGTCAAGAGTTGAAGCATTCCTATTTTCTTATATATACTACCACTAGTAGCCGCTGTGAGAAGTCAACTCTTACCTTAAAAACCCCCATGCAAATTGTGGATTCGAGGCTGAATCTTGCAAGCGAGCGATCTCAATTCATCACATTTAGCCATCTCCGCCTGTCAGCACTATCTGTCCCGCGGACCCAGGATCTCGTCAAGTGTCCGCCTCTCTTACCGGCTGGCGATTACAATTGTCAAGAGGACGATACAGGTTTTCCATTTGTCGCGCCCCGTGCTGGGATTTGCGGGTTGTGGGCTACTTGTGATGAGTTTGGCAATCTTTTATTAAGCTCAATATCTGCCTTTCTTGTTGTTCTACCACAGCTCGCCCAGATACCAAGATACCCTTTTTTGCGCTCTTCCTAATTTTCTTCTTCTTCTTCTTCTTCTTTATTTTACATTTTATTTTTATAATAATATTGCCATTATGCCTACTGCCATTCCGTTCCGAAGGCGTGATCCAGGCGTAACCGCCCAGACGGCCTCTTTCAACGACATCGTCTTCCCCAAGATCTACGAAGAAGCCTGGGGCAGCTCCGACGCCAACTCGTTGGATCAACGAACCGACTTCGACCGCGCTCGCATCTTTCTCATGCGCATAGCCAACATGACGCCCGATCCCCTGATTATCCAAGAGTTACGCAACATCGTCTCAAATCCGCAGAATAAAACAGTTCAAGCCCTGGCTACGGCGATACAGCACAGGATATTCGGAAACTCACACGGCTCGTTTGCCACCACGCCCTTGATGCAGTCTGTGCGGTTTATGCTGCTCAAGTCTCGCGTGCCGGAGCTTATTCTATCCGACCGAACAAGATCGGTGGTCGACTTCTTCTTCGATCCGACGCTGGAGAGAAACCTCAACCCGCCACCGACCGGCGAAGTATCCGTCTACAAGTACGTGCCGGGAAGATTAAAAGTCGCCATCATAGGAGGCGGCCCTACTGCCCTCGCATCAGCCATTGCCATCGCCGAAAAGGGCGCCGGCAGCGTCGAGGTTCACATGTATGAAAAGCGCTGGGTGCAAAAACAGCTTCCCAACGGCGAAACTGTTGTCGGCTATCCCCCTACTGCCAGGAGAAGAGACCAAGTCGTCACGCTTCAAGACTCTGTCACTTCCCTACTCAGCAAGGCCTCGTATCAAGCGCTCTTTGCAGGCAGGCCAGAGCGAGTATGGCCCGGGTCGGCCAACATCCAGATCCGCAAAGTAGAAGATCGCTTCCTTAAGCGCGTACAAGACCCAGAGTTCCAAGGTCTTGTTTTCCTGCACTGCGAGGGCGTCACAAGAGAAGATCTTGCCAAAGTCGGTGATTTTCACGTCTTGCTAGGCGCCGACGGTGCTGCATCATGGGTGCGCCAGTCGTATTTCCACGGATATGAGAACGAGCGCGGAAGAAGCTATGCCTTGGGCTTGGCCTTTGATAGACCTGCCGGCTTGCCGTGGTCACAGTCCCTAAACGTCTTCCTCACGCTCGGACAGACACGCTACTTACTGAATGCCAGCGACCACGATGGCCGGGGCTACCTGAATATGCAGCTCACCGAGGAAGAATGGCACAAGATGCTCTCAGTCGACGGCCAGCCAGTCCATTTCGGCAGGCCTGGTTGCTTCAGGAAGCCTGACGGAAGCATCCCGGAGGGCTTTGAGCCAAGCCAAGTATTCGCGCCATCTGAGGATAGGAGCAGCCCCTTGTGGACATCAATCTCGGATGGCCTCAAGCTCTTTGGATTCAAAGACGAAGAAGTCATCAACGTCGTTCGCATCCCAATTGTTGTACAGGCCGTAAGAGAAGGAGTACAGCTGCTGCCGCCTCAAGACTCCATCAACGTCAAGCGCCCCCATGCTCTGGTCGCAGTCGCCGGCGACGCTGCAATGACGGTCCACTTCTGGCCAGGAAGAGGCCTCAACAGCGGCATCAAGGCCGGCCTATCCCTCGGAGACGAGCTTGTGCACGCACTAAACAGCGGCAAGTTCATCGGCATGCCCATCAGCGCCATGAAAGAGTACAACGACTTCATCCTCAAGCTCCAGGGACGCGAGCACGACAAGCGCAGCATTCCCATCCTGAACCAGTCTGGCTCTCCAGAGATGCTCGGCTGGCTCCTCCAAAAGGCCAGCAGCGTGCCCGACGCCGTCGCCATAGAGTGGCTGATTGGCGCCATGACGCAGATCGCCGACCGTCTCCAGCGAAGAGACGACTGGTCCTACGAGTACGTGGAAAACGTCGAGCCGCAGCTACGCATCGTGCTACGGCAACTCGCCCCGTTGACGCTCAAGGAAATGGCCGTCAGCTTTCCCTGGCCGACGCGAGAAATGGCCGGCGCCGAAGTGCTGCCCATTCGCTCCATGAAGGCCGAAGAGAAGCAGAAGTGGCTGAACAACCTGTGGGGTCTTTTGAAAGACGAGAAGAGCAAAGACAGCCGTGCCGCTCCTCCTCCTCAGAATGGCGACAGGCCTACTTCGTCAGCCAGATTCGAAGCTCCCAAAGGTGGAAAAGCTCGACCGGCGTCTCTCATGCCTCCCAGTCGCGATAGTCTCGACAGCGGTAGTTTAAGGAGGAGCAATGCCACGCAGAGTGTGCGGCACAGTAGGAATCTCAGCGTCCCAGGCGAAGGCGCACCGAGGGCCAGATCACCATCACCGGGTCCGGGTGGCGAAGTCAGCTTGAGCAGGATGCTGACGGTTCACAAGAAGCCGCCGTCGTCGGTGTTGGGAGATGCGTTGTCGCTGGCCTTGTTCCGAGTGGAGGATCAGTGAGGAGTTGGATTTGTAGTTTTGTATTTGGCCATGTTTTGATTTAGCGATTTCATGACAGTAATAGTGTTATACAGTTTCCATAAATGCATACAACTTGCTGCTGGCTGAGGTCAAATTTCATTTACAGACCATGTCCACATCATACCTAATTAAATATTGTTCAAGTGGCCATGACATGCATATCGAACACGCATCGTATCAGGAATTCATCATTCATCTTTAACATTACTTGTATAGTCTATGCTATGGGGGAATCTTGAATAACACGAAAAGTCACCCTCTACTGCAGATTCTTTTGGACGACATGCTCCTCCTCGTTGTAAGTAGGGTTGGAGTCAGTCTTGTTGTCCAGGCCGAGCTGGGTCGTATCCCAGCCGTGGCTCTCGAGGTACTCGCGGAACTTGATGTCCTCGTGAGTAATGGTGTCCTGGCCGACGTTGGGAATGAAGAAGAAGGTAATGAGAGCAGACAGCAGCGCCAGAGAAGAAGCAACCCAGAAGGGATACTGGGCCACCTTTGTGGGATCATCGCCACCAGCCGCCTCAATGCGGGGGAAGACCCAGGTTCCGACAAAGGCACCAATCTTGCCAATGGCGGCGGCAATACCGTAGTATCGACCGCGGACACCAGTGGCGCAGGACTTGGCGGCCAAGAGACCAATGTTGTTGCCGGGGCCAAACTCTCCAAAACTCAGGAAAATGCCGTAGACGACGGCAAAGGCAGCAATGTGCTGGGAGATCTTGTCATAGACACCGGCCATGATGTAGCCGATGACAGCCTGCAGAACAACACCAATGATCAGGGTGTACTTGGGGCCGATGTAGTCACTGGCAAAGGCACCAATCATGGTTCCGGGAATGTAGAACAGGTTGATGACGGTGTTCCACCCGAAAATGGTGGTGAGGGGGGCCGTGGAGGAGTAGATGCCAGACAGGATGGACGAAGTGTAGATACCGAAGGCGTACGTAGAGAACTAAAACCAGACAAGGTTAGCATGTACAACAAATCAAGAGGACATGGGACCCAGAGCGAGACTCACGTCGTAGAGGAACCAAACGATGCTCACGGCGAGCAGTCGGAGGCCGTAGTAGCGGAGGACCAGCAGGTAGGGTGTCTTGTGCCTCATGGACTCCTTGGAGAACTCATCGGGCTCCTTGAGTCTGAGACGGAGGATGAACAGGATGAAGGGGAAAACGACACCGATGCCGAGAGAAGTGCGCCAGATGGTGCTGAGGCGGCCGTCGTGAGTAGCAGCGGCAACGACGTCTATAATTTCGGAGGCGAGTCAGTTTGGCGAATTCGCAAGCAGCGAGTGAAATGAGACTTACAAGGAACGAATGCGCCGATGACGAAGCCCCAGTCAATCATGGTGTTGGTGAAGAGGATGAACCAGCGGTTGCGGGTGCCCTCCTTGAGCTCGCCGCTTGTCTCGGCGCAGCCAACACTGCCAGCAGGATATTCGCCTGTATTAGGATTGTTAGTATGATTAATATACTTTTTTTATTTTATTTTATGTTTTTTTATTTTTTTATTTTTTGGCACGACCAAAATCATAATCTCTGACACAAGACATACCTCCAATACCGATACCGACAAAGAAGCGCCAGGCAGTCAGCATGTTGAACATGCCCACCGCATCGCCGTGATAGTACGAGCCCGTGGCCAGCGCAGTAAAGACGATGAGGATGATGGTGGACACGAGCAGCGAGTTGGAGCGAGACCAGCGGTCGGCCAGGAAGCCGAAGAAGAGCTGGCCGACGACTGTGCCGACAAAGGCAATGTCCGAGACATACTTTGCCGCGTTGGAGTCGGTGTAGACGGTGCCGTATTCGAGCTTGAGGACGGTGTTGACAGACCCAATGACGTTGTTGACGTAGCCGTCGGAGAAGAGACCGGCACCGCAGGCGAAGACGGGCAGCGCGGTCTGGAAGAAGGTCTTGCGGCGGACGCCGACTTCGATGGCGGGTTCCATCATTGCTGCGGAAGAGAGAAGAGCAACAAGGAGAGTTGCAAGAAAAAAAGAGAAGAGTTGGTCAACTCGAGACGGAGGACCAACAAGACTAAGAAGTTTCCGGCAGCGGTGTCACACACACTGACTGACACCAGACTCTCAACTTTCTCTCTGCGAGGGGGTAGCACCGGCTATTCATACCTGGAGGCCATATCGAAATGTACGATCGCCGGGTCAGTTGCGCCGAGGGTGATGGGCTGCACATCCCAGACTAAGGCTCCGGTTCCCACCCAACAGACAGGCATTGCGTCCGCTAAGATGGCCTCTGCAGCGACCTGCGCAATGTGGTAGAGCCGCGAACCCACTCGATGATGCTTGCACATGCAAACAGATGCAGAGAGCCTGGAGAGAGAGAAAGCGGCTAAGCTGCCTACAGCCTTGGACCCGAGCCTTTTTGCAGGCCCACTTGGGGATGTCAGTCGGCCAGGGATGGGCAGAGAACAAGCCCACAGGATGCCTGTAGTTTCTATTAGCTATCGCCTCATTTGGCAGATGGCAACAGAGATAAAATCAAGCATGGTGGAGGGCCATGTGCGCGGTGCTGAGACGCCCAATGGCTGGCGGTGGAAGAGACGGCACTGCTATCTGGCAATAGTGGGTGGATGCGATTTTGCCTGCCAGGGGGTTTCTGCGTCTTGTTGATCGTTTTTCTTTCTAGACTTTCTTTTTTCTCTTCTTAATTTATCTTAGTCTGCAGGAGGCGGTTCCAGAGTTGGCAGTTGATCTCATGCCTCAACCTGTCGGCTCATGGCTACCGACCTTGGCCTCTTGGCTTGCATCCTGGCCTAAGAATTGCTACGTTCTTAGGCATGGCGATCCCTTACAGATATGAGGGGAAGCAGGCATGGCTCGGCTTGACTAGTCAACCCATGGGGTAGTCCAGGCATAGATGGGTACCGCGCCAAAAGTGCCAGCATCGCAGGTGCTGGAGCAGCCTTGGTGAAGGCCCATGAATAAGTCTGCATGTCCTACTGATACGGGCTCCGACAGTCGAGTGGATATCGAGAGACAGACGGGCAAAACGGCCGAGCAGTGCAGGCCATCTACCAGTTATCTCCCACGCTGGGTGGCCCATCAGTCGATAGCCTCCGCCACTAGAGGCACCAATTATGAAATCGTTGCGTGTAAGTCCAAGTGCTGCGTTCGGATCCGGCCACCACACGTGCTCCCAGCTCCATGTCGAGGCTGGTTGCAGCCATCGAGCCCACAACTGAACGCAAGGCATCTCGGAACGGCCGCCCGAAAAGAGGGTGAGCAGCGGGCCAGAAGCGTTGACCGAGAGGCTGCCGGGGAGTCTGAGACGCACGTGGACGAGAGGACTCAAGTCGTTGGGCTGTTGGCCATTCTTATTCTGCGTCCGTCTGTTGCTTCTGCTGCCAGAACGAGATGATGAATGTCAAAAACTGGAGGTTGTGGACCGGCAAGCCCGACCTGTCAGCACTATCAGCCAGGGACGGCCATCTTGGGCCATGCACGGAACCGCTGCTAGCGACGATGGTGCTGCATTGCGCGCTACGGGGCCCTGAGCGAGGCGCTAAGCCGCGACCACTTTGGGGGACTTTTACGGGGTGGGGGCGCTAGGTTGGACGAGCCTGGCGCTGAGGCCGGTGATCAGCAGCGCCGTGGACAGAGAGGCTGGACGCCTTCTCGCCGACCGGCGTATTTACTGACAAGTGCGAGTAAGTCGGTCTGTAAGGCAGTACAGGAATGTGAGCTTGGTCTATTGGAATACGGCATCTCCAATGAAAGGCAGGGGATGGGAAACGTTGCTGGAAAAGAAGAAGAAGAAGAGACACCATCGTGGAGAAACGAGGAGTTGCAGAGAAGCTGCAGAAAAATCTGCGTGTTGGCCCGTGATTCTCTGGTGGCTGCGTCCAAGTTCTCTGCAGCAAGTGGCCACCCCGGCCCGTCCCACAGCTGGGCATGATTTGATTCCTTCATTTCGAGGCTTCGGCTTGTGATGGCGATGGAGGCTGGGCAGGAGGGCAGCGGCGTGTAACAGGCGGTGCAGAGACGGAGCTGAATCTATCCATCTCAGCGTCCATCTGCTCTCAGGATTTCTTTTTCTCGGTGCAGACCGACAGCCCGCTGGAGACCAGTAGCTGGCCGCTAGAGCTGCTGTAGCAATCAACACTACGCGCCAACTGTTAGCCGGTACCTTGTCCCCCGCCGTCTTCTCAAGGGCGCCCAAGTCACTCCAAACGCTGCAATGTTCCACATCGCCAAGCTTCCATGTTCCATCACGCCTCTTGCAGGTGGACCAAACCCTGCCGCTGCAACTTCACATGCACTCGACCTCCATCCATCGCTATCCGACCTTTACGGCGCAACCCTGTCTCTGCTGCCACCTATAGCATCAGCACCTATCCGACGCCATTAGCTCATCGTCGCAGCTCTAGCGCCTCGAAGCCATGAAGCTCGTCTAGAGCTGCCATCCAGCCCAGCTTGCCATGGCGGGCTCAACACCACGCATGGCGCCGGCGCACTCGCATTCTGCACGCAATGTCAGTCTTTCTGCTGCAACACTGCAGCTCCCTGAAGCTTCCACTGCTGCTCTGCCTCTGCCCACCGGCGTCGTCATCAGGCATGGCATGGCAAGGCTCATGCGCACAGACCGGCTGACCCTGTTTCTGTGCAACTGCAGACGAGCGGCGATGACACCATCATCCCTCTGTCGCCCCGCCAGCTGCGGGCTCCCGCTCTGAGCTCGACGCGACGGCCCTCCCACGATCCGGCCAAGAGCCTCCTGCGACGCCTCGTCGACTTCGTGTCCGCATCGCTGTCCCGCCGCGCCGAAGCCATGGCCGCCTCCGTCCGCGCTGCGCTGCTGCGCTTCATCCAGTGGCTCGACTCGCCGGCCGGCCACGGCGTGCTCAAGTGCACCTTGGCCTACACCATCGCCAGCCTGGCCACCTTCCTCTCGCCGCTGTCCAGCTTCCTGGGCACGCCCGACGGCAAGCATGTCGTGGCAACAATCACCGTCTACTTCCACCCGGCGCGGTCCACCGGGTCCATGATCGAGGCCGTCCTCATCGCCGTCGTGGCCGTCGCCTACGCCGAGCTCGTCTCCATTCTCTCCATGGTCACCTCCGTCTTTGTCGGCTCCGTCATGGGCCTCGTCACCTTGGCGCATGTGCTGGTTGTCATCATCTTCATCGGCGGCGCCTTTGGCTTCATGGGATGGGTCAAGCAGAAGATGGCGAACCCGCTGGTCAATGTCGGCAGCACGCTGGCATCCCTTGCCATCATCTCCGTCGTCACGAAAGAAAACGCCGTCGTCTCCAACGTCTTTTCGAATCAGAAAATCGTCCAAGTCTTTAAGATGCTCGTCATGGGCATCACGTCCACCGCCGCCGTCAACGTCTTGGTGTGGAGGGTGTCTGCCCGCCATCAGTTGCGGACCTCCTTGGCCAAGGCAACCGTCTCGCTGGGCGGCATGCTCTCTTCCATCACGGCGAGCTTTCTCAAGGGGGTGGAAGAAGGAGACATGTCTGCTCAGTTTTCTGCCGCTTCGGCCACCTACAACACGACAAACCCGCAAATGCTCAAAAACCTGCGAGAGGCAAAGTTTGAGGACTACTTCCTCGGCCGCGAGAAAATTTACGTTTTGCAGAGATCCACGGTCAGGGCCATCGAGACCCTGGCCCGCTCCATCGGCGGCCTACGCAGCGCGGCTAACACCCAGCTGTCCCTCCTCAGGCAGGCCGAATCGGACGAGGGGCCGCCGCCCTTGACACGATTTCTCACAGTTTCGTCTCTTGGCGACTTTGAAGGCATATCTCCTAGCGGTTCCAGTCCGAGAGCTATCCAAGGGACGAGCAGGCCCAATTCACCAGGGCGGCGACCAAGCACTGCGACGCAGCAAGAGGGCCCTGCGCCGACAGCCGTCTTTCATCTATTTGTCGACTTGATGGGGCCCTCGATGAAGACGCTGACCGAAAGCCTTGTTCAGATTCTCCAAGAGCCGCCTCTAGGAACCTCGTCCGATTTCGAAGTGACCATCAGCGAAGAGCTTCGGCATAACCTCACCGAGGCGCTCGGCGAGTTCAACGCGGCAAGGTCCGACGCCTTGCAACAGGTGTACACCATGGTTGAGCAAGAAAAGTCTACTTCGCGACGGATACAGGCTGGCTTGGAGGAGATTGCCGCCGCCTGTGGCCATTTCAGCTTCAGTTTGCAGACATTTGGCGAGGAAATGCAGAAATACCTCGACGTGCTTGACGATCTCAAGTATGTCAACCAACATAGCAAGAAAAGCTGGCGCTGGATTTTCTGGTGGAGGAAAGAGGACGCTACTGCGCAAGGACGTAAAATGTCGAGCCTGCCCTTTGAAACTTCGCCGGAAGCCGAGAGCCTGATCAAACCCATCCGGAAGCGTGATATGCCTAGGGGCATTCCAGACTCCATGATCCGTCGCAGAGACACTTACAACTGGCAAGCGGCGCCCAATGCCAGCAAGATACTGTCCATGTTTTCTCAGTCTGTCATGAAATTCGCTAGAAAAATTGCCCGAGACGACAGTAAGTAGACGCGACCCGTTTCAATTGCGTGAGAAGCAAAGTTGACACTCCTCTTCCCAGTATTGTTTGGTCTCAAGGTGGGCATTGGCGCTTCTCTTTGGGGGATGCTTGCCTTCATAGAAGAGACTCGAGACTATTATAACCATTATCGCGGCGAATGGGGACTTTTGTCCTTTATGATTGTTTGCTCCATGACGGTCGGCGCTTCCAACACGACCGGCTGGGCTCGATTCCTGGGGACATTTTTCGGTGCCTTCTTCTCCTTGTTCAACTGGACCGTCAGCCAGGGCAATGCGGCGGCGCTCATCGTACTCGGATGGGCGGTCAGCTTCTGGAACTTTTATCTCATCGTCGCCCGAGGCAAAGCTCCGCTGGGTCGCATGACCATACTGGCGTACAACGTGTCGACACTTTACGCCTACAGCTTGAGTCAGCGGGTTGATGATGACGACGATGACGAGGGTGGAATACACCCAATCATGATGAAGATTGTAAAGCATCGTGTCATTTCCGTCATCACCGGCATCCTCTGGGGCTTGATTGTCTGTCGAGTTATCTGGCCCATCTCAGCGCGCCGCAAGTTCAAAGAAGGAGTCTCTATGCTCTATCTTCAAATGGGTCTCATCTGGCGGCGAGGACCGCTGGCTATTCTGCTCCGCACCGATTGTTCCGAGAGTTACCTCAAGTCTGGGGAGCAGGTGGCCATGCAACGGTACGCCAGCCGCCTGGAAAGTCTGCGCCAATCGGCCGCGTCGGAATTTGAGCTTCGCGGCCCTTTTCCATTCGAGACATACGGCCGCATCATGCGCAGCACCAACCGGATCCTGGACAGTTTCTACGCCATGAGCCTGGTAACACACCGTGAAGGCCATCTTAGTCCAGGCGAGCGAGCCCTTTTGGAGTACACAGCAACGGAGAGGGCCGTCTTGTGCGACCGTATATGCCACGTCTTTCAAGTGCTCGCCAGCTCCATGATGCTGGAATACCCCTTGACCGACGCGGTTCCCAGCGTCATTGGCATCCGCGATCGGCTGCTGGCCAAGATTTTCCAATTCCGCAAGGAGCACTCGCCCGAAGCTATGCGAAACCTCGGTCTCATCGAAGAGAATGAAGCCGAGAATGGCGAGAGCAGCCATGACACTACAGCTGCTGCTAGCAGCAGTGACACACAAGTCAGCCTAACGATAGCTGAGGAGAGGGACTATGCCCTCATTTATGCATACACGCTGGTTACAGGCCAGGTGGCACAGGAGCTCAAGATTGCCGAGAAGGAGATTGAGAGTCTGTTTGGTATACTCAACGAAGAGTCGCCACTGCTTGTATAATAGATGCGGGTGGCCAGGGAGGCAAGGTGGCACAAAAGATTGGATATGATACCCCTTTGTTGGAACATTGCACTGGAGCATATGATTTTGAGTATAAATTGCTAGCATACAAATTGGCCGATTCCGTTAACTATAACATGGAAACCTTGAAAAATTGGTAATCATAATAATAATACAAGCATCCTCCCGGGAGATGAATAATAAAACGTCTCTAGCATGTGAACTCGCTTGCTCATGTCGCCTCCTTAAAGTCAACATGCCTCACCGGTATCCCCGAAGCCGGCACTCCAGAAAACGGACAGGATGCTCTCTCCGGCGCCGCCTCGCTCGCTGCCTCCTGCATGTCCTCGTCATTAAACACCTTTTTCCCATGGAGGTATCCCTCGCTCTCCACCTCGATTTCCGCGTCGGGATTCTCGTACTCGGCGCCGTCCTTGACGTGCCACCGGGCCATGAGGTCGTTTTGCACCCAGATGACCTTGTTGAGGGCCTTGACAAGGGCGATTTTGCGCTGGATGTGCAGGCGCGGGTGGGACAGGATGGCTTCGTTGAGGACGTCCTGGATGTAGCCCAGGCAGGCGCCGAGGTGGATGTATTCGACGTTGAGGGGGTGTTTTCGGCCGAGGCCTACGTGCATCATGCTGTGCGGTGTGATTAGTTGCCGCTTTTTATATACGCGTTTTGATCTACTCATATTGGTATACGATAGATGAGGCTGCTTACCCAACTTTGTCGAGATACTCCCAAAACTCCATCTTGCTCGGGTCCGAGCATAGTTTGCTCAGGTAGGCGCGCAGGAACATTTTGCGATGCAGAATCTGCGGGCTGTTTTCATCGGGAATCTCATCCAGAGGGCCCTCGTAGGATGTGCTTCTGACGGTAAAGGCCTGGGCGGTGATGTCGTACTGGAGGAGTTTCTTGTAGACGATGTTTGCGACGGCGGGGATGAGTGCTTTGATGTATTTGGAGTCGTTGACGAGGGCGTCAATGTCGCCTGATTGACTTGTTAGCATTTTGATGATATAGTTTTGATGATATAGTTTTGATGATATATTTTTGATGATATATTTTTGATGATGTATGTTTGATGAATGTTTGAGGGAACGTACGGCTGGAAAAGTCGAGAAAGGAGTGGAGGTATTGGATGCGCATTTCGAGATTGGTGTAGAGGTCTTCGCGCTGGATGTGCCGGATTGGCCGTGAGTATGTGTTTAAGGTTGGCATTGTGGTGTTGAATTGAATATTTGTAATATCAGTGTGTCTTTGGATTTGGATGGCGATGTGGAAGGTTGTGATTCAAAGCGTGCCTGTTTCTAGGGTAGCCAGTTGAGGCGAGTGAGGCTGCAGTAAAAGAACATGCAAAAGAATGAGACTGCTTTTTCACATAATTGTCTGCATGAGCGTATTTATCAAATCCTTTATTTAGCTACTCTATTGTGATGATCGTTTCTGAGTGATGGCATCAATTGAGCCATTATTGACATATAGACGACGAAATACGCATGACCGCAATCGTCACGCCACATGGTGAATCGTGACCCGCGGATGGTCTGACGAGCAGCGGATAGGACGATGCGCTTGCTGTGCGTCATAGCCGATACCCTCGTTGGCGTGTTTTGGCTCTATTTCAAGGTGTTTTGAGATCGGGATGGCCCGGATGAATTCGCGCATTGTTTGGGATCACTGCGTGCAAATGGCTGATTTCTGATTGACTTGGAGATGCAGAGGCTGAGCTGAGATGCTAGCGCTGCGATTAGTGCTTCGGGGGGCTGAGAGTGTGAAAGTGACCTGATCTCAATATGTACTCGTACCATGGGATGGTGAAGACAGTTTCTGCTCTTGGATTGCATAATGTCAATTCAGAGCGGGATATTCGTATTTAGATAATAACAATGGTGTCTTCTGTTTATGTGTACTTTGCGGTAAGCTATTGCCCACGCCCAGGGTTGTCAATTCATACCTTTTCATAGTACAAAAGTGTGTTTATAATTGATGTATAAAATATGAAAATTCTTATATTTCATTTATAAAACATGAGCTATAAAAGTATCAAAAATTTATATTATACCTTCTTAATTAAGAAATTAGTATATCCTTTTTACTAGTAATATAATCTAATAAAAAGGCAGTATAGGAAAAATTCACTCAGTTAGCATAAGCACAGAAAGCATAAAAAGTATCAATTTTTTAATAAGTTTATAATTTGTTATAAAATATAAAATATTTTATAGTATGAAAAGTACGAAAATTTTCGTATCTATGAATTGACAACCTTGCCCACGCCTTTTCACCTACCTAGTACAAATACGCCGCATTATGCTTACAGTAAATGGGGGTCCTTGCCGCATATCCGCCTTTACTCCTACATCAGTTGATAGCCTGATAGGCAACTGTTGCTCGACTCGACCGCTGGCATCTCCATGTCAGCGAACATCTCCTGCTACAAGGCGTTAGTGCTGGCTCCTAGCAGCATCCGGCGATCGGCCAACGTCATTCTCCGCATCTCGAGCACAGGCCAGATCATGACGGAAATCGTACGAGACGGAATTTCAAAGCTGGCTGCAAAGGGCCAACAGACACAACCTCAATCAGCGATAATTCGTCTTCCAAGAAATCTCCGGCACGGTCTGGCATCAATCGCCCAGCACTGATTCAACTCGCCGTTTGCCATCCCAGGCCTCTTCATCCGCTTCCCTTCCCATGGCGATGGAACGTTACGCTGCTCCGCGCCAACACACGCAGGCCCAGTATTCTTGCAGCCGATGAAGCTGAGAAGCGGCGCCTGTCAAGCGAGTTGCTACACGATCTGCGAGGCCGGGCAACATCCTGGAGTTAGTCTGCATTTCCCCAGACCTGGGCCTGGAGCAGAAGCGGGACCAAGAGGACAAGGACAGTGAATCAATCAAGTCAACAGGGATTGTTAAAGGATGCGTGCAAGCAGTATTTAAGCAGCCTCCTGGTTCTCGTCACCAATACAGACACTGCTCGCTATACGGACGGGCTCAACTGCGTGGCCTGACTGGCACATACGGATCTACGGTGGAACCACCAGATATCAGCTCACGATGCTTTGCAGGGCCCTCATCGCCGTCCTGGCCCTCGGCAGCCCGGCCAGCGCCATCTGGCCGGCGCCGAAGCAGTCGTCGACGGGCAACGGCACGCTCTTCATTGACCAGACGGTGCAGGTGACCTACAACGGCGAACAGGTGCGATGGACTCCGTCCCGAGATGAGAACTCCCCCGGATCGGACTTTGCTGAGACCAGGATAAACAACCAACAGATCGCGTACACGGCCGGCTACGTGCCCAGCGGACCGCACTTTGACAGCAAGCAGATGGTGCAGGGCGGCGTCTCGCGCACGCTGGGCGCCATCTTCCAGCAGGGCTTCGTGCCGTGGATGCTGCGACCGCGCGGCGAGGCCTTTGAGCCGGCGCTGGGCGGGCGGCGCATCACGACGCTGCAGATTGTGCAGACGCAGCACGACTCGGCCGCGACGTTCCGGCCGCTCACCGGCGCCGTCAACGAGTCGTACGCGCTGGACGTCGATCTCAGCGGCCACGCCACGCTGGTGGCGCCGTCGTCGACGGGCATCCTGCGCGGCCTGGAGACCTTCTCGCAGCTCTTCTTCCAGCACAGCGCCGGCACGGCCTGGTACACGCAGCTGGCGCCGGTCTCGATCCGCGACGAGCCCAAGTACGCACACCGCGGCCTGCTGCTGGACGTCAGCCGCCACTGGTTCGCGGTCTCGGACATCCAGCACACCATCGACGCGCTGGCCATGAACAAGATGAACGTGCTGCACCTGCACGCCACCGACACGCAGTCCTGGCCGCTGGAGATTCCCGCCCTGCCGCGGCTGGCCGAGAAAGGCGCCTATCACAAGGGCCTGAGCTACTCGCCCAGCGACCTCGCCGGCATCCAGCAGTACGGCGTGCACCGCGGCGTGCAGGTCATTGTCGAGATCGACATGCCGGGCCACGTCGGCATCGAGCAGGCGTATCCCGGGCTCAGCAATGCCTACGGCGTCAATCCGTGGCAGTGGTACTGCGCGCAGCCGCCCTGCGGATCGCTCAAGCTCAACGACTCCAACGTCGAGCACTTCCTCGACACGCTGCTGGAGGACCTGCTGCCGCGCCTCTCGCCCTACGCGGCCTACTTCCACACCGGCGGCGACGAGTACAAGGCCAACAACTCGCTGCTGGACCCGGCCCTCAGGACGAGCGACCAGGCCGTGCTGCAGCCGCTGCTGCAGAAGTTCCTGGACCACGTGCACGGCAAGGTACGCGAGCTGGGCCTCGTGCCGATGGTGTGGGAGGAGATGATCCTGGACTGGAACGCCACGCTGGGCAAGGACGTGGTTGCGCAGACGTGGCTGGGCGGGGGGGCGATCCAGAAGTTGGCGCAGCTGGGGTATAAAGTCATTGACAGCAGCAATGATTTCTACGTGGGTGCCTTGGTGTAACAGACCTTTGAATGCCCATGACTGATGTTTGATGGTTACAGTATCTCGACTGCGGCCGCGGCGAGTTCCTCGACTTCGACAACGGCGCGCCCTTCCAGAACAACTACCCCTTCCTCGACTGGTGCGACCCGGCCAAGAACTGGAAGCTGCTCTACTCGCACGAGCCCATCGACGGCGTGTCATCGGACCTGCACAGCAACGTCGTCGGCGGCGAGCTGGCCGTCTGGACCGAGACGATTGACACCACCAGCCTCGACACCATCATCTGGCCCCGGGCCGGCGCCGCGGCCGAGGTCTGGTGGTCGGGCCGCGTGGACGAGGCGACGGGCACGAACCGGTCGCAGCTCGAGGCACGGCCGCGATTGTCGGAGCAGCGGGAGAGGATGCTGGCGAGGGGGGTGAGGGGGGCGCCGATTACGCAGTTGTGGTGCAGCCAGGTTGATGTGCACGATTGTGAGGGGGGGAACTACTGATGACTTGCAAGATTGGAGATGGTATGATGATGATGATGATGAAAGTACATGTAGAATCAAAGATTTGGAGATGGTATTGATGTGCACGATTGTAGGGGGGAAACTACTGATGACTTGAAGATGAGAATAAAGATTGGCGGTGGTATGGTGATGATGATGATGATGATGAGAGTACCTGTAGAATCAAAGATGGTATATGCTATATCGAACAGCGTAATGTGAGAATGAATCAACAAGCTTAGAGGAATATGGCATGCTATGTTTCTACAAACTAGTATCGCCTCTTCACCGCTGCTACTGTTTATTATCAATTGCTTACACAGAGTCTTGGTGATACAGACGCGCATCAATTCCTCGTGTTGGATCCCCTTTCCGGTTGTGTCATGCAATCCCTTCGTATTTTGTTTCTCACAAGAAGACGTTTCTGCTTCTGGGCTCGGCGGAATATGCAGGGGAAGCAGCCTTTCCCTTCTAATCATCTCGACAAACAGCATTTGTTACGGCAACCGATGTCACCCCCAAACCCCGAACCTGGTCAGTTCACCACAATCGGAATCATTCCAGATCGCCGTTCCAATCCATTCACACCATCACGCAAAGGCCCTGAAACAGCAAATCGTGGCGCCCAGCTCCCGCTTCTCCGATTTCAATTTCGATCCTGGCCTAGTGGGCCATGCTAGTCGCTATACTTGCTCCGTACGGTGTGCCCCATTCGTTGTGCGGACGGCAGTGAGAGCTCGTATTGACGTGAGCATGATTATGGACAAGGCTCTACTATTTTTTTTTTTTTTTTGAATCTCCTTGGCTGATAGGCAAAGTATAGTAAATGCCGATAGGTACCGATCACCATCCGTGCAAATACCGATGCTGCAGCTACATGCACAGTTTGGGTATATAAAAGTCTGTGGCCACCCACCTCATCGTGCAGATCCCTTGACTTCAGCTCATTGGATATCTAGCCAAGATTCCCTTTTAAGTAATTGAATTGGAACATTGCAAAATGCATGCTCCCCTTGCGTCCCTAACATTTGCCGCTCTCGCTGCGGCTGCTCTGCCTGAAGGTGTCATTGAGCTGCCGCTCCAGCGTATCAAGAACCAGAGTGCCTATGGCGCCGAGTTCTTGGTTGGCACTCCGCCTCAAAAGGCAACCATCCTTGCCGACACGGGCAGTCCAACTTATGCCTTTGAATCACCCAGTTAGTCAACTTCCCAGTCGCGAGACTTGGCCTTTTACAATGGCATCGCTGATGAAACGTAACCAGAAAACTCTGTGTGCCAGCGAGGACTTTGCTCCGAATATGGCACCTACGACAACACATCTTCTTCCACGACAAAGTGGCTCAACGACGGCTACAATGACTTGCTCATTGACCACGGCTATGGTAGTTACATCAACGACACTCTCACGTTCGGCGGCGTGACTGTCACCGACATGATGTTTGGAACAGTCGAGTTGAACGCGGCCTCCTTTCCCATCGACACCCAACAAACCGCCATCTTTGGCCTCGGCGCTTTCTGCGACACCAAGGCCTGCGACACCTACCCGACGTTCCTCAACCAGCTGAAACAAAAGGGCGTCATCTCTCGTCGAGCCTTTAGCGTCTATCTAGGACCAAACGACGCTGATGCCACAGGCTCGCTGCTCATCGGAGGCATCGATCTTGCCAAGCGCCAGGGCCCCGTCTACAAAGTAAAGGTGGAAGATCCGTCAATCCCCGCGGCAAACTCGCAGCCAAACTTCATCAGCCTCGCCAGCCTCGAGCTGCAGCTCGCAAACGGCACCAAGGTGACATCCACCTACGACAACGGCACCTACGCTCTCTGGGACACTGGCAATCCTCACTGGTACGTCCAGCAGGACATGTTTGACGCCCTCACCAACTACTGGGGCATCCCCAACCCGGACCTCACCAACGACCCCGTTGTGGACTGCAAGTTCCGCGAGCCGTCTGCCGATTCCATCGCCGTGAATATCGCCCCGGGCGTCAGCCTCAACGTGCCGCTGAGCTCTATCCCCACCGATATGGGAGACGGCACTTGCACAGTGGCCGTGTACCCCTATGGCGAGGCTCTGGGCGACCCGTTTCTGCGTAATGTCTACTTTACGTTTGACTATGAGGACTTGACAGTTGAGTTTTCGCTGGTCAAGTACACTGACGATACAAACATTGTCAAGATTGAGTAGGCTGCTCTGGCGTTATGATATATGAGATCACGTACATGTAATAATGCTTAATTATATAAATACATTGTTTCCTATGCTCCACTGCGTTGTATGAAAACTAGTGCGCCACCGGCAACTTCCCCCTTGGCTGTGCATCTCCAAATAGCAGATTCACCGCTGCGCTGAACGCCTCCACAGTTGGCTCATACACGGCGACGTACGTGCGAATCTGATCGTCATCCAGGAAGTCATATGGAGCACATGTGGCGACTGAGATGAGCGGCGATGATCCTCGGCGTTTGGCGACCTCGAGGCCAAGCTCCTTCTGATACTTGGACTCGCGCGCGTTGCGAGTTGCGAGAATCACAACGTCAGCCTCGTCCACCTGCTTCCATTGCTCATCCGTGAGAGTAGAGCTTGTGAATCGAATATCCGTTGTTTGAGGTGCTCGTTTCCGGATGCGCTCCTCAAAGGTGTCTGCAATCCACGGAACACGAGTCGGTAGAGTTCCGCTATCAACGGCGCCTCCGATGGGCACATCAGGCCCCGGAGAGACAAACGCAATCTTCGTAGTCGGCTTCAGAGGTAAAACGCCGTCTTCTGCTCGTACTAGAGTAACCGCATCTGCGTAGACTTGCCTGGCGAGCGTCTCTCCGCTCTTGTTCAACGCCGCCAAAGTCTCTGGCGGTTCTGTGCAAAGGGCGCGAGGCCAGCTTGTATATCTGTCTTTTAGTTTCCGGAGACGTTCCAACGATGCGTCTATTCTCTCTTGCGATAGTGTGCCGGCTGTGACGGCGTCACAGACGTGATCAATGGCTGCGCTCTGAACGTCAAAAGTATGGCATATCATGACATTATCAACGCCGGCCTGAAATGCCATGAGTGCTCCCTTGACGCTGCCAAATTCCGCGCGAATGCCGTCCATTTCCAGACAATCCGTCATGATGACCCCATCGTACTTCCACTCGTTTCGCAAGATGCCAATGGTTTCTGGGGATAGTGTGGCGGGCAGGCCGTCCTTTGATAGCTGTGGTAATGAGATGTGAGCCGTCATGACCATCTCGATGTTGTCGGCCACGGCATCACGGAACGGAATCAGTTCCAACTTTTCCATATCGGCTCTTGATTTGTCGATAACCGGCAGACCGTAGTGAGAATCAACAGCCGTATCTCCATGGCCGGGGAAATGCTTGATGCACGGCGCAACGCTGAGCTCTCTCAAGCCCCTTGCACAAGCCGCCGCAAACTTGGACACAGTTTCTGCCTGGTCACTAGGACTCCGAACGCCAATCACAGGATTCAATGGCTCCGAGTTGATGTCGCCCACAGGAGCGTAGTTCATGTTAATGCCAAAGTACCGCAGCATCCCCCCAGTGGCCTTGGCGACCTCGTACGCATAGTCGAGAGAGCCAGTCGCCCCGAGAGTCATGGGGCCTGGCTGCTGGGCGGCGATGGGCGGCGAAATCCGCGTAACCAGGCCATTTTCTTGATCTATTCCGATGAAAAGGGGCTGGATGTGGCCTGCGTCGCTGGCAATCTTCTGGAGGCCCAGGCAGAGCGCCTGGAGCTGAGCGGCGTCGAGCACGTTGCGCTTGAAGAGCACAATTGCGCCAACGCCATAGTCGCGAATGAGGGTTGTGATTTCTTTGTTGATTTCACGGCCATGGAAACCAACAGCAAATAGCTGGCATCAGATGTAGTGTTAGCTTGAGTCACCAAATATAAGAGATTGTAAGACCTCACCTGGCCGATTTGTTTGCGCTGCTCTGCTGACGGCATGATGAATCTGATTCTTTATCCTAGAACTGTCTTTGGAGCCGTAGTGAAATCAGCCTTTCCCCCAGTTAGCGAGTACGACGCCACCAAAGTGAAGAATATCAGGATCCAAGTTGTGTAATCTGAGCAGCTGAACGTGGATCGCGATGCGGTCTGCGGGGAACCCTAGTGGCAGCTTCTCACTAACAATGTAACGTCCCGGCTCTTTCTTCCGATGGTTTGAAACTTCTTATCCCAGCTTCTTATTCCCCGGAAATGCTCTCTGGAAAGGCCTCTTTTTGTTCGCCGACGTATATTCGTCCCGAGACTGTTGCTCGGGTGGGGGTCAGGCTTGGCCGTAGTGGCTTGCAATGTAACGTGGAATTTTGACCCCCAATCTCGTAGATGGCTTCGACGGCTGAGCTGCCGGTGTGCAATTTGATGAGGCAATGAATTTGAGATGGCAGATGCTGTTGAGATAAATGTTGCTGTTCTGTGCGTTGTTGTATTCGCTCTCGTGGAATGGTGTTTCAGTAAGAAGCCTCCGTTGCCGGCTGTAAGATCTACCCCGCCATGACAGCGGTGGGGGAGGGATTTGGAGGACAATTAGAGTGTAAAGGGCTTTATATGGGATACATCAGTTTCACATCAAATATCTGAGATGCTATCTGGGCTCGATCAAAGGTTTCTAGGCGTGTGTCAAGGTGAATTATTTGATCCGACTTTTTTTTAATAAGAGTCGTTGAATCGACTACGAGGCTCTGGCAGACCTGGCGCTATTACAGGGCGACTCACTGTGCAAATCTACTTCTCGTGAGCTGGCAGCGAGAGACATGAGTAAAAGCCCTATGAAGAGGCTTTCCTATTATTTTTCGCTACTAGCTAACGAATATTTCCCTGATACTGCTTCTATCAATCAAGCATACATATTTTCTCTTCCTACAAGTCTTGGCAGCCCCGTTTAGTGCAGGCAATGGTGCACGATACATGTACGCTCCGCTGCCTTTTTGGCTGGGCAACCACAACGTGCAAATGGAGCATCTACTCTTCTATCATACATTTCGCAATTCAAATTATCAAAAATTTACATCGTCTATTAGTAAAAACATCATCTCTGTGTATTCACTTCTTCCCTGTTTCGTATTTCCGCGGAAGCGCTCTCGGCCGGCTTCACGGCCGCAGCGGAATAAGTTCGGACGGCCGAGGCTCTCGGACGAAACCGATGCATTGCACTTCTGAGTATCGACTATCACCGGAATAGTATTGGAATCAAGGAGGCTAAACTATTGTGATGACCATCTCCGCTGCCCAATAACTTGTTTTTGAACTGTAAGCAAGGCTCTCATAGCAGCAAATATTTTAGATCTAATCACCACGGGAGTGCTTCCATGTATAAATAGATGGGCTAGCACGACTCATGTTCTCCCCCTCCTCTTCATTCTACATCTCGACTTACACAATGGCATCTCGCCAACTTGCCTCCTTTTCAAAGAACATTCTCAGCAGGGCAATGGCGACTCAAGCAGCTGGAGGAAGAGCAGCCAACACCAAAGACTGGTCGGCCGCCCAGTATCTCAAATTCGCTGAGCAGCGAACTCGGCCTTCGCGCGATCTTCTCGCCCAAGTACCCCTGGCCGCTCCCAAAAGCATCATCGATATTGGATGCGGTCCGGGCAACTCAACCGAGGTGCTTGCAAAGCAATGGCCGGACGCACAGATTTCGGGCATTGACTCATCGCCAAACATGATCGAAACAGCTCGCAAAGCCCTTCCCAATCTGCAATTTGCTGTGGCCGATCTAATGGACTATACTCCCAAAGGACCAGTCGATCTTTTATTCTCCAATGCGGTTTACCAGTGGATTCAATTCGAGCATCGAATTCCCATTATGAAACGCCTGATTGAATCGCTAAAGCCTGGAGGTGTCTTTGCCTTTCAAGTGCCTGATAACCACATGGAGAAATCTCACGAAGCGATGCGTACAGTGGCTGAAAATGGCCCTTGGGCCGCAACGCTTTCACAGCTGAAGCCAGCTCTTGGGCCTTTTCAGACCCCCCTTGAGCTCTACAACGAGTTGAAGCCACTGTGTTCGTCGGTAGACATATGGCATACAAACTACCAGCATCCGCTGGATGGGCATGAGGGCATTGTTGAGTGGGTTAAAGGGACTGGCTTGAGGCCGTTCATTGATCCGCTCAGTGCAGAGCAGAGAGAGGGATTCCTGGAGGCATATCTGGGCAAACTCAAGGAACTTTATCCTACTTGCAACGATGGATCTGTGTTACTGCGATACCCTCGCCTTTTCTTGGTCGCCGTCCGTGCCTAAGGCAGTCAAATGGTATCATGTATATAGTTGTTGACTTATGCAAGCATTGTTCTATACAAGTGTAAAATACTACACCTTTGCAAAAACCTTGCGATTCTTTCGAAATCTTACAAACGTCGCGAGTCCAGCAGCTCCAAGTCCCATGCATCCTGCATACGTGATGGCAGGCCTGTATGCTTGGAATCCGCTCTCCGTCCCGCCGTAGGCATCTAGAAGGTAGCCAGCAATTGGAGAGCCCTGTCATTTTGTAAGCAAGCTGAAAGAGCATTGATACAATGTATTGGCGCATTAACAACTTACCATGAGGTACCCGCCGCCCCATCCAGTCACAACCATGGCCATGGCCACAGACACTCTTTGAGACCCAAACACATTGCCCACGACCGTGGGAATAGTAGAGAAGAAGCCACCGTTTGCGGCACCGTTAAGAACGACAAACACAATCAACGGCGCAAGCGTAGTAGAGGCAGGCCACAAGGCCAGCATTGTGATGGCGTTGATCAGCAGGGAAATGGACAGGGCGTTGAGTGATCCTATCTTGTCGCAGAGGAAGCCGCAGAGGATTCTGCCTGCAGCAGACGAGAGGTTGAAGCCTGCCAAGAGGCCTGCCCCAGTAGACGACGACAAACCAATCGATCGTGCGTAAAGCGGTATGAAGAAGGCAGGAACAAGGAGAGGAAAAGTAGCAACAGCGCCTGTAGCAAAGATGACTACAAACTCGAGATCTCGAAAGAGACGCCTGAATGAAGTCAGCTTGGAGGCCTTGAAACGTATCACGTCCAAACAAGGACATCTTACCATTCGATGAATCCCGCAGTCTTGACCGGAGAGCGCTCCCTCACCAGCCATGCCGCCGGCAGACCAGTAAGCAGCGTCACGAGGCCAAGAATCCGGTACGCCCATGCGGTTCCAAGTCGTCGAATCAGTGCATCCATGGACAAACTGATGATGGCTCCGCCCAAGCCCCCTGCTGCAAACACGATGCCGTTTGCCAGACCGCGTTTCTTGCTGAAATACTGGGCGGGCGTTGCAGACGCTGCCATGAAGCACAAGCTCAGCCCTACTCCGAGAGTGACGCCCGAAGTAATGAAGAGCCCTGGAAGACTGTTTACCGTGAAACCACTTAGGATCTCGGATATGCCAAGGATCAGTATGCCTATCATGCCGGTCTTTTGCGCCCCGATGGCCCTGATGATGCGCGCATTGACAATTGCCAGGAATGCGATGATGGCAGTGGCCAATGAGCCGACGTATGACAAAGTTGCAGGCGTTGAGAGTCCCTTTTCCACAAGAGCTCCTTGCATCACTCCCCAGCTGTATCCTGTCCCGACAAACTGAACCGAAATGATCAGCATCATTTGAAGCATATAGACAAGAGACATAGACAAAACTACTTACCCACCACGCAATGACGGCACAGCCACCAAGAACAACCCAGCCATAGCCTCCATCCGGAACTGCAGAGTCTGCCAGGCGGGATGCCTCTAGGATATCCTCGGATGACGGGTTCTGCGAATTATCCGCTACCTCATTGTGAAACCGATTGTGGCCGGAGCTATTGGCGAGCGGAGGAAGCGGAGAGAGCTCGACTGCAGTGGTAGTTGACGTTGTAACTGCCATGGCAAATCAATCTATAGCAGCCTTGTAACACTGCCACGTTGTACCCGAATGAAAGTGTTCAGAATGCCATTCTTCAAATGCTATAAATTCTAGAAGCAGTCGGCTTTTTTAGTGTAGCTGGGGACCCATCTCGCGCCCTCTAGTTGACAAGCTAGAGCCGGAGCCGAGTCTGTGGCGCGCCTATATCGGTGTAAGCATCACGATAAGTAAGCGCCAATCAAGAGGCTCATAAGTAGCATGGAATCAATTTTATTCTTTGCTTTTATACAAGGCCATCACAGCGAGCCCGTCAAATCATACCGCTAACAAATGTTTGAAATCATGAAATATATCCAACCCCTCGTTTCCTTTATCCCTGGAATGGCGTCTCTTGGGGCCTCTCTGCCTGAGGTGTAATACGGGCAAGGTGCCTCCTCTGGCCGTTCTCCCAATCGACAAGAGCACTGTGCTGAGTGACTCGGTTGTCCCAGACGACGACGGTCTTGTCCTCCCACTTGACGCGAGCCTGGAAGTCGGCGCCCTGTGCCAGATGGGTGTACAGGAAGTTGAGAATGGCATCGGATTCCTCCTTCTTCATTCCAACAATATCACGAGTGACTAGAAGCAAGTGTTAGTCATGGAATTGGTATATACAAGATGAAGCTTCAGAATGACTTACACTGAGGGTTGACGTAGATGGCCTTCTCGCCGGTAGCAGGGTGTGTTCGCACAATGGGGTGAGAGTTGACAACAGGGTCTCGTCGCTTGATGCTGTTGCGGGCTGCCGCGGCGTTGACCTGCTCGATGCCAGAGTGCGTGGCCTTTAAGCCGTGCAGCCGCTCCTGGAAGAGAGGGCTGAGTCGCTTATAGGCCTGGACGGCGTCAACAAAGATGGTGTCGCCGCCAGTCTCGGGCTTGTCCAGGATGTACAAGAAGGTGGTTCCGGGGGGCTGCTGCTCGTATGAAACGTCCGAGTGCCAGGCCACGGAGCTGGTCCTGGTCTTGAAGTAGTCCAGGTGGCCCTTGTCGTTGACGCCACGGTGGACGAGATGGACCTCGGGGTAGTTCTCGGGCGAGCCAGAGGTTGGGTGGATGTGGTGTCGTCCAAAGTAGCCGCCAAACTTGAGCGCATCGGCGATTGAGAGGTCGGCAAAGTCCTGGCCGCGGAAGGCGACGACCTTTCGCTTGGCAACGTAGTGAGCCAGCTCGTCCTTGCCGGCATCGGTGAGAGACGAGAGCTGGATGCCTCTCACTTCCGAGCCAATGGAGGGAGTCAGCTCCGTGACCTGGACGCCGCTGGGGAGCAGGTTGGGATAGGACGTGTCGGCATCCTTGCCGTGCTCATAGTGTTCAAAGGGCTGCAGAGGGGGATACTGCTGTGCCGGGTTCCATGTGGGAAGATAGTGAGGGTACTGTTTTGCGTATAAGTACGGCGTCTACATCACTCGAGGAGAATCGTCACTCACCGTAGCAGCAGGGCCGTCGGTCTTGCCCGCCTCGGCATCCTTATCGATGTAGGTCAAGTCAATCTCCTTGTACTGCCCGAGATCCAGCTTGTAGACAGAAGCCGGAACCGGCCCGGAGCTGGTGGTGGTGGCGGTTTCAACCAATGCGGGAGCCATTGCGGTTTGATATTAGCTGTTATTCTCGTCACTGACAGTGATGCTCAACGGCTGTAGCAAGTTCAAATCGCAACCAACCTCGCCAGCTCGTCGGATCCTGCCCTTTTATACCTCCCGTCCCTGTCTCTTCCCCTCTTGTCGCGGCCCATCGGCCACCCTCGCATCGGCATCGGGCAAACCCCACCCCCACAATTGCATGCATCGCGAACTCTATGGCGAATTGGCGAATCATCCAATCATCCCGGAGAGACTTGTCTGATCTTCGGATTCACCATCCGGCAGATGGACTCTGTTAACGGGTACTTGCAATGTCGGCGGTGCGTTGCCGAGGGTGTTGGTATCACACTACCGCAGACGATCTGGACAGTGTTGATGCTATTGATAGTGCGAATCACGCCATTCACCTCATACAGTGCAGCGCTGCAGCAATTGCACGACCGCGAAGCACGCAATTCTGAGTTTCCTCGTGGCTGATTATGTTTCCATGCTGATTCCCCAATTGTACATCATAATAATTGCTGGCTCCCGATTGCGGCAGCGGGTCATCGCGAAACGGATCTCGTCATGTCTCAAATGAGAACTGTCGCGTTCGCGTATGGCACCCAAACAGGTAAGTCGAATGACAAATATGATTCTGACGACTTGAGCCGTTTCTCTGGTGGATTATCGTGCTTATCTGGTGTTTTTGGGTGTTTCAAATGTGAATCAGTATAGGTTGCTTTGATCACTCGCATCTTCGGATAGGCATCTGGCGTGATGTAATCGAGGAGCAGCAGATCTGCCAGAAGCTGAGCAAACCGGCTACGGGCATTATTTTCCGAAATGATTAATTACACAATTGCAAGCTTTACGTGATGGCAGTCTACTATTCGCCAAGGATGAAACTGAGTGGCCAGATCGCTGCTTCTTTGATGGTAGCATGGGTTCAGCAGGTCCACACGTTGCGAAGACGGAGGTCTACGTTATCAGACTCCCGCACAAATGCGCATCTAATAAGGCTTTTAATCGGATGATTTAGCTCTTATCCAATGGTGTTCTTCATTATCTCATATAGCTAGTGAATGACGAACTCTTCTGCTCCATTTCTCCGTATGGCAATATCTGCACGTGCGGTTGCCGTTCATTGCTTCATGTAGGGCTCAGCTGATATTGCTGAAAAGGGCATCAAGAATCTTGCTGGAGATCAAACGGGCAATGCAGGCATGTGCACTGCTACGCTGCGTCTGAGGTGAAATCTTGACGGTAATCACTTGGTCCTGTATAGTGATGCGCATAGTTTCCACAGCTTGGAACTTCCAAGAAGGCTTATACTTTGAACCCGAAGTTCAGCATACATATACATCAGTCATTATTTACCAGTCTACCCAAGTGCGAGACTGTCAAATCACTTACAACACTAGAGCAGGAAACTGGACCATGGATGCAAAAACAGCAAATGGCCCGGCTAATTGGATGCGTCCCATGCATCGTTCCGCCCGCTGGATGATTGCGCCGAATGCCGACTTTATCCACCACAACTTTGGTACTTCATTGTTTACGGGGATTGGAGGAATGTAGAAGATAAGTGGTGCAGTAAGCCTATGCTTCATGCTCGCACAGCATCCGACCAATGCCAAGACATGGTTCACTAGCCGACGAAATGTAGACCAATTGGAGAATATCGCTATCCGATGCTGTTTTCTCATTTATTTTGTTATCTAGGCAATAAAAATGTGGTTTAGCCTTGTGTGAGCAATCATCGCCGTCTTATAGTATGCTTTAAACAGATGCAATGCATGCATATATTATAACTTCCAATGAGCAATAGCTGATATTAGCTCATCCAGATCTTGTCGTTTTATAGATTCCGAGCGTGATTATATCAATCAAGGGTGGTCCAGCGGCAATCTTCTAATATGTTCAATGCAAATGGCCTCTTATTTATAACATACAGAAAGACTCTGTTTTTCCCAACATCAAAACAACGTTCTCTACCTTTAAATCGTCACTCGTCCGTAAAGAGTGTGCCGTTGAGATACTTGAGGCCAGTATCGACTGCAACTGTGACCACCTTCTTTCCAGGCCCCAGCTCCTTCGCCAGCTGTATGGCAGCAAAGATGTTCAAGCCAGATGAGGTTCCAACCAGCAGTCCTTCTTCTTTCGCAAGGCGGCGACACATAGCCCGGGCATCTGCCTCGGGAATAGCCCGAGCCTCATCGTACAACGATTGGTCAAGATGCGGCGGAATAATGCCAGAGCCGATGCCCTCAACGCCATGGCTTCCCTTTTCGCCCTTGGTGATGATCGGCGATTCTGCAGGTTCCAGTACTACTTTTTTCGCAAAAGGGTATTTCGACCTCAAGGAGCTGGCCACTCCAGTGAACATACCTGCCGTGCCGACAGCGCCGCAAAAGCCATCAATACCATCGTCAATTTGTTCAACGAGCTCTTTTCCAATCTTTCCATAGCCAATCAGAGCATCGGCATTGTGGAATTGATTAGTGTAGTAGTAATCGTCGCCTTTGCTGAGCTCCTCTGCACGATCCCTCATGCTCGGGATAAGGTCAGGTGTGACTTTTCCCGTAGGGCTATGCACAATATCAAGCTCAGCGCCAAACGTAGTCATTGTGCGTAGCTTTTCCATTGAAAAGGCGTTTGAGGATACAACCAGAAACCGGTATCCCTTGGCGGCGCAGACGAAAGCCAACGACGATCCTGTGCTGCCGCCGGTGGCTTCAACAACCGTCATGCCGGGTTTTAAATCTCCGCGTCGTTCTGCCTCTTCAACCATCGATAGAGCCATGCGGTCTTTGTAGCTTCCTGTTGGGCCGAAGAATTCCAACTTGACATAGACCTCTGCGGCATCCTTTGGCACAACATGGTTAAGGCGCACCACTGGGGTGTTTCCAATGGCGCTTAGGACGCTGCTGACGGGTTTAGGAGGAGCTTGATTCATATTGCGAAGTTTTGAGGAAGCTCTATGAAATTAAAAATATAAAAAGTGGTGGCGTGGCGCAATTATAAGGCGCGGCATAGTTCGGGACGATGGGTATACTTGCCATTTATGGTATTTTCTGTCGCCCTAGAGAACCCAAAACAAATCGAATTTTAGGCCAGGTCCTAATGACTCTTAACATGGCAACTCCTCGGAGGCTTGAACGGACCTATGCCGCGCTGAATAAGGCATGGAGCTAATGCTGCTCTCCACTTCGAAACTACATCCCGCCTTACTCATGACACGATCCAAATTGTTTACATGCTCTTGATCAACTTGGCCAAAAGAGACCGTTGCTTGGCCACATGTACGTCTCATTTCTGACTAGCTTTCTGACCAGCTTTCTGACCAGCAACAAATTCACAGGTTTAGACATCTGAGCATCAACACATCCGCGGCGTGATCTAGTACAATCCTCATTCTTACAGTATCTGGTGACTGCGTCATTGCTTTCTTAGCTTCCGTGGATCGGTTAGGAAGCGAGTCATTTTACTTTTCTATCATGCATAACTATACCACGTACTATTCATAGGAATAAACTATCCCTTTCGAGACCAATACCGCTTTCGCAACTAGGGCAGTTGAATATACAGCTATGAAGCTATGACTCATGTGGTTCATCTGCGTGAGGCTAAAGATAAAGGATGAAACCCCGGACCGGATATGAATTGACTTCCGATACCACATATATCTTTTAATTGAAATAACTGAAGTATAGAATAACATAGTACGTTTCAGTGTCAACTGCGTTTATTCTTGCCAATCTGAAACGTGCTCTCGCAAAAGCGCAGAACCACAGGTCCAGCAATATCCGAAAAATGCATCTCTCAGGCAAGTATTCTTCACACTCTGTAATCTAAACATTAATTTCCTTATGTGATTAACATTCAAATTGACATGATTCTCAGCTGTCTATCCCCTTGTCGCACCTAAAGTGAGCAAATAAGCATGGTCCAAATAAGAAGCATCAACAGCATCAGTAGGCTATGATTTGTAGAAGCGAAAGGCCATACTAATTATCATTACAAGTCTAAGTTATAAAACAGAAAGCAGTCATATACTCGCCAGTTATTATACATTACATCAGTGAACATCCAAGTCATCCAGTATTGAGTTATTACTCGTCGTCAAATTGCTGCTGGCCACGCTCCTCCTTGTCAAGTGACAATTCTTCGAGGCCCAGAGAAATTAAAAAGCCTAAGCCGCTAATACCAGTCATGGTGTAGAAGATTGCTTTAAACGCATCCAAGTATGCCTTCCGAATTAATAGCAACACATCTGATGGTATGTCAATTGTCCTTAATTTCGGGATAAACTCGATGGCCGTGTTGGCATTTCCAAGCACTTGGAGATTGGCCGGCAGATCTGGAATAATCTTGGAAATTGAAGGCCCAAACGCGTTGCTAAAGATTGTTGAGGTGATGGCTAGGCCCGTGAGGCCGCCGAGCAAACGAGCAAACATCAGCAGGCCAATAGCGACACCAGTGTCGTCAATGTTAGCTACGCTGGCTTGCATTGGTAGCTGAGCTATTCGAAGAAGAGCACCAATTCCTAATCCCCACACGATAGGGAGACTGTATTTCATAGCCGTAGATGAAGACTCGCTGTATAGAGATAACAGTCCTGATCCCACGGTTAAGACGATCCAAGATATCCAGATCGGCCATCTGTAGCCCTTCAGAGGGCCAACTAGGGCCGCCGATGAGCCGGCAGCCAAAACAGAAATGATACTGGTGGGAAGCAATGACAGGGCAGAGTGAATGAGAGTCTCCCCCGCGACAGCCTGGTAGAAGAATGGGAGATACTGCAGAAGAGAAAACAGCAGCATCCCGTGTAAGACCGCTGTAACCAGCGTCACCGAAGCAGTGCGTGGATAAAAGATGCGATGAGGAATGATGGGTCTCAAAGGCTTGGATTCATACCAAGCAAACACTATGAGACCAATAATGCCCACCACGAAGGGGAGCAAAGTCTTCCAAGATTGCCACGAGTAGAGGGTTCCTCCCCATGTGAGTGGTAGCACAAATAGTGTGCACGCCGATATGAAGATGGCCATTCCTATCCAATCCAATTGCTTTGTCCTTTGCAGTAGCGGACCGTCAACTGGTTTCAACTTTAAGCAAAGGAGAATAAGCGGGTATGCGACGCCAACAAACGGAAGATTTATCCAGCCAATCCATCTCCAACTGGCATATTGGACGAGGACTGCAGCTAGCGACGGACCAAGAATGCTCCCAACTGCAATGGGGATGGCCATGAGCCCTAGATAAAGGGCTCGGTCTTTGAGCGCAACCATGTCAGCGACAATGATCTCGCTGAGAACGTCCATGCCTCCGCCTCCCAAGCCCTGTATCAATCGACCGCTGATTATAGCAGGCATGTTGGGTGCGAGCCCAAAGACAATCGATCCAACGGTGAATAGGACAAAGGCAATTTGGAAGAGAGGCTTGCGGCCGTATATGTCAGACATGCTTGTATACAACGGTTGCGTGATGACGGTCGCAAGAAGAAAGGCGATGCCAGCCCAAAAGGACTGCAGCGTCGTGCCGTGGAGCTGCTCAGCAATTGACTAGAGAAGTTAGCATTGACCTCGATGAAAGACTTGTTAATTGGTAGCTCACTGGAATTGCTACCGAGAGACTAGTAGAGTCGAGAGCGAAGATGAAGCAGGCAACATTGATGGCCAAAAAGGCGAGATGGAACTTGACCGGCTTCCTTTTCGCTGGCTGTCTGGCAGTGGCATTGTTATCAACACCTACCTCACCAGCGTATACACTGGTGGAAGCCTCTTTTGTGCCATTGTAATCGCAAAGCGCTACTACTTGAGGTACAGATAGTCCAGCATGCGTAGAAGCGGTTGGTTGTGGCTCAAATGACTCCTTAGGGCTGCTGTCTATCATTGTCGAAAACGTGCGAAGCAAAAATGCATTGAAGTAGAAAAATGTTCTAACGAGAGAATTCGAGGATATGTACGTTATTAACAATCTCAAGCAATAGAAATGATACGAAACGGCGGGAAAGAAACAACTTGTAGCTCAAGTCTAGGCGTAACTACCTAGTGTCAACTGTCGGCTGTCATAGTCATGGCTGCAATTCCTCTGCTAAGACGATCCCACAGAGAAAAAAGGCCCATATCCCATTAGAGAAAGAAGTTGCCGAAGCTAACAAAAACAAACAGGGGGTGCACGTGCGGGTTGTAAAATATATGCCTAAATACACTAAGTATAAGCGCAAACGGCAACTGGCAGCGAGAGACAAATCGGAACGTAAGCGTCGGATTCTCGGTCATTAAACCTCCCCCGTACAGTTGACTTTCAACATGCAGCCAACGTCAGAGAATGATTGGTATCGGAATATTTACAGGCGAACGATTGAGTATAGTGTTAATTCCATGGACCACCGGAATGTAATTCACAACTACTGACCTTGTTTGTTTATTCCTCTTTGTAGCTTTTCGCTAAATTTTGTATGATACAAATATCTACAGGAAGAACCCTATGTCACATTTCTCTTTTTTTCTTAGAATAACTAGTCAATCGTAATAATACCTCACAATATAGAAAACAACAAGATATCTTTTAGAAGCAACTATTACTAGTATAGTTTGCAAAAGTCGAATAACAAGACACAACCATAGGGTAGCTGGCGCCACTCGAAGCCCCGATGTAGGATCGCTGAAGTGGATTCCAATTAATATCACTTATTATAGCGATTGTCGCTGAAAAAGCACTGGATGTAATAGTATATGATTTTGATATCAATCCACAAGTGGTAATAAAAGGTGCCATGGTCCCATTTGTCGACAGTATGTTGCTAAAACAATGCTATTCCAATAGTA
Source organism: Trichoderma sp. CBMAI-0020 (assembly GCA_030708095.1). Classification (NCBI taxonomy): domain Eukaryota; kingdom Fungi; phylum Ascomycota; class Sordariomycetes; order Hypocreales; family Hypocreaceae; genus Trichoderma; species Trichoderma sp. CBMAI-0020. The sequence continues at coordinate 1,921,092 of JAJNCI010000008.1, read as the reverse complement.
AGCCTAACGGACTTACAGCTTGGAAATTACATCTACTTTGCAAAAAGCAAGCATCATCGGCCAGCTCTGTTGTCAAGCCACAGAAGGCTATTTAGAAGGGATAACTCCAGCTCAAAATGAAAGTAAAATCTTATGTACTTGCAAAAAGATAAAATTGTTGGTTGGACTTGAGGGGAATTGAACCCCTGACCGTTCACATGCGAAGCGAAAATCATACCCCTAGACCACAAGCCCATTTTATTACATAATATGAAGCAAATCCCATTAATACGCCCTCGAAATGATTCCATCTCATCTGGAAAAAAACTGAAAAAAAGCAAAAAAGATGGACACGAGGGGAATTGAACCCCTGACCTTTCACATGCGAAGCGAAAATCATACCCCTAGACCACGCGCCCAATTATATATCGAATGGTCGCCTACTACAAACTATAGAGTGTAGACTTGAGGAAGAGTCCACACCACGACAAATCTCTTTGTATTTCCATCTAAACCAAGTATTCCGTGCTGCTATGTGATAGATGAGTCCATGATAGGAATCCTATGAATAGCAGGCATAGCTCTGTACGAGTTCTTAGATATTGCATGCACATATTGCAGCTATTCCCACAGTACTTACTGCAGTCTACAGTTGTAGCATGCAATTGTACTAGCATGCAGATCGCTTGACCTGACTAAATGAAGCGGGTGCTCAACAAGCCCATTCATAGAGACATGCCGCATTGAATAATTGCGGCGCAGCACAAACTTTATAAGAACAATCAATCATATATCGTATTACTGAACATGCTGCACGGTAACAACCTTCAATTTAAAGGACCGATACGATCGTCGGTAGCAATGCCGAATCTGACTTGACCGGGTCTCAAAGCCTCGGATAGAGCCAGCGCATCTCCACACGGCTTACTCCTGGCTAGCAGCTCCGTAGTTTCATAGCGCAAAAGACACTTTGAACAAGGTTAACGCAAAAGTGAGCTTAAATGTTTCCGTTGAACGGGCCTCCCGCACGTCTTGTTTCGAAAACCAGGGCGGCCTTCCTGTTCGAGTATCGCTTGATCGTCAGGTATACGCCTCCTTAGGAAGCTCCTTGAATGATAATACAAGGCATGACGCCGCGTTTTGAAAGTGCGAGGCGGTTTCAAAGGCTTCTATTAGCAAATAGGTGTTTTCTATGGAGTAATTGGATTGATTGAGCATGGATCTCTGTCAATTATAGAACGTTTTGAGGCCAACAGACGCGACAAGGCACGGACTGTTGAGTAATACATTATCCACGAATTATATCGTAGAACAGCATAGTATATAGGACAGCACTTTCCTACGCAATCTCTTGTTCTATCCTTTCCTCACAGCTTTCCAGTGTTCAGCAATTTGTCCTATCTTTTTCACACTCTCATAACCTCCCATAATGTATCCTAATACTCTTCTTACTATCGCTGCTCTTGGCGCCGTCACTTCTGCCTTTGATCTCCCAGACAACTTGAAGCAAATATACGATAACCATCGGGTAAATATCCTCTTCCACGACGCTGATTGTATCTAACATCATGGCGTTTACTAGTCTGGCAACTGCCAAAATGCTCTATCCGATGCCTTCTCAGGCGGCGCCGTCTACTGTGGCGACATCCCCAATGCCATCTTCCTAAAGGGATCCAGCGGCAACTACGATAACATGGATATTGACTGCGATGGCGCCAATAACTCTGCCGGCGCCTGCTCAAATGACCCCAGCGGCCAAGGCGAGACCGCTTTCAAGGATACTGTCCAGAGCTTTGGCATTGATGACTTGGACGCCAACATTCACCCGTATGTTGTATTTGGTAACGAGGGCGCCGATCCCTCATTTTCGCCTGAGCAGTTTGGAATGCAACCCTTGAGTGTCATGGCTGTCGTCTGTAACAACCAAGTCGTAAGTCATCATCTAGATATTCAGCCATTTTGTGAGCGGCGCTAATATTGAAACCAGTTTTACGGAATCTGGGGTGACACCAACGGTTTCACTTCCACAGGCGAATCAGCCATTTCTATGGGCAACCTTTGCTTTCCCAATGACGGCCTCACTGGAGATAACGGCCACGATCCCAAGGACGTCTTGTATATTGGCTTCATGGGCCAGCAGGCAGTTCCAGGCGCAAGCGGCGCTAACTGGAGCGCTGGAAACACGGCAGATTTCGAAAACAGCATCAAGAGCCTTGGCGATAGCCTTGTTGCTGGTCTCCAGGCATAGAGACAAATAGTTATAACACCAGTTGATGAATAATAGAGTTAATTAGCTAAAATCATATTTATTATTTGCTAGCGATAAGTCGTCACCATAAACCTCGAAGCCAATCGCTCTGAGCCAAATAATGATACTTAATTGATAAGTCCAAGCTCCCTGATTATTATATCCGCTCCCTTTTCGCCAATGATTAGGGCCGTGTTGTTTGTATTGGCGGAGACGTTCTCGGGCGCAATTGAGATATCTATATCCAATGGTTAGCGTCCTGTGAAAAGTAAAGGATGAACAATCAAGACTCGTTACGAACCGCAAATCTTTAGCCCTACTGTGCCGTAAACGTTGAGATTCTTGTCCACAACTCCACCTTTCTCCTTTGGAGCCATCTTGCACGTTCCGATGGAATGCCAAGTCGTGTCAATGTTGGATCGGAGGTAATCCTCGATGGCTTCATCATCTTCCTTGGTGTACTCAATAGGAGGCAACTTCTTTCTCTCCTCAAGGGAATTGAAGCCCTCTGCAACTTCACGAGTCTTCCGAAGACCAGCCTTGCTACCTTCAGGGAAGCTCGGATGTCCCGAGGCAATTTCACCAGTAACCGAGTTCACTCGGCGAAAGATTTCTCGCTGCTTCTTGTACGCCCAAATTTGCTTCGTCACGTCCACATTGTTGGAGAAGAAGCCAGTGTTGAAAGAAGGCGCCGCGTCGGGATCCTTGGAAGTGATGTGGATGTCGCCTCGAGCGTAGGGATATCCCGTGTACATACCGACGGAGATGTACTGATGAGGGCCATCCTCTTGTTCTTCCGCTAAAGTCTTGTAGTCACCCAGGTAAGAGCTGACAATTGCCAAGAGCATCAAGGGCCTGGTTTTCTGCTCTTTGAAGTCGCGATTCCAGTGCTCTTGGAATTCTTCACCTAGCTGCGCCACTTCTTCCTCCGTCGGGCGGAACTTTGCTGCAATATCAACGGCGTTCCAGCCAAGAATTGGATTCTTGGTCTTGAGAGCCTCTTCAAAATCCAACTGGCCTCTGTGCAAATCATCCAGTGTCTCACCAGGCTTCAGTGAGGTCTTGTAAGTATAGAATATCAGGTTGTGATCTTGATATTCCTCGCCAACACCTGGTAAATCGGCAACGACAGGAATGTCCAGCTTCTTGAGAAGCTCGGCATTGCCAACTCCCGATCTCTCAAGAACACTTGGCGTGCCGAGAGCTCCCGAAGACACCACCACCAGCTTCCTTGCTCTGATGATAGATGGCTCACTTCGAGTCAGGTTAGTCAAGGGCTGGTAGTCTGGGTTTGGCACCCATTCTATGCCCACAGCTCGGTTTCCTTCAAAAATGACACGAGAGACTTTGCTCTCGAGCAGAAGATGAAGATTAGGATAATCTCCAGAAGCCATGAGAGGGTGGACATAGCGATGGGCCGTGTCTTGCCGTTTGCCGTCTGGCGAAACATATCGAAGATATCGAGATATGCCATCAACAGACGTAAAATCTTGCAAATCGGTAATTTCAGGAAGGCCAGTGGCCGCAGCACCGGCCATGAAATCGTCTTGGATACGTTTGGCACTGTAAGAACCAAATGACACGTTGATTGGGCCATCATGGCCGTGTAAAGACTTGTCCACGTCAGGATGGTCAAGGTGATATGTCTCTAGCTTTCTAGCATAAGGAATCAGGCTTTTCGCATCCCAGCCTTCGGTCTTCCAAGAGTCAAAGTCGGCACCAGCGGCTGTTTATCACGTCAACGTCAGCAAGCTCTCATGAATGGCGTTGTTTGTTTGCAGAATTACCTCGAGTATACATGGTGAAATTGATGGACGAGCCTCCTCCTAGTATGCCTCCCGAGGGCACAACCGGTTCGCGGCCATTGAGAGCCGCTGACTTGTTTCCTTTGTAGAGAATTGCCGTCTTGGAATTTGGAGTAAGATGGGCGAGATATCTGGAGGGGTTGACGACGTTGGGATCATTGAGATTATTCGTGCCACGCTCGACGATGAGGATCGACAAGTTGGGATCTGCCTGAGCGAGTCGACCAGCCACAATGCAAGCAGCGGTGCCACCTGGGAAATGGAAATGTTAGGTCTCAGGATAGATGGTTACAGGGGTTGGGATGAACAACGCACCGCCAGCAAGTATAACGTCATATTCGGTCCCCGGCTTGTGAGTAGTCATGATGATGCTTTGACAAGTGCTTTAATTGATAATTTGCAGTTTATGCCTGGAACAATTGATTCCTACAGTAGTTTAAGAAAGAAACAAGAAAGAAAGAGACCAAAACAGGCGACTCGGACATAAGGACTATCTAATATAAAAACATTGTATCGGCACTTATGCTTACCCCTCCTCGCGACTCCGTCATCCACAAGCCATTTGATTCCATTGGCCACATGCAAGTTCATGACTCTACGCCCTGCGTCCCTCCTTTCCGTTCGCCAAGGTCCTATAAGGCAAGCATTGTGTAGATGCACGCGCTTGCCTATTCGGCTCGGCGACGGCATCTATTTGGGGTAATATCAGTTGATAAAACTGCGGGGTAAAGAGTCGCTGAAACAGCCCAAGCGAGCACAATTTGGAAGAGGGGCAGAGGAAGGAACATTAGTTTACACAGAAGAAGAAGGAGTTGCCGAGGGAAACTACCGAAAATAGACAGAGCTTCAAAAGACTTGAGCCATGTGCCTATCTCCTACGGCTTAGTATAGTGTTGCAAGGTCGTTTCTCACTTGGGCCAATAAGAGCATGTCAGACAAACTCTAAACCAATTTGAAGAGCAGATCGTTAGACTGCGTTTGACTTTGCCCGGGATCAATATTACCTAAGGGCTATGTAAGCCAACGTGCATAAGGCCGAGGAGATGTCGGCTTTGTGATGAGCAAATGGCGAGTTCCATTCTGCTGCTAGCCAGATGCATGTCTTACAATTGCCGCCCAACATATACAAAGTATTCCTAAGAGTTGGGCCAGAACTCGCAGCATCCTTTAATAAGTGGGACGTAAACGCCCGCCGGCAATTCACTTTCGTATGACTATATAGGTGCCCATGTGGGGTAAAAATCTCATCGCCGCTGTTCACATACAAATTTAGAGAGCAGGCCGGAAGTGTTTACTTTACCCTTGACCCTATTTCTTACCTAGGATCGCCCTATTTCTTTGGCCTATTGCTTAGAAGGCAGTAATTCCAAATAGCTCGCGTGATGCTCCTCGGAGACTTGCACAATGGCGGGACGGCGTTAAAGTATCGTTTTAAACGGCGAGAATATACACCCGTATATGAACCGGCACGGGTCTCAGACAGCGTCAGTCCTGCCAATGTCTCAAACTACTGGACAAGCATCGAAAACTATCTTCCCAAAATGGAATGCCTGATGGCCTTGATTGGCTCTCACACATGCCCCATCATGATCAGCTAAGCGTCACCCATGAAGCTGACTTGGGATTCTTTCATAATGAGATCACTCAACGCATTATTCATCTATAGAGTACGCACATTATGTACAGCTGAGAACCAAATGACAACTCCCTCTATCTTGCCGACCATAAAATAAATTAATTAAAAAAAGAACAACTATATAGCTTTTCAAACTCTTTCAAAACTCTATTCTTCTCCCTCTATTAAACTTTGTACATGCTTATTTCTCCGCGCGCTGCTGGGTCTCTTCGACGTCCGAGTCGGAGGCCAAGGTCTGCTCGCCTGTGAGACGAGGGTTGCGAATGAGCAGAGAAAAGGCAATGAGAGGAATGCAGATGCAGATGCCGGTGATTGTGAGAAGGCGCTGGATGTGCTGGTAGGCGTCGACGATGGCGTCTCTCTCAGGCGTGCCCGGAGGGTAGGGAATGACGGCCATGAGAGGATTGCCATAGACCTCGACTGCCAGCGTGGAGTTGATGTTTGCCAGCCGGTTCTCCAACGTCGTGGGGAGCAGCTGAGTCCACAAGGCGCCAGACACGGTATTTCCCAGAGCAGATCCGATGTTGTACAGGGCCAAGTAGAGACCCGTGATGACGGCCAGGTTTTCATGCTTCAGGCCGACCTGGATGGACGCCTGAGCGGTATAGGGGAAGAGACCGCCGGCAACACCCAGAACGACCTGGGCGCCAATGACACCGGCTCGGCTAGAGCCCGAAACAGCTCCACGGTAGTGGATGAGCAGGCCGAAAGCCACCATGAACAGGCAGGTTCCCATGATGACGAAGATTTTAAGCCGGCGGACTTTGTAGACCACTATGCCGAGGAGGGCTCCGATGATGACGCTGACAAACGAGTACAGCGACGTGACCCGGGTCGCCGTGGTGATGGAAAAGTCAAAGGCCACAACCAGGACGGTGTAGAGAAAGTCGCCCTGCATGGTCCACGCAAAGTTGAGGCAGACGGCGATGCCCATGGGCGCCCACACAGAGCGGTCCTTCATCAGGGCAAAGGGGACCAGCGGGTGCGGCGCCTTGAGCTCCCAGTAGACGAAGAAGGGGATGCAGCAGAAGCCAATGACGAGCGGCGCAATGATGTGAGCGGTGCGCCATTCGCTGTGGACGCCGCCGGCCAGCGTAAAGGGCACCAGGATGAGGGCGAAGACGGCAATGAGGAGGATGATGCCGATGACGTCCAGCAGCCAGAACAGCTCGACGACGAGGTTCTTGAGCCCGAGCAGCTCAAACGACGAGCGGTAGTTGGCCAGCCGGCCCTGCTTCTTGGCCCGGTGGCCCACCACCGACAGGCTGACGATGAGCGGCAGCGCGCAGACGGGGTAGATGATGCACCACATGCCGATGCCCCATTTCCAGGTCGTGACGCCCAGCACGGCGCTTGCGATGTTGCCGCTGCACCACGTGTTGATGATGAAGGGCAGCGCCGGCATGTAGCTGAAGAAGAGGCGGGCACGTGTGGACGTGATGTCGGCGATGATGACCTCGACCAGCAGCATGATCATGGTGTAGCCCACCTGGTAGATGACGTTGCCGCCGGCATACGTCGCCATGTTGGTGGCCGCAGCCTCGATGACCGTTCCGATGACATAGAAGAAGACGGACACGCAGATCAGCTCGACGCGGCCAAAGACATCGGCAATCTTGGCCGCCGTGGGCTGGGCCGCAGCTGCAATGACGGCGCGGAGCACATTGACGGTCGAGAGCTGCGAGTGGCTGTCGAACGAGCCGGTGGCATAGGGCTGGTAGGTGTATCGCAGCGTGCCGTCGAGGCCGTAGCAGTAGGCGACGAGGAAGACGCTGAAGAAGATGAAGTAGCGATCAAGCGTGGTGATGGCGCCCGAGATGGCCTCGATGCGGGAGACTCCCGGCGACTTGATATTCTTGACCAGGTCGGCAGCCGACAGGTCTGCGCTCTGCTCGTGGCCGTTGACGACGGGATCAGCGGCCTTTTCCGCGTCAGGAACCGCGGGCTGGGACATTGTGACGATGCCAAGATGGTGAGGACGCAGAATAGCAGTGAGAGAGGCGCTGGGTTCGGAAAGATGTTCACGGCGCCGCTTGCGTGTGCTGCTTGCTCTCTCTCTTTGTCAGACCAGAGGCAGTGAGACTGTGATGACGCCGTTTAGGGATCGGCAAACGAAGCGATTGCACAAGGCCGGGGTTTCTCGTCAAGTTCCGGATGCGGACTTGGATGCATGTGCCTGCTCATGTATGCAAGTGAGAAGCAGGCAGTGGCACAAGTTATATATTCCGTTTTCTAGCGCCCACCCACAAACGCGTCTGCCTGATCCGATCGATTAGATTAACGGAGGCGACGAGAAAAATCGGCGCACTGGTGCCCCGAAGCAGTCAAGATGCAAAAACTAGCTTGATCAATGGCTTTATCTGATGATCAGATTAAAAGCGGGTCGATGGAGCAGAGGCCGAGAAAAAAAAAAAAAAAAAAAAACTTCTGGAGAGCCCCGGCCAGAGAAAAGCATCGGCGGACGCTGCCAAGTCTGGCTAATGAGGATTGCAATCCTGGATTCTGTGTGACACGACTCGAAGCCAGGGGGGGCCAGACGAAGTTATTGCAGACTAGCAGCCAATCGCATAAAGACGCCGAATACCGTCGTCTGTGTTACGAGTACGATAAGATGTTGGGATCTGGGGCATCTTGTTGGCGGTGGCGAGGAAGAGACGAGGCAGAAATGATGTTGGAGAGCGTCTCTTGTAAGTCGGTGGCTTGCGAGCGAGGAATGAAGCGACGAGAGACGACGGAGCTACAGAGCAAAGGGTAACCTTAAACGGGAGTCTTCAAGAAGTACTTTTGCGATACCTTTTCGCCATTCTTGTTACAAACTCGGCGTATAAGTGGCTTCTCGCCTACTCAGCCAGGCCCAGCTCGGCTTGGCTCTCTGTTGGCTCCCCTTCTCTTATACCCTTTTTCCTCGAAATTTTCTCGCAGCCCACTCGTTCGCCAAGTCTCACCGAACGCTTCAACGGACCCAGGCCCTTCCAGCCCTTCCAGCCCTTCCAGCCCTTCCAGCCTTTTTCTGCCGGAAGGATCCGCGGCCCCAAAAGGCATCTTGGAGGGGCGGCATGAGCGCATTTTTCGCAGCGTGGCGCTCGGTGGCGGCCATCAAGCTTCCATCTCTATTCCAGACACAACGTCCACCGCAAGAGCCGTCGCAAAAGCCATTGAACAGAGCCCGCACCAACAGCATGACACAAGAGTTTAGGCCTAGGCTGCGTCTCTTCCGGGATGGGGCGCGCTAGACAGTTTCTTTCTCGGAGCTTTGGCGCCACAATATCGCTAGTGCGATGGTCCTTTTTCGCATCCGGAAGTTCTGCGATGGGCCGATAATGTCGAACCTGGAAGCTCTGCAGCTTGAGCAGTGAAGCCAAGGTGAGCTCGCAAGCCGAGACGGCGAGGCGTCTTGACCGATTCTCCGACAAGGCAATCATGGAAGCGCATTTATACCGAGGCTATTCAGTGACTGTGCTTGGTTTATAACTGCATGGACTGTCCTTGCTAACGTCTTGCTGTGTTGCGTTTGACGACATGTACCTGCAGATCGATAATGGATGCGCGTATCACTGCATCTGAGAATTCTCGTAATTTTATAAAGAGGCGTTTGGTCTGAACAATGCAAATGCACACGACGGGGGAAAACATAGCACACGAGTTCGGCTCTTTTGAATTCCACATCTCGCCACTGAGAGAAGGCTAACGGGATCAACCGTTGGTACCTTGATCTGTGGCTTGCTCCGGCTTGATGCTGTAAATGGTTTCTGGCTGTCTCAAGCAGGACAGCTGGCCTGATGAACAACTTCAATTGCTATGGCTGCCACTAGATTGTTGCTTTGCGGTCGCTATTTGCATCTGTCCTCTTCCGTGCTGTCCTATTGGTTGGTCACAGCTTAAGCATACGAGAAACCATGATTTGGGCCCGCGAGTTCTATCGCTTTTGTAATTTCGCTGCGCGCCGATAAAGTGTATTCAGCCTTTGTTTTGTCATACGAGAATATCTGTCCTTATACTTCCTCCACGATGGAGACCGAGTACTCTATGCAAGCCACACTGCGTCAATCTGCCTACGTTTCGTCAATATATGGCTGTTGTTCATATGCGGCTGTATCAATGATCCTTCCAGATATTATTCACTTCCACCCAAGAGCTGGAATCTTGCAATCAGCAATCAAACGGCTTCGATATGCCATGTTGTCAAACATTCTAGGACATGAAATAGCTGTCAGAGGTTTGAAGACCCGGATAACTCGTCAGTCGCTGAATTTGTTGGCGTCAACACCTTTATCTACGTTTTTGTAACAGGTTTTTATACACAGGTACTTTATTGATGATGAGCATACGCATTCATCCTAGTCTCTAAAACGATCGATGCAATACTTGCCTAATACTTGTCCGATACTTGTCCAAGTCGTTATTGGGGCATCCATCCTGGTTACCATAGTTTGCGCCGCTGTGGCCCATTGTCCGCGACGATACGTGCAAAGTTGAGCCTCCGGATGCTTGAGCAACAAAGCGGGTATATCGGCAATCTCAGATTGTACCGCATTTCCTTTTGCAGCACACGTAGCAACTAATGCAGGGGATGTAGGAGCATACGAGGCGCACAATGGAGATTTCCTCTTTCCACAACAGATGGGACGTTATCCGAGTAGCACTACGAGCCCAACATGGGTACTCAACAAACCGGGTTGATACCCAACTCCTGGCCATGCAGTGGCATAAGTCTAGATGCCACAATTCTTCTCTCACTATCTCAGATACGCTGCGATCATCGGCGGCTTGAAAATTGTCGATAGATAGCCGAGTTGTCCGGATTCACTTGCGTAACGAGCTTGACCTCTGATAAGCCAAAACAGCCATGGGCAGTCCCATCCACTCTGTAGCTAGACCTATTATAAATTAACCAAGTGAGGCTGTGTTCTTTTGTCGTCCTCTCCTTTGCTTTCTTTCCCTTTCTTCCTTCTCTTTTCCTCCTTTTCCTCGTTTGTTGAATACCTGGAAACCTGCAATAAGTTGCACATTAGCCTTCAAGATGCTTCACCACTGCTGGGCTCTTTATGCATCGCTTGCCGCTACTTGGGTGCTAGTAGCCTCGGCCTTGGGAGATTATGATGACTTGACATCGCATTTAGAGAAACGCTATCCCAAGAGCGAAGACGGTCGCTGTGGTGTTAATTTTGGCACACGTTGCGAGGATGACGAGGGCTGCTCGTCTGAGGGGTATGCCATGTCTCTAAATACTGCATGATATTTATATCAGACGCTAACGTACAAACTTGTTACATTAGATGGTGCGGAACAGGATACTCGTATTGCTCTGCTCCCGCATGCCAGCTTGAGTACGGCCCATACTGTGACGCAAACAGGCGGCCACTCGGGGCAAACACTGAAGATTGGCCACGTCCTCATGTAGGCCATGTGCCGTATGGACAGGCCATTTTCAACTGTAAAAAGCCCGGCACCATTGCATTGACTTTTGATGATGGCCCGTGGAAGTATACCGAACAACTGCTAGATGTGTTGGAGGTACGTATGCTATCGTCGTGCAAATCTTGAGTCCTTTGATGAGGAAGATACTAATGCATTGTCTCTAGGAATATAATGTCAAGGCTACCTTTTTTATTACAGGCCGGAATCTCGGTAAAGGAGCCATCAACGACCCTGAGCTTGATTGGGCCCGCCTCATTCACCGAATGAAGGCAGATGGCCACCAAATCGCCAGCCATACGTGGTCTCACCAGCGTCTTCCTACGCTTAGCAAGACCCTTCTCCGCCAACAGATGATTTATAATGAGATTGCCCTTGCAGATATTCTTGGCTTCTTCCCAACTTATATGCGCCCCCCTTACTCAGCTAGCAATGAGGACGTGGACGAGTGGCTCGGCGAGCTGGGATACCACGTCACCTACTTTGACCTGGACACACAGGGCTATCTACACGATAGCGAAGAAGAAATTGAAGAGTGTAAGAACATTGTTGACAAGGCCTTTAGCCATAAAGACTTGGAGACCGACAGCTACTTGCACATTGAGCATGACACAGTATACGAGACGGTGTCTACTCTGGTATCATACACCATTGACGCTCTGCATCACGCCGGATTCACAGCAGTAACTGTTGGCCAGTGTCTGGATGACCCAGAAGAAAACTGGTATCGCTGGTCAGACCATGAGGACAAGAAGCGTTCACTTGAAGCGCTGGAAGAACGCGCTCCTCACCCTTCTAACCAAACTTTGATCACTTGGAATCACATAAACGGAACTTCCATTAATAACATTTCCGTGTCCAACCAGAATTCCTCGTCCAGGCAATTCCCCCTCCAACCTTTCAAGCCTCAGCCATCGGCGAAAGGATCTCGCCTGACACTCAGCCAAGCCCTCTCTCATCCTGCCAGTCGCCTTTTCGGCAAGTCATTCCCCCTTCGCCAACTGCCAGTCAATGAGGCTCGTTGCGGCTCTGAGTTTGCTAATGTCTCATGCGAACGCAATGAGATTGAGAAATGCTGTTCAAAGAGTGGCTGGTGCGGATCCACCAAAGAGCATTGTCTTGACGGCTGCCAGGAGGAGTTTGGTCGCTGTGCCCAGCCATTGACGCCAGGTCATTGAACTAGATTATTTTGTTTTTATTCTCATCTTCTTAATTTTGGTGTTGTTATTCATTCTTTTGGTTGAGGATTTCTTCACCTAATACGCTTTTTATTGGAGGGTTAATGGGACTAGTTAATGCATTTATGTTTGACGCCATTTGCTTTATTCATTTGGAGTATATTTTTGTTAGGAACATGGGGCGTTCTTAAAAATTAGTTAATTTTCCATATGGGCAAAAATTTCAAGAAACCAAAAACATTAGATAGTACAACATTTTGAGCCTCTTTACAAAGTGTTTCTTCCTTTCATGAACCGCTGTGTTGGTAAGGCTCTTCTCGCTTTAGTGGTAGTCACATGGCGAAGAATCCAAGATATTGACCCGACGCCTTATCAGCGATAAGATAGCCGCCAAGATGCGCTAAAGCTGCTGCTGTAACCTCTGAAGCGTATCTGCACGGCACGCTACAGTGACGGAGTACGCTGCCAGCCGCAGCAAAACGCTAGCGGTGCAAAGTACCTGCGAACAGCCGCAGTGACATCGAGACCCTGTGCGCACTAGGCTCTTCCCGGACTAGACCGTCACCCCGCTTTTATTTTTCTTTCCCAGATGCGCCAAAGATTTTTTTCTTCTGGAATCTCGCGCCTCAGAAAAGATTGATAGCGATATCTTTTCATCAATACTCGTCTTTCTAGGTTATCCGAACAGCAAGCCGCCAATATGCGTGTCGTTCTCGTCAGCGGTGGTGTCATTTCCGGTGTGGGCAAGGGTGAGTTCCCGGTGCTGCTGATGCATGTCTGTTGATGAAACATCATCTTGACATGTGAGATCATCATCTATCCTGAGTCGACGTGCTAACTCGTGAATCTTTAGGCATTATTGGTATGGCGATTAATAAGTCCGAATGGGACATGCAGTTTATTAACAGCATCGACAGCCAGCAGCGCCGGACTTCTCCTCAAGACTATGGGTCTTCGAGTCACAGTATGATGCTGCCGACGATCCATCTTCTCGTCTCTTACTTACGCCGTGATTTACAGGCCCTGAAAATTGACCCGTACCTCAACACAGACGCCGGATTGCTCAATCCTCTAGAGTGAGACTGACCAAGCTACGTTTGCCACGCATGAGCTAACAGCATCATCTAGGCATGGCGAATGCTTTGTTCTGGCTGATGGCGGAGAGGTGGGACAAGATGGCGCCAATCATTGATGCTTGATGCTGACTCTTCTAGACTGATTTGGATCTTGGAAACTACGAGAGGTTGGACTTTGTTTTCTCGCTTCGAGGAAAATGTTGCTGACATTCTGGTCAGATATCTTGGCATCCAGCTGAGCAACGAGAGCAATATGACGACTGGCAAAATCTACAAACTCGTCATCGTAAGATACCACTGAATGTGAATCGCATGCCCCTATCGGATGCTGACGCCTTCCAGGACAAAGAGAGACGCGGAGACTATCTGGGCAAGACCGTTCAAGTCGTGCCCCATGTCACTGACCAAATCCAAGAGTGGGTTGAGCGAGTCGCCAAGATTCCCGTCGATAGCTCTGGAGAGGAGCCAGATGTTTGCATCAGTATGTGTTGACAGAGTGTATTGCATGAGTTATGATGATGCTGACTGATCTTCTCTAGTTGAGTTGGTACGTTCTCCTAGAACATTCTCCCAAGTACAGTATTTTTCTACGATTCTAACGCTCGAGCTCGCAGGGTGGAACTGTTGGGTATGTGTCTCTCGTCTCCCAGTTTAATGTTTGCATGTTTTGCTTCCAATTTTGCCGCCGATTGTGTTTCAAACTCTGTCGAATTGGAGATGGGCAATCTTCTGAAGCAACGCAGCTAACACACCAGAAGTGATATCGAATCCGCACCTTTCATCGAAGCCCTTGTTCAGCTACAGCACAGACTCGGCCGCGAGAACTTCTTCAGCATTGCAGTGTCATATGTGCCAATCATCAATGGAGAGGAGAAGACCAAGCCGACTCAACACGCCGTCAAGTCGATGCGCAGTGCCGGTTTGATTCCCGACATGGTTGCCTGCCGATGCGAACGATCCCTCGACGAAGACACCATCCGAAAGGTCGCTCGAAGCTGCCAGGTCCAATACGAACAAGTCATCGGTGTGCGAGACATGGACACCATCTACCAGGTTCCCATGCTTCTTGAACAGGAGGGCCTGCTCAAACTCCTCCAGAAGGGTTTGGCTCTTGACAAGGTCAACCTCTCTTCGGCTCAAATTAAGCAAGGCCAGAACCTGTGGGGCCTCTGGAAGAAGACTGTCATCCCCGAACACCACCTCGAGCCTGTCAACATCGCGTTGGTGGGCAAATACGTCACCCTGGACGATGCATACCTGAGCGTGCGCAAATCGCTTGAGCATTCGGCCATGCGATGCAAGCGCAAGCTGAACCTCATTCCCGTGGACTCTGAGCATCTGGAGAAAGAAATGCAGACGGCCGATCCTATCAAATATCATAACGCATGGAAGGCTGTTTGCGAGGCTAACGGCGTCATTGTGCCGGGTAAGTAATCCAACGATGGAGATGCCGCCAACGAAGCTTACGTGGATGGTGTTTAGGCGGCTTCGGTTCAAGAGGAATTGAGGGAATGATTGAGGCCACTAAGTGGGCTCGCGAGCGCAAGGTGCCTTTCCTTGGAATCTGCCTGGGCCTCCAGGTGGCCGTCCAGGAATATGCTCGCAATATCCTTGGATACAAGCACGCCACCTCTGAGGAAGTTTCAGGTGCTCTTGCAGAGCATCGCTTCGTCATCTTTATGCCTGAAGGCTCCAAGGAGTAAGATGGACTATAATTTTAAAAAAGAGATAACCGCTGATCTTTCTTTTCTAGACAAATGGGCGGTACAATGAGACTCGGTACTCGCACAACGCACTTTAAGCCTGGCACCGAATGGAGCAAGCTCCGAGCCATGTACGAGGGCGCCGAGGTTGTTGAGGAGCGCCACCGACATCGTTATGAGGTTAACCCCGAATACATCGACGAACTGGAGCAGGGCGGCCTCGCCATCACGTCTCTTGACGATCAAGGAGTGCGAGTCGAGACTATTGAGATCAAGGATCATCCCTTCTTTGTTGGGTAAGCAACAGGAGCAGCAGCTCAGCCCAGGAAACTTGGAGGAAAAGAAAAGCTAATCTTGTTCAACAGATTGCAAGCCCATCCCGAACTTACCAGCAAGGTCCTGAGCCCCTCTCCTCCATTCCTCGGATTCGTGGCGGCCAGCGCAGGATGCCTCGACCAAATCACCCAAGAGATCAACAACAAGAAGGATGGACTGGTGAATGGAACTAGTGGCACTTCCCACTTTTAAAGTAGCAGGCTGCCTGTAGACCGCAGAATCTTAGAACGTCTCATTTAATCAATGCATAAATCGCAGGGCATGTAGGACATATAGACGGTCTGTCTTCAAGACGACCACCGGCGCCAGGTAGGCACACCTAAACAATCCAGAACACTCTTTGTATAATTGCACTCGCTAACGGGGACACAGGTCATCATCGATTTTTTTTTTCATCATTTAATATACTTTGGAGAGGTCAACGAATGGCGGGAGTCGCGGGCTTGCGGATCATAGAGAGAGAATTGCGCAATAGATATCACAAGGCTTTTTGTTACTTTTATTTACTTTCACCCTTGTTGAAAGCCTGCTATTCTTACTCCCCCAGAAACAAATAATAAGCATCATTGCATCAATAGCCCATAATATATAACAGCTGTGAATGCGTGCTAATATGATAATATAATTAACATATATGTGTTAGCTACAGTTATATAAAATAGAATATTGCTTTATCAGACTTACTTTGTGTTTTCAAGGGGATTTTCATTTGAAAGCAATTCTCCTGCGTCTTGGCGGAAAGTTTCTATGTCTTATATACCTTGTTTTGCTGTTCATACTGATTTAGGTTGACGCTCGCCAGGAATACATTTTCTAAAACACTAGTACTAAAGACTGTTAAAATAAAAATCAGTTATAAGATCCACAGGCAAAATGGAAGCAGAAAACATAACTCACGCTGCCCTCCACCATAGACGATGTAATTGATGGATTGGTAGTATCCTCTATTAGCTAATCCAACCGCATCGGTAAGAACAACAGAACCTAAAATCTTGGTTGATAGGCCCGCTTCGCATTCACTTAGTAGAACTGTAATAAACAACAGCCCAGCAGAGCCTAAGCCGCATAGCGCGCTCGCCAGGATCAAAATCTCCCAATTTAGGGTAAACGAGCTCAGGGCGGCAAAGGCTGCGGACGCAACGCAATAAAGAGCCTTGCGGCCTACAATGTCGGAAGTCCACCCGTAGAGAGTCTGCACTGTCATTGAGGCGAAGACAAAAGAGTCACTGGCCATGACGAGAGGCTGAGGCAGCGGAACTGGAGAAGCCATGCTCAAGTCTGGCATTGCAGGCAAGATAGCCGCCAACTACAACAGCGGAAAGACCCTCGATGACACTGTACGCGGCGTCTTGGATTCGGCTAGATTGTATCCGAGATCCTCGTGCGGCGAGATTGCTTTGTCTGTAGATGGCAGTCTATCCAGTCCAACAGCAGGCTCTTGACCAACAGCCAGCGCTAGAGCAGTCTTTATCCTCTGAAAAATGTCTTCTCGCCACCCGAAACCGATGTAGGTGAAAACTGGGGACCTGCAGATATACATCACATTAGATACCGCCAGTTGCTAGCAACTGGCGCTGTGCTTTTGCTGGATTGCCAATCTTCACGAATCTTTGTACGAGCGTGACCTATAGAAACACTATCGTGGCCTTGAAAAGACCTTTTTCTGCGAAAACAAGCAGCGTCAGAATAGAAAATGGATTAATTCTACAACCCTACTTTTAACTCATGCGCTAACATAAACCTTCTGGGATTATCCCTTGAAAATCTAGTTTATACTAGCTATCTAGTATACAGCTTATTACATAGCTATTATGCATATTATCATTCCGTCCTTTTTTGATATATTCTTGCTATTTTTAAATTAGATCTACTAAACCATCTTATGCTATCCTGGAACAGCTGACATATATGGAAAAGCAATACGAAAGGCAATCTCGATTTCATCTAATATAACACAGCAGCATTTTTAGTATCAAGTGCAAAGTTCAATATTACAATATCCCTAGAAGGTCGTGGTAATAATTCAACTAACCTCGCATTCCCGAAATTGCTTCAAATGCAGTTGCAAAATTGTTCATTGAAGAAATGATGTCTTCTAAACCATGGCGGAGTTCGTCAATAGTGCGCTCTGTATCTTGAGACGGGTCTCCGAATAGTATCGGCTGGGCGCGGGCGGCGTGAAGTTTATAGAATTGCATAAGTAAGACATAACTCGCTTGCATAGCACAACATGTACATGTAGGCATTGCCCGAGGACTGGTTATCCCGTTGGACGTGCTAGGAAAGGGTAATCTTTGTAACTGTCTTGCGATTGTTAACGCGGCTGACACACAAATTTCGGTCGACTGGTCGTATGTGAAAGCAGGCGATTGTAGTATATCGTATGGAGCAATATTCGTCTTATTCAAGATGTCGGCAGACGTGTTGAAGCTATTTGTTGTCTTGAGATCGCAGTGATTCGCGCTGAAGAGAGGGGTATCCGAATAGGCTTGGAATCGATGGAGGCGAATTCTCGTGCTGTCGTATGTGAAACGAAATTAGTCTGAATTCCTGCTACGGCATGTGAATGAAGTTATAATAGACCTAGATAATCTAATTCGTGAAAGTCGTCGCATTACTTGCGCAGTAGCAGACTCGTATGCAGGATCAAATTCCACGGAGCCCGAGACGGGTGCATAGCTCTCTGCGCGATGAGAGACTTGTAGAACCCAGCTGTCGAGTAATTTCATCTGGTCATTGATAGCGGAAATTTCAGCGTGTGATTTAAGTTGTTCGTTGTAGCTGGACGTAAACTTGACACTTGCTACTCCGATTCGCAGAGCATCGAGGAAGATTATCCATGCCTGGAAGGGTTAGAGCTTGATGTATACATTATTACACTGAGAAATAACGAACTTCTGGATCGCATTCTAATCGTGGATATGGTGTTGTAAATTGGCTGTCGTCATCGACATTTAAACATGCCTATATGGGAACAAAGCTAGATCAGCTTGTGTCTACAGCCTGCAAGGCTTGGTGTTGTGTGTATCAACTCACGCTTTGTCGAACCACGGAACACAGATGCGCGCAAAAGTAGGTCATCCACCAAGCCCTTCTCTTTGCTTCAGAAAAACTGTCATTTTCGAGTCCCAGTCGATGAAGAGACATGTTCTTTGCTATTATCACAGCTTGACTTGCTCGGGCTGTCATTTTCAGCAAATTGGCTCGTTCAGTGTGCTCATAGTTGCTCAAGAGAAGTAGTGCCAAGATACTTTCCAGCTCTACCGGTGCTTGTGGATGAAGAGGGTCCCGAGGTATTGAGAGCCGCCCAGCGACAACCGCTGCGCCCACATGATGATCTGAAATGAAATCCAGGAATTCCGAATCAGCGTCGACGCGCTGCAGTGCCGCTTGTACAAATCTTTGGGCTAGAGATTTTCGAAAAGAAACACATGCCACCGAGGCACAGTGCGCCTCTTGTGGCAAGGGAATAAGGGCAAGTATGGCAGAAAGGGCAAGACTAAGAGGTGACGCTGATAAATTCGGAAGAGCCTTCTTTGTTTCCGCTAGTGGCCAGGGAATAGGGCAATCGGGTGTTGCGCGATGTATCGGCGGAGGGAGTAATGGGAAATAAGGATGAATCAAGATGTAATAAGCGTTTAGTCTTTTCTTATACATTAGCCCGGCTCGAGAGAGACAGTGAAGTTTTGAATATGATAACAGCCACACTTACATCTCTTGTTCATTTCCATATACTCTAGCTCCATGATCGCCGGCTAGACTGTCTATCGAAAGGGTTCCGTCTCTCTCATATGATTGTCCCTGTTGTTCAATTGGTTCTGGTTGCTTTAGGCCGGCCCCTGGAATGGCAAGGTGTTTAATGCTTTCAAGAGTGAGAACTTCCAAGATGAATTAGCAATCCCTTTTGTAACACTAATCTGGCGGAGATGGCAGACATTGAGTTGGAGGTGACCTTGATGTATCATTCTTAGCTACGTGTTCTTTCTGGATGTGCTTCCTCCGTGAACCGCCCCTTTTGCTGGGGGTATAGGAGCAAACCCGATCTCTTATCTTGCACTGCAATAGAAGAATCAGATCCTAATCTGTGCACTTGCCATGCTCTTCTTCTTGCTACTTACGCCATAGCATGGTTGTTCGCCGTCGCAGCGCGTTCTCGCTGACCGGCTATATTCTGTTAGAAGTAAATATCAAAGGGAAGAAGAAAAGATGTACCAATGCAAACATGCGACCTTTGCCGGGGGCATCGGAAACTTCCTCCCTGTCTTTCTCTGTGACATGGTGTGTGGTAATTGGGTTCATCTAATGGGGAGAATGTGAAGGACTGTTGTTCATAAAGCATTGTAAACGCGTACGCTAATCGGAAATGTAGTTATCTAGTGGAAAAAACCAGGCTGGGAAGTGCGGCTGGACATATTCATAGTGTTCGCTCTTGTCCGGCATCCAAACGCCGCGGGATTTGACTTTTGGCTATAGAGTCCCCCTGACTAATGACGGTGGCAAAATGATGCTGTCGTAGAAAGCTTGCGGGAATACAAAGGTAATAACCCCCTGTTTCTATGTTGGAAGTGCCTTATGCGGAGATTCTGCCTGCGGAGCTTATTTCTACATTCCACTTAATCAATGCGGGCAGGGGATTGATCTTGCTCGGCGTTTGCTCTGGTGATCTATACACGCTCCCTATTGGCTCCTGGACATGACCGCTGGGGAGTTTCTATACGGTGATATAGATTTTTCAGTCCACTGTGTCGCGAGTTTGATTGTTTATGGGGCGGATTCCTTCTTAATCTTGCGAATATCTAGAGAATTGTGTAGAGTCTGGTCCGGACCGATGTCTCACTTAATCAAGAACATGTTGCGGCTTTCAGGGGATTTTGAATGCTATATATATGGATATTGATAGCTGGATTGATATAAATTTGTTATCCACCATCTATAACCTTTTCTTGGTATTTTGAACCTGACACCATCTTCCGAGCGAATGTCTATTCTGCTGGAAGAGACTGCGCAATGGACGGCTCTCTGGCACAAGTACCTTCTTCTATTCATAAAAGTAGTGTCTTAGCTGGCTCAAGACTCGAAACTAGAACCGTGGCTGCGTCTTCGATATTTTCAAACGGCAAACTTACCATACATTCCGCGACCAATGTTCCGCAAACCGATATGGAGAAGCCAGATGACGACCCTATCCCTCCTCAAAAGCGCAAGAAAAATACTTGGACGGTAGTCCATACCTTCGTTCCAGCGTAAGTGGCATCTCAGATTCTTTGTTTCATGTTGCCTGTTGATTTAGAGTACCTTCAATCATGCCTCTATCATATATAACGTGTGGAAAGATTCTAAGATTCTTTTTCAAGATGGTTCACCGTCAACATGGGCACTGGCATTGTTTCTATCCTCCTTCACAACCTCCCTTACAATGGAGCTTGGTTGTATTGGATCTCAGTCATCTTTTTTTGTCTGAACCTCTTTCTTTTCATTCTTTTCACATTCATATCTGCGCTTCGATACCTTATTAATCCAGGTCTTTTTATGACTATGATAAGACATCCTGGCGTACCCCTCTTATTGGGAGCGTTTCCAATTGGCCTCGCTACCATTGTTGAGATGATTGTTTTGGTCTGTGTGCCCGCGTGGGGCAGCTGGGCAGTCACCTTGGTAAGCTGAAATGAGACTTGATGAGAGTGGAAAAGAAGCTTACTTTTGTTGCTCTAGGCATGGACGCTTTGGTGGATTGACGCTGCGATATCGATTATAACCTGCTACTGGATACCATTTGTCATGTAAGTCATGGCCCTCGGCCTATTGCTTCCATTCATATGAACTAAATATGATTTCTAGTATGCACGTTCACGATGTAAAATTAGAAACTCTTTCTGCAACCTGGCTTCTTCCCATAGCTTCTGCAATCGTCGCGTCCGCTATCGGCGGAGTTGTGGCTGAAGTCATGGAAAATGAGCGACATGCTCTTTGGACTCTTATTACTTCATACTTCCTCTGGGGAACCGCCATGCCGCTCTCTCTAACCTGCTTGGTTATTCTGTATCAACGTCTGTCAATGCACAGCTTACCGCCTCCGGAAGCAATCGTATCCATGTTTTTGCCGGTTGCGCCCCTTGGCCAAGGTGGATATGCAATTATGCAGCTCGGCAAAGTAGCAGCTGAAGTGTTCCCTAAAACTAGCGTCCTCCGGAAAATGGGGGCCAATTCTGGAGAGATTTTATATGTTACAGGTTGGATTATTGGCTTCATTATGTGGGCAAATGGTCTGGCGTGGATCTTCTTCGCTTTAGCCAGCCTGAGTCGTCGCAAATGTGCATTCAACATTGGCTGGTGGGGATTCACGTTTCCTCTTGGTGTCTGGGCTGGTGCAACGATAGCAATTGGCCAAGAAATGCCGTCTAGGTTCTTCAATGTTTTAGGAACTGTAAGTTACACCCTTTTTCTTAATGTTCCCTACATTAATACCGGTTACTGGGATATTTCCTACTAAGCAATGTATTAAGAAGCTAATACGCATGAATAACAGATTGTTGCAGTTAAAGTAACGCTGCTGTGGGTCATGGTTGCTATTCTCACAATAAGGAAGATCATGGAGGGTAAACTATTCATGGCACCAGATTATGAACAGTGGAAAAAGAAGAAAATCCAATCCGCCGAAGCTGTATAAGCGAAATGGTAGCAGAAAAGATGTAGCTGTATCTAGGCATATAAAAGTACTTAGAATATATATATACGATAGTGTTATTACACACCCAGCAACTTTGACCCGCTAAAATAAATCATCGTTGCAGCCCAACCAAAAGCCTTGAATGAAAACTACTTTATACAATATCAATGATTCCATAATAGAATTCCGTAAATAGTAACAAGCCTATATCAAGTAAGGCGCAATTACACCGCGAGTTGTGTATGTAGTTAGACAGCCCAACGTTCAAACCTAAATATCGACCGCTAGGCTCGAATGCCACGAGTTTCGAGTCAGCTTGGGAAGTCGTCAAATGCCTAAATAGGAAAGTCATTTCTCTTGGAGGCTAGACTACGGGAAAACCGCCGATCAACCCCCTGAATCTTTACTTTTTACATGGAAACTTTTACAGCATACGAGCTTGACAATTGCTCTGCATCTCTCTGGGGAGGCATCGCTATTAGTCGTGTAGTAGCGGGCAAGTCGTCAATTCCTTCTCAAATCTGCCCAAGCAAGGCAGATCTTAGAAAGGCATCCGTTATGCGCTACCTGACACACCATTCTAGGTCAGGTAATTTCAAATCTAGATACCGATCATATCGTCAATCAGTATTCTATCTACTCGATCAGTTATAAGATCTAATGTGCATCTTGTGTGGAGGCAATATGACAAGAAGAATGCAAGCTAATCTCTCACGGGAAGTTGCCCGTATATTCAGTGCAGACTAGCCATTGCTACTTCGTATACTCCCCTGATCTAACCCGCTGGACACCCCCGAGTCCCTACTATTTGAGTATTTAACATTGTCTCTTCCATCGAATCTTTGTTTGTTTGTTGCACCACCCCAGTTGAGCATCCCACTAGAAGACATGCGTGCCCAGTTGCTCTTCCTTTCTGCGCTCTCCACGGCTGTTGAGGCACTCGTGCCTCGAACCGCAGCAGCCGTCGATGCTTCAACGATCCAGGGCAAATACATGTTTGGGTACCAAGGCTGGTTCCGTTCTCCGGGCAAAGGGCTCAACACGCACTGGTCTACCAACGGTGGAGTGCCAGGTCCTGGAAATGGTGCGCCGATCTCTGAGAGTTGAGTAACCTTTTACTAAAATCAGCTTTAGCCGTCTTTGACTTTTTCCCCGACACAAGTGCGTATCCATCCGAGTGTCTTTTCGATACTCAGTTCAAGTATACGAATGGAACAACTGCCAAGTTATACGACAATACCTGCGCTGGTGTGGTAGATTTGCATTTTAAATGGATGCAGCAATATGGCATTGATGGCGTCTTCGTTCAGCGCTTTTATGGCGCTTTGAGCGACGCTACGTTTTTAACCGTTAGTATTAACACGTCTAATCTCATCAAACAGCTTCACAGGTGCTAGTAGCTGAATGGCGTTGGTTAGGTTTTGGACCTTGTTCAAGCTTCTGCTGAGAAATATGGTCGCGTTTTCGCCGTCGAGTATGACCTGAGCGGCGGCAACTCGTCACAAGCAAGTGTCACCAACAAGGTCATCCCCGACTACGTTAACAACATCAAAAAATATACCCAATCTCCGGCGTATGTTCATCAAGACGGCAAGCCCGTTGTTATGGCCTTTGGATTTGGCGTTGCTGGCCGCGATCTAAGTGCATCAGACGCGTTCAACCTGGTCCGAGACTTGCAGGAAGAGCCAGCCTACGTTGTTCTGGGAACGACTAACACCTGGGCTGCTGATGTTCGTAATAACAATGGTCTGGTAAACATCTATAAATTGGCCGATGCCATCAGTCCCTGGACTATTGGCGCTTATACCGACGCTGGATATTTGAGCTATAACCTTCACTGGCAACAGAACGATACCACGTATGCTGTCCTGTTTAAATCTTGAAGCGATTCTTCACCGTCTAACACCTATTCTGTCTTTTAGATTGACCAATTCACTTGGTAAGGGCTATGTGCCCGTGGCCTGGCCCGGCACTTCAAACTATCACCTCTCCAACGATCTCTCCCACCTTGATTACTTCCCACGAGATAATGGAAGCTTTTACGAACTTCAAGTCAGCACTGTTATGAAGCAGAAACCACTCTTCATTTACACCGCCATGTTTGATGAAGTCAATGAAGGTGAGAAATGACATGGCCTGTATTTTGTCGAATATGCATGATTTAACAATTTATAACTTAGGTACTGGATCATACGCCTGCCTCAAGACTAACCAACTGCCGGCAAACGAGAAATTTGTGGGCATTGACAACGATTTTACAACGACTAACCACTACTTTGAACTCGCTCAGCAGCTGGCTACTTCATATAGAGCGCTGCAGTAAATTTACAGAGTGCTGGCAAGAATGTCATATGTGTAGAGCGTATAAAACTAGTTATGATATACATATTTTCTTCAATGCGCTTTTTTTCCAACATATCGTCCTTTATCACTCAATCACAGTTAATGTTACCAAGCTTTCTGTAAATATTGGCCGGCAATATCTTTAGCGTTACAGTTTCAAGCGATGAAGAATTATAACATTGATGATAATATTTCGACAAATTTGCTGAGTATAAGTCTTGAGTATAAGTAAACAGAGTCTAGATACAAAAACGTCGTGGTGTTGCTGTGCAAGGTATCGCTAATTTGCTCTAAACCTTCATCCCTTTACAATAGTGGTTGTGTACGTCCAATCCTTGTCTTGGACAACGAAAAACAGCTCTGAATTGCGGACGCGGGATATAGTGTCCCCATCATGAGGCCAGGTAAGACCATACAGATCACCATAATTCCTTTTTTGGGAATCACGAATCCATTGATATGCCCAGTATGCCTTCTTCGTATTATCGCGAATGATGTCCAAGGCTTTTTGAAGCTCGTTGTCCAGTGCGTTTCCAATCTTGGTGCCGAGATAGTTGCACCTCCATCCGTGCATCTTGAGCACAGCCGTATGCCTGTCATCGGCAAGGTTCAAGACTGATAGGCTCGGGCTTATATGATCACTTTCTCCTTGAACTAGCTGAAGAACGGCATCTTTCTTGAAATTAAACGTGCATTTCTCAAACAGATCTTTGCCGTGACTCTCCTTTTTCTGAGGAAAGTAGCTCACCAGTTGTCCAGAAGAGTCAAATACAATGGCGGATCCTGGCTCAGGAATGTCTTTCCAATCCGACTCAGTCGAGTGGGAAATGATACCACCTGGAGATATACCACGAATTGCCAAATACCTTCGATGGGCCAGCTTATGTGTACCGGTGATGGTAAAGGTAAAATAGTCCTTTTTCTCATTGGAATCACCTCCAATAATCTTTCCCACATAGTTGATGTCCAATGAGCATTCCTTCTCGTATTGCGTGACCTTGACATGTGTTCCGTGAATCTGGACATGGAAAAGGAGAATCACGCCAGACTTTCCCTTGTCGAGGGATAGCTTGAGAACGTCGTTTAAGAAAAGCACCCTGCTGACTATCTCAGGACTCTGAGTTGCGTGAAAATTGTGAAAAGGCGACTGGCTCGACAGATACAGGCCTCCGAGCCCTACCAGCAGCGCAGGTGAAGGTGTTGAGGCACCAGAGGCCAAGCCGAGAATAGAGAGGAAAAGGGCCCCAGCAGCCACCGCCTTGTTATAGGCCTCGCTAGAGTCTCTGTCCACAATGGAACAGAATACTATTTCTTTCCGGTCATTGATGAGAGTGATTGTGTTGTCAGCATTATGGATGAGAGGAGAAAGAGACATTGCACTGGCAAAGGGCGTTGGCTGACGCTGAGTAGCTGCTAAGCCTAGATGTCCAGACAGGCGATGGTCGACACCCAAGGACGATTGCATTCACGGTTTATAAATACTTATCAATTGAGATTCTTCCGCTACATATTCAAGGCAGCGTCAAGATTTACAGCGTCAACGAGGTGAGCTGGTTTAGCAGCAAAGTTGCTTTGTGGCTCGCTGAACACGCAGCCCCGCCGTGCCCAAACGGAACCTGACTTTGTTGGTTTCAACCGCAGCGTAAGATATCTCTATAACATGCTCAGAGAGCCTAGAAAACTACTTCAATTATGCTGCAATACTCGCACATCTCTTCCGTCGAGGCTGCGCAGGAAGCGCTGCAGGTAAAGTACAGGTCGCCCTGCGCCTGTCGTGAGCTGCGCCACGATTACATGTAGCTGAGGGGCTGATGCCTTGATGGCCATTTGTTCAGCCAGCCTCTCGCCGGATATATATTAGAAAGGATCGTATAAAAAGTAAAGGCGTAAGTAAATTTCCATAGATACTCATGCCATTGGCTGGTAGAATAGCAAGAGCTGCTCCCTACACCATCCGAAACAGCTGAAATAGTGCTGACAGTTGGCTGAACAAAGTATACGCATGTATTCAGGCGGTAGCAAATTGTCTCGAGTTCAAGATCAACGCCATCATCAAAGGTTTGTGGCTAGCTAAGGTCCTCCACTTCGGGAGTAGGTCGAAATATTCTCCATATTTGAGGCCAAGATAAGTAAATAAATAAGAGTCTGTCTCGACTTTGTAATAGAGCAATTGCTGCTTGCGGCCGCAAATCTAGACGCCCTTTGCAATCAGAGTCTCCTGCTCATACTCATGGAATCGTCAGATATTATGAGCTCGAATGCTTTTGGAAACCAATTTCTGCTCGCAAATAGCTGCCACTAAAACGCGATCCTTACAAGTTTTCGACTCATTGAGTGTCCAACTATTCAACCCGTTAAATACGGCATAGTTACAGACTGCTTACTCGTGGCTACAGAATCATAAAAGCGCTGCGGAAATGAACGGATAAGGAGCTGTGATGGAACCCATGAAAACACTCCTCTCACAGCCTCGGGATGGCATCTCCAATATCCATGGGCTGAATTTTTCCCTTGGACTGGTCAAGTAAAGCAGCTCGGCTTTCGACTGCGGCTGAGCGAGCCGTGTCGAGAAGGCTGCAGCTGAACAGACCGTCCAGGATGATTATCGCGACGCCACACAAATAAGTAATTTCAAGTTCCAACTATCGATTGATGCTAAGCTTATGAAACCCTTCAATCGGTGGCGATAAATTACGATGCTGTAAGTGCTCCACTCTCTCGGATAGGATCCTGTCCGGTGTGCTGTAGTATCCGATAGAAGAAAGACATCCATGAGTATGCTCTGTCGGCCAATTAAAGACGCCTCAAGCGGCTTCTACCGCCAAGACCAATGGGATGAATCTGTTTAAAGCGGAAAACCTGTTCTATAACGCCACGTAGCCCGAGGCCGCAGTTCTGCGGCCAAGCCGAAGCCGTTGAAATAGGATTTTATGCAGGGCGGTAGTGATCACAAGGCTTCCATATAATCATGTACAATAGTCTTGGCCTTTATTCAACGGGTTCTCTTGAAAGAATATCTGGCAAGTTTTATGCAGTGCACTGGAAGTATAAAATAGTACTCAATCACAGTTGTGAATACTATATCTATCTTATATAATATCACGATGGAGTATACATCGCTTTTCTTAGAATATCAGAATACAAGTCACGATGGTCCTAGGAGAATATAGTGGAGAGGTTAGATTATATGCGAGCTTCTTCTATGCGTTAAACGTATTCATTACCGACGGGTATATACAAACAGTCTCGACTTTGCCCAAAATACATACAGCCGGCCTCGACGCAAGTCTCAGTTGACGATGGCGGTAAGGAAGCTCTATCCATGTCTAATTGGCTTAGCAGCCTTATCTCACAGCCACGTCGGAGACAGTATCCACTCACATGTATGCAATACTACACGTCTATGCAGATTATTGCAAGCTGAACGGCATGCTGCAGCCAATACGAGTTGTTTTCGGTAAGGCCTATGGCGGGTTTGTTTTTAAAATAGAGTTTCAATTGATTGTGGTAGATATATTCTCAATATATGCCTATGAGTACAAGCTTTGCAATATTCAGCTATCCTTGTACCTTGTGACCACATCGGACAAAGGAAAGCCTGGTATATATAAACTGTCCAGCATTCGTCGTCTGTATGGTATTCATTGTCCTCTATCTCAACTTGAGTAGCGCTGATGAGACGACTCCTTACTTCAAGTCCCTGTTTTATATCTATTCGGGACTGAAAGACCGATAGATATCACCATCCAACTCAGCATGTTCAAGAGCTTTGCTAATAAAGGTACGTTGGCAAATATGCCGATGAAACTTTTTCATACAGTTACTTTCAGCATTATTCTACTAAGTCTGTTTTACTGCAAGCATACTGACTTTCTCGAACGATATTAGGAAAGAAAAAGAATAGAAACGCTGACCCTATGACCAACGACTCCGCCAGCATCAATTCTGCTGCCAGCGGCTCAACTCCATCACAGACTGTGATAACTCCTACTGTTCTTCGACGATCTGCCACCATGGAGCCTGATAAGTCCCGTGGCTTGGTAGTGCCATACACTTCTCCCAATCCTGTAGTATCGACTACACCAGGGCCTTCCGATAACACTGCTATAATCTCTCAAGTGTCATCACCTCAGCACGACACTTCCACTACTACCATTAGTAAATCGACAGAGGTGGTAGAGAGCAAACTATCAAAGATACAAACGATGTTTACTAAGAGCAGATCCCGCTCCAAAGTCTCTCCTAAGCCTGAAGTTACTCATATTACTCTCGATTACTATCTTGAATACATTTCAAATGAACGACTTCGCCGGATGCCCGGCAGAGGCAGCGCTTGGGACCGCGTTCTCCACGCTGCGCAATTCTTTGGGCTCCATATTTCGGACTTTGGAGACAAAATCAATGCTTTCATCAATGGCGAATTGCTCAGCGCTCTTTCTCAAGAAGCCAGAGCCGATGATGTATCTGAAAAAGGCAGCGGTCAAGAGATTCTCTCCAATGGACACAGTAATCATGCTTCTATCAACAGCGCCATTGACTTAATTACCACTGCTCTTACGACTGCTCACTCTTTACTAGAGGTATATCCCTACAGATTCAAAGCATTGAATTGCCATACTATACAATTGCTAATACGACTTTACATTAACTAGATTGGCTATACACAAGCTGAGGCTCTTTTGCCCATTTTTTCTGCTCTTTACGAGATCTCCGTGTTGTTTACGGACATAATCAGAGTGTATAATCTCGAGCAGCCTTCGCACGAGATTCTGAGTGCTGCGATTCAAACTTTCCACAGTGTAATCGTCTTTCTCAACGGCATGAGAACACTATATCAACAGAAGATTAGCAGCATCAAGCCCGGGCCATCAGAAAATCTTGAATTTGGCCCCGATTTTAGAGCGAAGGTTGAGCAAATTTGGCGCTTCAAAGAGGCACTCTCCAATGAAATATGGAAGCAAAAGCTCGAAGCCGCAGGTCTCCCTACAAAGGTCAATCTGCTTCGATCGAAGCTCCAGCTCAATAAGAGCCACTATGTTCCCAATGGAGTATTCGAAAAGATTGGTCATTATGCCAACATATCGACCGAAGTCGGCTACTGGCTGAAGAATATTCTTTCTGATAACAATAGCGGCCAGATTGTTTGCATTACCGGCGATGAAGCCTGTGGTAAGACATTTCTCGCTGGGTGGATAGAGGAAAGGCTTGCACGGCCTATTCATGTTAAATCTAATCATGTTCTTCGATACGATTTCCGTAGGTTATCCTGCTTCTACTAACTTATGACATTTCTAATTGGATATCACAGCATACGATCTGCCAAGTCAGCCAACTGTGGATGTATTTCTCAAAAGCATTTTATACAAAATCCTTGAGGAGAATGTCGGCAATATCGATGTATTCAAAAGCATCGCGCAAGCTTTCGAGCAACAATCTGACGAAGCAGATTCTGGGCCCACAGAGCTTTTACTATGGGAAGCCTTGAATGCCTCACTCAAAGCTATCCACATTCAGCATGCGTCGATCATCATGATCTTGGATGGCTGCGAAGGAATTGCCGGTGGTGACGCCGAGTTCTACCAAAAGCTCCGAACCTGCATCCATGGGCTCTCAAATGTCCGTGTCGTGACATTTTCTCGCTCAGTTCCCGATACTGCCAGGGAATACGAACATGCGATCCCTAACAACAAGGTTGAAAAGGATATTGAAACATATTTTTGTGACATCTTATCTCGATCTGATGTTTTCAACAGCTTGAACTCTACAGAGCGCAAAGATTTCTTCAAATCAATCATGGCAAAGGCAAACAATAACTGGCTCTGGTCATTTTATGCTTCCCAGTTTCTGTCTAAAGAACAGTCAAAGGCTTCACTTCTAAAGTCAGGCAACGACATGGAATCGGACATCCTACTCAAGGTTATGAAAACTTTTGAGTTTGATAAACGCCACTCTTTGAGAAACCATTCTTTGAAAACCCTTTTAACCGCAATGCTAGTGGTCACACGCCCACTCACTATCGCAGAGGCCGCTCAAATCCTTTCAATCGATCTTCACATGCATATGAACTCAGTATCTCCTACGCCGTTCGATGCTGCCACACTCATCTCTGAATATAGCTACGGCCTAGTCATAATTCGAGATGGCCATGTTCATTTTCGTACTAGAGCCGTCCGCTTATTCATGACATCGCAGCTTGGGAGCGTTTCGTTTCCGGTTGAGGCTGAAGCGCATCGGCAATTAACGTTGATAATACTTCTGTACGCCAAAATCTCTTTGAAAGGAGATACAGAGCTCACCAGAGACGAATTACATAATGGCCTTGACTTATCTACCATCTCAGCGGATTCATTGCTCCAATACGTCGTACAACATTGGATTACACACTTTCACAAATCCACCTTGTCAGATTCTGAACTTGTACACGTTTTTCCTGCCTCTATTACGCTGCTTCTTCTTGAAAGGGCTTGTTGGAGCAGAGTATATACGAAAGATCAGCTCGTTCTCAATCATAAACTCGCTCTCCAAATCCGGCAATCATGCTTTGGTGAACATGTTGTAGTGGTCCACGCTTTAATTAGCCTTGGATACACCTATCTCAACATTTTGGACTCCCATTCCGATGCAGCATGGTGCTTCTACAAGGCAGCCAAACTCGGAGAAAAGATCTTGACAGCAAAATCTGCCATTGTGCATAGCTGCATGAGTCATTTCTTCAAGTACATGGCAACTTTAAAGATAACTAGCAAGGCTGAAATCACCACCGTTCACACTCAAGAGAAAATTGATATTGTGGAGTGCTATGCAGAAATGATCCAGCTAGCTATCAGATTTGATCAGCATAAGCATGGATATTCTAGCGACGAGGTGATCTTCTGGTATAAGGCGCTTACAAAGCTTTACATTGACAGCAAACAAGAAGAGCGTGTTATAGATGTCTATAAAGAGCTGTACAATGCCATGGTCGTCAAACATGGCAGCGAGTCAGAAGAATCAAAGCGAGTTTATAGGTACTTTGTTACCCTGGATATCGTTTTCAATGACCCGTCGGTTGACAGGGTTGGCGAGCTCGAACAACTCATCTTTGGGATTGGCAAGGAATTTACTGATTACCTTTGCATAAAGAATTGGCTCTGGTTGGCTAACACATTTGAACAATGCAAGCACCTTTTCGAGGCTGAAAGACTTTATGTCAGCCTTTGGCAAAGCATTACTATCATTTGCGATCGAGATATCGATGTGGATGCCAACTCGATCAAACTTGACATTGCACTTGAATACGTCAATTTTCTTCGCAGACAAGGCCGTGACAAAGATGCGAGTAGCATACTTATCTGTCTTGCCGCAGACTACAAAGAGGGCAAAGAGTTCTATGAGTGTACGACTAACGGTGAGACCGAGGAATCCGAAGCAGTGGTCAAGTACATCACAAGGATCAGAGATGTCGCAGAAGAGTGCAGAGCTACTGGCTTGACAAGCATTGCCGTTTCACTTCTGAGAAAAGTTTGGAACTCATTCAGCAGCAAGGGGTATAGCAAAGAAACCCAGAGTACTGCAATTCTTATTACTGAAGTGATTAAGGAGATCACAGAGACAACTACGACAGTAGTAACAACAAAGACAACTACTGTGACTGAGTCAACAGAAAAAGCAGTAAAAGAGTTGTTTGAGCATTTTGTGCATCAGCACCATCATGACGAGTCTGATACTACCTTGTTTTCTGCATCGAAGGCGCTGATCAGCGTATACAATCAACAACAGAATTGGCGCGATGCTGAGGAGACGCTCAAGAAGACTCTGCATTCTACCTGGCGCGAAATTCTCATCGCAGGTTCCAAGATCCAGCTTCCCCGGTACTCAACAGAGGAATGTTTGGACATAGCACACCGCTTGGCTGATTGTTACTCGACTCAGGGACTGTTTTCTATGGCTGAGGAGATTCACTCGCAAATTTTTGCCGCTTGCAGTACACTAAAGCTAGAAGACAGTATCAGCACCAAATCTACCCCTCTTACAGGAGCTGAGCTGTATGAAGCTGCCACCAATAGCTTGGTTGCATTCTACGAGGGGCACCATCGCCATACAGAAGCTATCAATGTTCACATCAAAGTGCTAGAGAAATATGAGAAAGAACTAGGCACAAAACATGAATCGACTATCAAGACGCTCTACTTGCTGGCAGACCGCTATATGACTCTTGGCCATGAAGAAGCGTACATCTATTATGAAAGGATTGCTAATATACTCAACGAAGGTCTGGACTACTGTCATCACCAGGCACTCAGAGCTGCTCTTATTCTCACCAAGCATTATGATGCCCGTAGCTTCTGGGACAAACTACATGCTATATGTAATGTTCTATGGGTAGCCATCACCCAACATCACGAAGAACACGTGGTGGAGGGAGCATACAAGATTGATGCAGAGGCAATTGCATCGGTCTATGACAGATACTCGTATGTGCTGGACCATCATGCCAAGGCTGAATTCTCCGAGCGATATGACATTGCAGTGAAATTCAGAGACATGATTACCAAGACAAGCAACGATGAGGCCTTGGTAGTCAAGACGCTTATTGCTTTGGCCAAGATATGCGAAACGCACAAAGACTATTATAAAGTTTCTGTCAGCGCCTACGAAGATGTACTTAAGAAGGCCACGACAAACACTGAAGTCACCACAGTCACGACCGTTGAAACCGTTAAGAAACTCCTATCAAGGATGTATGTGACAATGGTTGAAGAGTCTCAAACAGCGGAGTTTGAAGCAGAACGTGCTATCGCGGTCACACTCGAAACATACCATAAGCACAAGGACGAGTTCAAAACCAACCCCGATCAAGCCCTGGTCTACTTGAAGAATGTTATACTCTTGTACCAGAAATTGAACGCTTCTGAGCGCATTTACCAATTTCTGGAGGAAGCCATTAGATACATTCTTGCCGTAGCCACCGTCAATATCGAGCTCTTCCATGTAGCGCATGAGTTTGCTACCCTCCTTGCTGCGACAGGCTTGAAACAGAATGGAAGAGACCTCCTTCATAAGATGCGCAAGTCAATCACTCATGGACACAAGCATGCTCACAACGATGCTCAAGTTGATCATGAGTCTCAAATGAAAAAGGCTGTCTTTATTTTCCTGATCGTATTCGCCCACGGCCTTGAACAACCACACAAGAAACTCTCTTACTCCAAGGTCATGACTGAGAATGTCCTCGAGTTTCTGTTACTTGAGAAATACTCGCAAAAGGTCAAAGAAGAAGCCAAATTGGAGGTCATTCTTGAGTATGGTGCAAAGCTGCGTCATTTCTGGAAAGTTCACCGCCGTCATGAATTTATTGAAGGACTTGATGAGGAGCTCCTTAAACGCTTCAAAGCAGCGTTCTCTCGATACGTTGAGACAAATATCAGCGACGAGACAACAGCGTTCTTGTATACCTACCTGATGGAAGAGCTAGGAGAAGATCGACCTTCTCTCAACTTCGACTTTGAAACATTCATGTTACAAATCAGCAATGAGTTAGTCAAAGATCTGTTGGACAAAAATGGGTTTGATAAGGCGAATCAAATTAGTTTGTTCGTATTCTCCTTTGCTAAGGAGAAGAAACTTTACTATGATGCTGGCCGCGTCCGCTATGGATACATCTTGGCTCAGTACTTGGTCGGAATAGATGCTTCGCATCCCAACGACGCCGCTCATAGCGATGCCTTGCTGAAAACATCAATAGATATTATGGCCAATGTCATTGATGCAATCAACGCCTTGGATATTGCTTATGAAACGCTTCCTACTGAAGATTTGATTGGTATTGTGCATCTCCTATACAGGCAAAGCAATTACAAACAGCT
Organism: Trichoderma sp. CBMAI-0020; assembly: GCA_030708095.1. NCBI lineage: Eukaryota > Fungi > Ascomycota > Sordariomycetes > Hypocreales > Hypocreaceae > Trichoderma > Trichoderma sp. CBMAI-0020. Next base: position 1,886,861 of record JAJNCI010000008.1, on the reverse strand, counting down.
TGAGCGCGTACTTTCTCCTCTTTGGAACATGCGAAGCGACCTGTCGGCCGTGTCCGACTCAGAATTACCAACAATCGCTGAGATTGGCACTTGCTTGGTGCATGCGCAATGTGCCCAGAATCGATGGAGTGTGGCCATTGAGACTATTAGGGAACTGTATTATAATCTCCAACGTGGTCTCGGGAGACTCCACCCAGAGACTTTGGCAGTATCCCAACTGTTCTCAAACGTCTTGGTCACCACCGCTTTGAGAGGAGATACTAGCTGTGCTTCTTATGCCATTGATCTTCACGAAGCAGTATTGGCAGAGATTTGCTGCCATTCTGAAATTGTATACAACGGCTATACTCGACGCGATATTCAGCTCCTTTCTAAGACAGCTGAGCTTCATTTAGAGCTACTGAAGAAGTTACACTCTCAATTCCAAGATTCAGAGTTGGAGGATATGAGCAAGCGAGAGAAAGTTTTCCATGACCTCTCTGCTAGACTGACTGCAGACTTTTCATTCGACGGGGTGACGGGAGAATTACCATGGCAGTACACTCTACCCGCAACATGGAACTTCGGGGAAATAGAAGAGGAATGGAATGGCATTGATACATTGGAGACTTCCAAGAGAGAGTGGGTGCTGGCTTCGCGCATTTCCTACTGAGGGTATGGGTGTAAGTAAATGGGTGGTGTTGAAAGGGTTCAAGTTGTTCTATATGCTGCGTCATACTACGCATCTCCTTTGTTATATCTCATCCGTGGTATCACTCTTTTTCATGATCTCTTACTTATGGAGATGTTTAACTAATTTCTGCTTTTTTCTATTTTTATAAGACGGTCTTTTTGCCTCAAAATTATATACACCGCCTTTCGGCCTTTGTACCTATCTGTTTTTTATTAGTTAATTTCATATGTTCACTAGTGTTTGTTTCTTGGCAACTCAGCATCTTCATTGAAAGCCCAACATGCGTTGGTTAAGCCTCGACTCACTGGTATTCATCATCGCCATTATTTACTGTGCTCGCCTCCACGATGCCCCTTTGCTGTTGTTTCCCATCTTCTCGTTTCAGGCCATGGTCTTGGATGCACAGGCATGCGCAGAGATGAATGACACTAAGCACAGCAAAGCAAAAAAAGACTGCGCGAAGGCCATTTGTGTATGCTTGAGAAATCGCGTTTCGTTCTTCATCGCTGAGATCCAGGTCTTTTAACGCGAATGCCGATGAAGCTAGCTTCGCTATGAGGTCGACGTTGAATGTCGACTTCAATTGGCTGAATAGCAGATTGCTTAGAATGGCGCCCGAGACTAGGAATTTGTTAGACTGCAAGAATAAAAGATGAATTAATAGCCCAGTAACTGCCTACGTACTAGTAGTTCCAGTTGCTCCTCCAAAGTCTCGCAGGAAATTCCGTAGTCCGGTGAGAACAGCTCGATCTTGAGCGTCAGATCCGGCAAAAAGACCTACAAGGACTAGAGGCACGACTTAGCGAATAAGACATAAGTTGTACATTAGTGAAAGGCACGTACCGGGCTGCAGGGAGCATCCTACGCTTATGCCGTCAAAGACACCGACGACGATGATCTCCCAGATCGGGGTTGTTTGATGGAAATGCATCTTTCCAATGGCTGCCAGGACCCAGCAGGCGGCTCCAGCAACGATAATAGGTTTGTAACGCCCAATCACGGATATGAGAATGCCAGTTAGGCCGGATGTAAGTCCATGAGTGATGACCATGGGCAGCATCAGGGCTCCAGCCTGGGCAGGGTTTAGTCCGCGGACATTCTGCAGATATAGCGGTAGAACAAACATGTTTCCCCAGAAGATCCAGCCGATGAAGATGTTGGCGAAGATTAGGATATTAGTAGAGCGGCCGTAGTGGAACAGTCGAGCTGGCAACAGAGGCAGCTTTGCAAATCGGAATTCGATCGCCAAGAAGACACCAAGCAGTACTCCACCAGCGACGAGCATGGCGATAGTCGTCGGCGAGCCCCAGGATTGGGTCGAACCGCCTTGTGATATCGGAATCTAGACGACGGCTCAGCGTTAGTCTACGTGTGTTGAGTGTCAGAGGCCATTCTCATCTCTTACCAAAAGCAATGCGATGCCAAACAGACTCGCCAGAGCTCCCGCCCAGTCCACCAGCTTCAGCTTGTCCCAGATTTGATACCCACTAGAGATGGAGCGCGAAACAGGCCACACCGAGACGAGATAGCTGATGGCGACAACGCACAAGGGGCAGACAAACCAGAATGCCCATCGCCATCCAACCGCCTGGGTAAGCAGCCCGCCGATAACAGGACCTAAGCCGTTCCCTAAAGCCACTGCTACGCCCATGATGCCGAAATAGTACCCGCGTTGCTCCAACGTCGTGATGTCGGCAATGGCAATCTGCACAAGCGCGTTGATGGCTCCCGCGCCAAATCCGGCGAGAGCACGAGCGGCGAACAGCTGTACCGGTGTTGTGGAAAGGCCGCATAGCAAGTTTGCGATGCCCATGATGGAGATTGCTGCGACCAGAGAGGCCTTGCGGCCAAATATATCCGACAGCCGACCATTGATCAGCTGGATGCTGGTGCTGGTGACGAGGAAGCTCGCTCCCACCCACGAGATGGACGCGCCGATATCTAGCGAAGCTGCGATGGCGGGCAGACTGGTCGAAATAGCTGTTTGGTCGAGAAAAGAAATAAAATGTATCAACGCGAGGGCTGGAAAGATGACCAGCAGCCGTTTCTGGGAAAGATAGTGAGGCTGTTGTTGTAAAAGGGGAGTTGATTCGTCCATCTGAATAGTTGGAAGGCCTATTTAATGAAAGCGGAGCTCAATTTGCGTCGAAGTGCTGAGGCTGATATATCAGTTATCGAGGTAGCACATACATGGAGTTCATCAAAAGATCGTTGTCAGTTTGAGAAATTCGCGTGCTTTATCCTCCACAAAACCTATCAGAACACACAAAATCTTAAACGTCACGAAAAAGTTATACATAAAAGAGAATAAGCCGTATGTGAATCATTTTAACCACAAAAGGACTGACGTCGTGTAAGGGTACGTGTAGGTACATATCTGCCATTTTTCTTGGGTCTTGATTCTAAGACATTTGTATCTCATCCTTTCTTTTTTCACTGTTTATGAATAGTGACCAGTGATACACTCTACCATGAGCTATATGCTCCAGTGATTCTCTGATTATGCAATCCATGATGAACATGTCAAGATTTGGGCGCCAATATGCCAACCTTGCTCAGGCCAGCTGTCAGAACGAGGCCAGCCTCAGTATGGACATTGTGAGAAGCTTTTGGCAGTCAACAGGTATCCGCTGGAGTATTCAGGGTCAAGGCGACAAGGCGCGCCATGCCTCGGCATGGCAAAAAGGTACTATTATCAGACCACGCAGATCAAGGTGAGAAGTTGTCAAAATATGAACGTGCGAGAGTCGTGTAAAGGATTGGGGGCGGAAAGTGGCCATGGTTAAAGGCAGTTATGATGCCCTCTAGAGGCGATTTGTACGCAGTTGTCCCACATTTGTGCTATATGGCCAAAGAGTTACGGAGAGTTACCAATGTCTTATATTACTCTTACAGTGGGCTGATATGACTACTGCAGCTAAACGTCTATGATGGCGGTATTACTAAAGAGCTGAATCTGCCGGCACTAGTGACGTAGCACCAGGACCGCCAATGTCTCATGATAATCTTACAGTAGATGCGTATGATGCATACGACTACCAGTAGTGCCAAAGGACAAGAGCATCCTGTGCCAAGAAAATAGTGCCCGTCACACATGTCTCATCATACTCTCACAGTTATCAGTATACTAAACCAAGCGACAAGAAGAGCAAGAAAATCACAAACAATTAGCATCCAACCTTTTTGTCAAACCCCAGCTTCGAAGTGACCTCGGGTCTACATGACAAGCATCTACCCGTGTGAGTTTTGGTGGAAGTGTTGGGTGAGTTGGCATCTCCTCCCTGCAGATCTGGAGACGGCTGGGAACCGGGGCATCCTGGCCAGCTGCAGCCGCAAAATAATCGTCACCATGGCATAGGTTAGTGCTACCGACCATTATTACGTACAGCAACTTACGATTCTGGTGTATTTCTCCGAAGCATTAATGTTCTGGATGAGTTGGGCAACGTAGCTTATTACAATGGTTTCAATCAATCGACCCAAGGCCTTTCATGGCTCGACAACCCTTGGTGTGTATTTCACAGCGTCTGCTTATTCTTGGTTTACCTCTTCCAGATGATCCTCTAGCAGCTGGGCAGCAGCATCAATTTTTTCTGCCATAACATCTCTCCATGTCTGCTGCTGTTAGCTTGGCAATTCTAAAAACATTGAAATGGAATGCTTCTTACCCTAGCATCTTCCCAATTCTTCTTCCTCAGATTGTTATGTAGTGCTGCGAGAGGTGGCTGCTCGGCATGCCAAGCAGCTGGCGCATATAGAACATGATGAAAGCTGGGCAATGAACCAACAGCAGGTTCGTGGAAGAACTGGCGTTCAAACGCAATATAAATCTTATTGGCGCCTCGGATGGCCGCATTCACATTGTCGCCTAACCAAGGCCTCCACCACGCGTTTCGAGACACCCTCAGTGACTCGGCATAGCCGTCGAATCTCTTTGCAGCTCGGGTTAGCCGATGGACTGCGTTGATCAGCACCGTCAGATCAACTTTGGAAGAACACAGGTCACCGCTGCAAAGTCCATTCAGCCACTTTTGTAACGCCGATGCATAATCGTCGACACTCGTGTTGACTACGGCAGACTCTGTAAGATATGAGGCCATGATGGACCATATCTTTGCACTGGTAATATGGTACTTCCACCCAGGATCACCGACTTGGTCCATCCATTCGAAGCTATCGAAGCCAGTATGATAGGGGAATGCGCCGTCCCCTATGCCCTGGGAGAAACTGAAATCAACGGTCGAAATGCACGGGAGGCCTAGAAAGGGGATGGCATCACCGCCTCCTGGCGTACCAATGGTTCCTCCCCAGACATCTCGCACCGACTGACCAGCCACAGTCTGATTCGGCGAGGTAACAATATCCGTGGCAGAGAGAACTGCCCTGTAGAGAAGCGGGCTGGCTTTGGCCTGGAACCTGGACCCAGCCGCGGCAACAACAACATTGAGATATGCAACAACAGAGGCTTTCAGCCATTTTGAGTGGTCCATGATCCAATTGGAAGAGCCCATTTGGCCAATCTCTTCGCCTTCGAAGCTCGCAAAGACAATGGTGCGATGTGGCCGCCAGCCATGCCGAAGTGCCACGCCAAAGCTGCGTACAACTTCGTTGAGGGCGGCAGATCCACTGCCCGGATCTCCCGCGCCATGGCCCCAAGAGTCACGATGAGTTCCAAGGATAACTACTTCATCGGAGATTATTCCAGGGATGGTGCCGATTACATTGTGAACCAGAGTGTCGATTATGTCTGCTTCGTTGACGAGATGAAGCGATATATCAGTAGGCGATGGTCCGACATTGTAGTGCACGCCGTAGAATTCGAGGCCACCACCATACCAGCGAGGACCAAGCTCCTCTGCTGAAGGTCCGTGGCCGTTCAAAGCCCTTAGCAGGTGAATGGCATCGGCGTAAGACATGGGTATGCAGGGAATTTTAGGAGACTTATGATCGCGAAAGGCATCTAGATATCATTTATGAACACAACATCAAGATGAAACGCGAGACACTGGGCTTAATGCTTACTGCCTGTGGCAACTGATCCTCTTTCGATGGCCGCAAGTGGCCGTGCCGGTCCAGCTGGGAACGCCTTGTATCCGTTGGCCTCAGTTACAGGGCCGTCGTTCTGAGGATCAGTATAAAAAACAACAGCAGCCAAGCCCGCCTTTCCGGCATTTGCTAATTGCTCTCCTCTAAAGACCTCTAGGCTACGAAGGCGCAAGTATGGTGATGCATTAGCTAGCTTGATGATGCCAATCTTTCCTGCGGCGTCGACATTGGCTCGTCTTAGATCTTGGAAGTCTTCTGCACTGCCAAAGTTGCAAAATATATAAGAAGCTGATATGTTGCCGTTGGCCGAGAAACCTAGATAGGCAGGCAAGAAAGTGGTGTTTCCAGCAGGCCCCTTGGTGGTGATATCGTCTACCAAGGGCGCTTCATAAAGGACTTCATCTCCGCGGAGGAGAGCCAGTCGCTGATGGCCCGTTGGCTTCGGCACCAGAGTATTGTAAGAAGCAATTTGAGTATCTGTGATACCAAATTCCTTCCATCTAGCTTTGGTCCACTGCGCCTGGCTCAGACCTTGGCCGACAAAATGCGCCTCCGAGGTGTAGTAGGCGCTCCAGTTGCGGACGTGCTCGGCGGAGGGAACAGAAAGCAGCGTATGTTGAAGATTGAAAGAACATAATGTATTGCACTTCCAGAATAAGGCGTAAACGACCAAAGAGCCGAGAAGAATTGGCCACCTCAACACAACCGGCCCTCTCGGCCGAGGTTTGGGTCGAGAAGGAATATCAGATTTCGTCATGCTGAAGCGATAGCGATGGGCAAAAAATCATGGGAAAGCCCAGCTTGAAAAAGGCGCAGAACGAACTCGTTGAGCAAAGAGAATGCTCTTGGGGATGGGCCATCATGAGAAGCCAGTGTCCAATGTAATGGTGACACAATGTCTCAGGTTTCCGCCTAAGCAGGCTACACAGCTCGGGAACGTAAAATAGCGGTGTACAAGTAGTATTACGTTGTCTCAGTTTAGCTGAGCTCTTATTCTGTTTGTGTCACCCATCACGATTTAGTTTATCGCCTCTGACGGAACCGAGCCGGTTAGAGGGTCGCACTGCAAGGGGCGGGGGTATTGGAAATGCATATGAGTCAATATCTGAATAATATAACGATCAATCTCAGTAATACAGTGGTGAAAGTGATCTGGGAAACATAAACTACTGGCAGTCAATCTTTCTATTTGCAAGAGTCGTTCACTTCAAGCTTCTGAAAATGCGTCTGCCACCAGTCAGTATTGTGCATTATCTGCACTCCAGAAAACCTCCCAACTCACACATCTCGGGTGCCCATTGGAGTCTCGCTCGGATACCCACATCCAGTCGGCATTACGTAGCATCGGTGGCTGCTGTGGTCCCTCCCGTTGTACCTCATTTAACGGCATCTGATTTCAAGCACGCCACACAGCCGCGTCATATTCGCAGTGTGCACGAGAATCTCCAGACACACGGCATACTCAAAATCGGCCTGGGCTTTCCAGACCCTGACAGCAGTTATCTGAAGCAACTAGTCCTGGGCCTCCATCAACATCATGGCCATCAGCTTCCCATATCTCACAGCGCGTCGCGCGGATGGTTCTGGGACGTGAGGCCCAACAGCACCGTCTTCCAGACTGCCAACCACCAAGCGCGGTCGGAAACGATGGAAGAGTTCCCTTGGCACACCGACTGTAGCTATGAAGACTTGCCGCCACGATACTTTGCACTCCACGTCCTCCGGGAAGATCGATTTGGCGGAGGGACCTTGTCGGCCTTGAACACTCAACGGCTAAGCCTGTCTCTCTCCCCATCCACCCGAGAGTCTCTGATGCGACGAGAGTACAGCATCACAATTCCTCCAGAGTTCATTAAAGATCCCCGGAAACAGAACATCATAGGAAGTCTGATGACTTCTGACGAACAAGGCCAGCATAGTATGCTACGTTTCAGGAGAGATCTCGTAACGGCATTGACAGAACGAGCGGCAAAAGCACTGCATGAGCTTGAAGCGGCCGTGCAAGATGCCAATGCTCAATCTCAATCAACGGTGCATCTCACCGCCAAGGACTTTCCGGCAGGGACCATTATACTGATGGACAATCGCCGTTGGCTGCACGCACGGCACAGCATCAAGGATCCAAAACGTCATTTGCGTCGGGTGCGTTGGGACGCCATTCCATTCGATGCTCGTCCGAGAGAGCAGTGATGGGTCATTCAGAGCCCGAAGGAGGAGCTCGCTGAAATAACAGGCGTCAACACTACACATTCTATTCTCTAGCTTTCATCTTGCCTTCATTGTACCTTTGTCTTGCAAATGTTCTACCCTTGCCCTGTGAAGACTTGGATAGATCAGATAGGACTATTAATACTACATCATACATGGAGATGTATATACATTGCAATTCTCCCATAAACATAACGAGTCTCCACTTCGTAACTTGATGTTACATCTCAACGATAGAGCACGCTTCATGATGGCCTCTCTGTATCCATCTAATCACTCCCTCTTCACAGGAATAGCTTCATTCAGTCCAATTCCAGCCAAGAAGGCCACCCGAAAGGCTGCTTGTCCCCAAAGGCTTCCGAGATTCGCCCAATCTTCGGCCCTCCAGGATTGAACGCCCCAGAATACGTCGCCACCAAGTGCCGCCCAGCTTCCATAGAGATGTATAGCATCACACACGAGAATTCCAACCAGCAGTGCTTTCCAGACACGCAAATCCTTGGTAATACGCAGAATGACGGCTTCATTAAAGGCAAATAAGGTATACGTCGCCGAGAGCTGGTCGTAGATGACCTGATTGTCTGTCGCATATTTCGCAGCCGGAGACATCGTATTGAGGAATATCTCGGGGCGGAAATGAAGCAGCACAGCGCCAAATAAGGCCGCGAAGGGTTCAAAATAAAGGAAAAGCGCCCGGTAGGCAAATGGGATTTTGAGATTTTGTTCGGCCATTCTGCACGAGGGCGAACTCTTTTCACAACACGACAAAAACTGATCTGTTGATGAGAGTGCGCGGGTCTTGATAGAGACGCTTCGGCCGCTGGAAACAGTACATGCAATTAGTCACATTTCGTGTGATACACACATAGAGTTGAACAAGCCTCAGCGCAGTGATGTGAAGAATGAGAAGAGTACTTACCCGAGCAGAGTAGAAATGTACTTAATTTACGAGTTACGGATAAGAAGCGTTCCGCAGATTTGTGATGTTGCTACACCGAAGTTCCAATCCACCAACGTGAGATTGAGGAGTTCGGCTCGCGCTGTGATACGCCCGTCCAGCGTATTATTAATTTAGTGTCATCATCCCCTCACTTTATTGCTTCAGCTTATGCGTACAGAGTCAGACTACCTGCTGTAAGAAGCGCCGTATTCGGTACTATTTGGTGATGGCGCCAACTAAATGCTTAGAGTCGCATCTACATACAGATGTGGTGCCAGGGGGGCCAAGAAGACGGGGTCAGCGTCAAAAGTTTCAATGCATAATTCGTTCTCACATGGCTATGATCGTAATGCAAAAGGCCTTGTCCTTCATTAATCAGCCTATACAGTCTAATAGTATGACCAATTATTTTGCATGCTATATCACATCTATCACGGAGTTGCATTAGGGATAAATGTCCAGATCTGGTTGAGAGTCTTGTTGGTGGGGTATAGAATGACGCGAGTGCCGTCGGTAGGATTAGCCATCTCGAGATCCATAACTTTGCCAGGGAATGGCACGCTCTTAATTCTAAATGGTCTATTAGCAGTGAACAGGCTTTGCATGGCCTCGCAACAAGCTGCTTACTGGTATTTGTTACCCTCAATGTTTGTAATCTTCCAGCGAGTGACCTCGTTAAAGACGGGGTCATATCCAGATGATTCAATTTGAGCAAGGGTTGCGCCATCAGCTAAACATATGAGTCAGATCATTCTTCTCGGCGGAAACAGAAGAAAGAAGCAAGATGTAAGAGCATACTGGGAGCAGCCAACCAAGTGTTGCTGGCAAATGCCGACTGTAGACTGTAGACACCTGGGCGAAGTGTAGTTACTATCCACTGGTGGTTCTTGGTTCCAGGGCCATTATTAGCGCTAGGGACGAGTTTTATAGCCGTCATGGTTTGAGTGAACTTACAACCCGACAACACCAGCGATGGGGCTTGCAAAGGGGTTGGTAGCGCCATCAAGGTCGAGAACTGGATAGTGCTGAACGTTGTTTGCAATGGTGTAGATTCCATCGAGAAGCGGCGCCATGATGGGATTATCGGTATTCAATGGTGCACTGTAGTCGAGAATGCCAGGTTGAGCAGGTGCAAAAAACTAGGTATTACTCTAATGGCTTCCTCGGTGGTTTAAGTAATGAGATAATGCTAATCTAAGACTAGAAAATGCACTGCTCGCTGCTTTTGTAGACGAAAACTTGTCAAACCAGCTTCATTTTACAATTGCAATGTTTAATGGCTTGAATCATCGACGTGTAAGTGCGTGGTGTACTCATAACGTCAGCTGCCATCGTTTCCGCAAGGCTGTGTCAGAAACAAAGGCACTAAGTGAGAGCTGATACCAGGCATGTGTCGGAGATGGAAGTCGAGAACAGAACCATACAGTAGTATAGCCCTAGCTGAACAATAGTCAACGTCTCATCTGATTCGCTCGCCCAACAAGATTACATATTCACCACCTTATGCAAAGGTACAACGGCTAACCCCAACGGCATAGCGGCTACCGCTGCACGGACTATTGAACGCCTTTTGAACCCTTGCTTCTAGAGAGTAATCAAGCATCGGGAAGTTTACCAAAAGCTATCTCCCTCTGACTAACGTTGACTTGTGCAGCTTTTTTACAGCCATTGAGGCGCATTTATTAGTCTCATGGCCACTGAGGCACGCTCACAAATGTGGCTGTTTGTCTCATGGTGTCTCTCCCTGTCATTTAGCCAGCGCTAAAAAGCCATTCGTGATAAGAATAGCGCTTAGTCTAGGTCAAGACCAAGGATTTCAAGGGATGATGAGAGGCCAGCTCTTTGCAGTATACAGCTACCAAGTCAAAAAGTTGTATTCTACTAATAACCGACAGTTTACATAGTACAAGTGACCGTAACCCGATGAAAGCCCCACATTTCGAGAGAGTGGCATATGGGGTTGCTATCCAGCTTGATTCATCGTTATAGTTCATACTGGTATCAATTTCCCTAGAGCAGCTTCACCGAAACCTTCTCGTCATAATAATATATATAATATTCATCGCCATCTGCTCCACTCACTATGGATCTAAATATCTACACGGGGAGAGATTCTAAGTACAAGGCGGCTATAAGATGGTAAAAACCAATACATATGTACTCGAACAATAGACGCGCTTATTTCTTTCGTCTTGTTTTATTTCTCTTTTCTTGTTTTTTCTTGTGTTGGATCACCTGCCACGCAAGCCTGCGGTCTGCTCCGTGGCGCTCTTACTGATAGTATCAGGCTCTATAGGCATTGCGAGTAGTCTAGATTTCCATAGTCAGAATCCGAAAACTTCTTGAGATAGTTATGCTATACTCACAGTCATTACTGTACTGGCAAGTTGTGCCCGACGCGCAAGTCTTGCAGCCGGTGTAACCGTTACCGCCACACTGGCCCCAGTGAGTCTGTGTGCAGCTGGGGGGAGCCGTCGACGTCTTGGACGTGGTCGTGCTGGTCCTCAGAGTCGTCGAGCTGGCAGGCGGCTTCGAGCTGGAGCTGGAGCTAGAGACGGGAGGTGGTGAGCTGCCACCAGACGTGGTCGAGCCAATGTCTCCCCATTTGATGTTGGAAAAGGTGACGTGAGTGCCCGGGTTGTTGGCCAGGATCGTGGCCGGGTTGCCTTCGGTGCTGCTGCAGGGGCCGCTGCTGCCGCTGTCCAGCCAGTTCATGTAGCCGCCGTTGTCGTTCCAGATGCTGAAGATCAGGACCATGCCCGAGGTCAGAGCCTTGCCCATGGTTGTGAGGCCGCCATAGGCCGAAGCCGAAGGGCACGAGGAGATGATGTCGCCGCCGGACTGGGCGCTTGGGATGGAAACGCCGTTTTGGATGTACTTGCGGGTGATGCTGACAAGGTTGCCGGAAGGGCTGCCGGTGTCCGTGTTGAACTGAGTGGTGATGGTGAAGGGCTTGGAGGTATCCACGGTCAGTCCGGGGCCGTAGTAGCTATGAGAAGTGCAACATGTCAGCTCATCCACACACAATCATCACCAGCTCTGCTCACCTGTGGAATCCGCTGGCATAGGGGTTGAGGCCGCAGCCGCTGGAGTCGCAGGCCGTGGCCGTACAGGAATGGGGAGTCAAGGCGTTGGCCTTTGAGTTGCCCTCAAGGATGTCCATCTCGTTGCAGCAGTAGCCCGAGTGGTTCGTGTTGAGGGTGCCGTTCTTCCACGTCTGGACGGGGCACTGGGCATCGCAGTAGCCGCTTCCATAGCTGGCACCAGCCGTGTTGTACTGGTTGGCACCGCCATTGTCCGCCATCTGGGAGAGGTAGAGCGAGCCATTCTCGCCGCAGGGCAGGGCTGACAGGTCGACGTCGAAGCTCAGCTCCTTGCCGTTCAGCTGCAGCAGCACGTAGTTTCCATCCGCGCCTAGGAGATAGAGCCGCGGAGACACGCTGCTATATCCGCCGGTGGTGGCGGGCATGTACTGGTTCATGGTGAGCGAGCTGCCAGAGGTCGTGACCCCTGACGCCGTGTAGTTGACGCCCTCGATAAAGCAGTTGGCGCCACAGGTCGCCTCGTCGGGGCAGATTGTGGTGTTGACTCCGCCATTGACCGTGCACGAGTTGTAGTTGGCGTCGTGCATCCAGCGGTAGTTCCAGTCCAGGACGACGGAGGTGTCCTGAGCCACGCATCCTCCCGACGTTGTACACTGGTACGTCGTCAACTTGGGATGCACCTCAGGAGTGCTTGTACCCGGTTGCTGAGCAGAGGCAATCCCGGCCAACGCCAGAATAGTAGCAGCGGCCAGCGGCAGCGTACCGGAAGGCGCCATATTGTTTGCTCTATGGACTGAGAAAAGGGGGCTTGGGCAGAGAGGACTGGAGGTTACAATTACAATGTTTGTGGCGGCCAGGCGACGTTGCAGCCCCTTTTACGTTGATTTCTACACTGCATGAGTTCTTCAAGTACAGTCATTCGAGCGAAGACACTCCCGACAGGCTATGTGAATCGGCAATAGTCTCGACGGCGATATAGGCTGGCTGGCACGGAAGTCTCAAGCATACATGTGGCCACTTTATATTTTGCCGTCTTCTACCGGCCTAATGCGACCATGATACTGCTGTGAAAGCCACGATGAATCGATAGAGCAAGTTGATGGACTGAGGTTTGAACAAGTTCAAGAGGAGACCCGCCTGCCTTGAGCCGCTTAGATTGATTTTCAAACCCCTGTGCTAATATATTCCTTTGAGCGGAATTTCGGCAAAACTCACCTTTGCTGGCGGGTAAAGGGCAAAAAGTAACAATAGTTCATGAATTTCTTTGTCCCCTACTGGCTTATTGTATCACAATATTTAGCCTGATTGGGCAGGCTATTCGGTGCATCAAGGTGTTTCATTCATACGACCGTGCCTAGGATAAGCCAACGTCTGTTTCTGCGTTTCCCAACTTCCATTTTCGGCCACTCGGCCTGCGTCTAGGTCTCAGTACAAATAGGCCACACGTCCTCAGGAGAATCCGGTGCCTTGCCACTAACCGGCAAATTAGGTGCTAGCCGGGCGGGTGCCAACATGAAAAGGACATCTTATCCTTTTGTCGCTATGGCCTGTTCATGTTATGGTGGTACCTAATAGCAGGCAGGGGTGGCGACTGTGGCATGCCCAAACGACGCGTGAGTGTACCTTATACAAAGACTGATGTTGTAAATCTTTCGTATTCTTTTGGAAATATTTCATTCTAGAAAGCGTAGTTCATATGAAAAGTCCAAAGGGGCCGGCTTCTCATAAACGACACGTTCCTCGTTATTGCAATTGCTCTCTGAATCTGAAGGGCAGATACACATCGTCGTCCACATGCTTGCATCGACCACCAAATCATTAAAAGCCCTTGGCCGAATTTGGCAACAATGGGATCTTCTCTAAAAGCGGCCTTATAAATACCCTCCAGCCTTACCATCTTGCCCCACGATTTCCAAGAGACGTTTGCCCAGGGATGTTGAAGACTTTGCCCTCGCTGATAATCGGCACCACTTCCTCGTTTAACCACGACCAAAGTGCCTTTCTTCTTCGCCCTCGACGTCTCGTCCAAGAGGCGGATAGTAAGAAAATCCGGTACGCATAGCCACATTCAACAGAAAGGAAATGAGATTCTGCCCCATCTGTAGTAGATCTTTCATCGTCGGTCAAATTTTCCACAAATTTATATTTATATTTAGAACAATGTTAGATAACTAAATCAAGTAGTTTAGTAATTGTGTTTGATGACTAGACACTGCGCATAACGACCGACAAGTCGGAATTTTGGCGTGCCTGTTAGTGGGGCGTAGTGCGCTGATACTTACCTACGTTCCAGCTTTGAACAAATCCATCTCACAGCAAAGGACATTTAGGGAACAAAAGCGTAACGAAAAGTCAAAAAATTTCATGAAGCAAAGCAAAGACAACTAAAATACACAGTAGCTACCTACAGTACCCCCGCAAATTCCTCACTAGGTACAGTTAATATAAGCTCTCTCGGGTATAGCCGAGGTCAGGGATCAAAATGTTCAGTTCTAAAAGGATGTGGCGGAAACGCATAGTCGTCTACATGTCTGTAATTGTCCACCTCAATCACGTTCGAGCAACGGTCAAGTTCCTGATTATGACGTGCGCCGTCTTCAGGGTTGAATTTGATAGTGTCAATGCCGTATGCAGTATAAAGTCTTTGCATATCTTCTTCCGTGAGTGTCGGATTTTCTTTGGTGTCCACCCATAGGAAATTCAAGGATTTCTGACCGCTTGGTCATCTGCTCTCTGCACCCCTTGCCAATCTGCATTTTTGCCTCGCCTTACCACGATTAAGATGCCTCTTTTATCATCTTTCAAGTCCAGGCTTTGAGAAATCCCGTCTGCGTTCAAATGATCGACACCCGTTGTCGGAGTTGGAGGATATGACAACTCTGTCCGCAAAGTTGAACACATGATAGATAGGGGGTTCTTAGAATCTGCAGATTTGTACATGGTAACAGAAGCTCCGGAGTTTGGGCCATCACGGTTCTCAAGATCACGCTGCCAGGCTGCAGGCTGCGGTTCGCTAGGTAGTGTGATTGTCGCTCCGTGGTTGGAGGATACCATGTCAACGAAAGCCGAGGTAAATGTTATGTAGCGAAGCTCTTTCCATCCTCTACCGTACTTGATAAAGAAATCCAAGTCTTCATGAGACCAGCGAGGAATCGCAGGTCCAAATACCGTCAGCGTGTCAAGGTT
Organism: Trichoderma sp. CBMAI-0020; assembly: GCA_030708095.1. NCBI lineage: Eukaryota > Fungi > Ascomycota > Sordariomycetes > Hypocreales > Hypocreaceae > Trichoderma > Trichoderma sp. CBMAI-0020. Next base: position 1,871,764 of record JAJNCI010000008.1, on the reverse strand, counting down.
CATTTGAAGTAGGAGTTTGAAGCAACCATCAATAGCCTGCTTGTCTGCTGGTGTACACAAAGAATATTGAGGAACTTGCAATGAATCGAGTTGAAGAAAAGAGGTAGAAATAGATTTTAATCCGGAGTTCTGGGGGCAGTCTTAACAGTAAGTTTCCCTCCTGTACCTGCTGCTCCGTCTCTGGCTTGTCAGACTCAATCAGCGCGGCATCCTCCGCGGCTATGGTGTCGCACCCTCCACGAGGCTTATTTTTAAACTTCACCAGCCTCTTCTGAAGACATTCGATGAAGGGTTTCATGTTTGGCGTGTTAAATCATGAAATATTTTGATATACATGGCAAAAGAGCTCTCAATGCACTAGAATTGCTTGTCGTATGATATGATTGATGCAGAAAATGTGAGTAAGTTGGCGCAGATCCAGGAGACTTTATCCTCGTCAAGAAAGCAACGAAAGTCGTCAAGACAAAGGGGCGTATCCAATGAAGGGATTACACAGGAGCATGTACATCAATTAACCCAAAGTAAATTGAATCAAAGCCCTATGACTGACTCCCAGCTACATGGCTCAATCTGAATAAAGAGAATGCTTTATTTCTACCTGTACACACCTAGCGCGAATCATTGAACGGCCTCAGGGCCTTGCACAGACATCTCGCATGAAGCGCCGAAACATAGCATCTACGTATCTGAAAATCTGAAAGGAATCATTACGTGTTCCTTCAAACACCGCATGCACCATCAGCCTTCTTTCAGACTTGTTCCGATCTTACTGTATTGTGTAGCTCCAGTTCACAAGATCTCATTTCAGTTGGCCAATGCCTGGTAGCACAAAGCCCTCAATGGTTTTATCAGCTCATTCCGACAAAGCACTCATGTTTGATACTGGAATCCTGTGATTGCTTCTCCTTGGATCGCAGACAATGATATGCTTGCTGCTAGCTCTCCCCATATGCAATTCTGACGGCAGCTTTGCTTGCCCTGAACAGGCTAGGCGACCTTGAACAGCTGGCTTTGTTTTGGGTACACGTAAAGGTTTGTGATATCGAGCTCCTCATTCGCCTTCTTTTCTAAAGCCCTCTTGTCTCAGCGTTTTGCGTCCGCTTCGGCACCTCAGAATCCGACAAACGCTGCGCCATAGCATGCAGGATGCATTGAAATCTCCTTTCTTAGCAAGGCCGACGCGTTTGTTGGTGAGCTCCTTCGCCGATGCCAGCGCTGGCTTGTGCTACCCAGCGACGCGGCGCGTAAATTGATCGACAAAACTCGTCCAAATCAGCGTGTGGCACAGATCTCAACGCAGAAAGTAGCATTACATAGTATTCAGACTCAGCATCTGAGACCGATGTCAAACCTCGGCGGTGTGCCAAAAGCGCAACTCATCTATTATGGAACAGCCTGTAATCAGTCAACTCAGTAATATGTGTGACCACAAAACGTTACTATCCAACCATAGTTACTATCCACAGTGCCAACATCACAAATCCTTATACAGACATGGAGAGATCAACAAGTAACATGAGGATTGCGCATACAAATTCAGGAGGCGCCTTGCAGTCGGTAACGGCATGGGTCTGTAAATAGGGGCTTTTCGGCAGACTCAATTTTCTGGTATGATGCTGTTTGTACGGAACGGATAGAGAAAGAAGAGTGGGATATGGCAGAGGGAACTCGCATAAAGAGGGTTATTGGACTGCGGTACATTTCCGTCATAATTTACTTATAGCTCCTTTTGGCTATTTGTATCACGACATGCGGGTAACCACCCTGAATAAACCAAGTATGGATGAGAGATGCCGCCGCAAGGAAGGGATTCCACCAAAGGGGCCGAACATTCGGAAGCCGTCTATTCGCTATACAGTACTGCTAACACGAAATGCATTCGGTCGACTTTACTTGGTTAACTAGATATAGGCGAGTTGTTCTATAGTCACATACCTAGGACAAAAACATTCGTCCCGGTTGTTCTGCTTTGTTTAAGTTGCTGTTGCTGTTGTAGCATAGGTTGGTCCACGTACAGCCGAAATGAGTAGTTACGGGAAGCAGACGGATTTGAGCATGAGTGGAATATCGCCAATACTTCCTATCAGTTATCTCTCTCCTCGTGCTTCAACACTTTCACGGGCTGTTGAATTCACTGGTGTCCATCCAGCCGGACAGGTCCGTTTGTTGGAAGCTATGGCCTCTTATACCATCTTATAAAATCTCCAAGTTTGCAACGATTTCTATCATCCAACATTGGTTTCAAAGCAACAGCAGTCAGCACACAGAGCGTGTTTTATCTTTTTTTTCTTTTCGGCTTCACAAACAGACAATTCTGAGTCAAATCGCCCAACAAATCCCAAACTCACAAACAACGACAAAATCCATGCCCTCGATCATTGCTCCAGCGTTGGTTTATGTCTTACTCTTGCAATCTGTGACGGCAGATAGTGGAGATGACTTCTCCAATAACTTGTTCACAGATCTTAGCCCGTAAGAGACACCCAGTTCAAAGGAAACATCTTGTTCAGTGACCACTTTTTCTAACCCAATGTCCCATCTTAGAGTTTTGGCTCTCTTCGGAGAGCGCGTTACCATGCAATTCCTGAGCCAGTGCATGGGATGGTCCGAATGCATCATCCTCGCGGCAGGGCCTCTCGGTATCTTGACGATGATTGTCGCCGCCATAAGAGTCGGTGGTCCTCCGTGGCTTAAGGCTTTGGTTGGGCGAGCAACCGAAAATATCGCTACGGCCGAATTGGAGCTCATGTCTTCTACCTCCAACGAGGTCTGCGAGCTCTGGAACGGCAAAGACGTAGTCCGCTGCACGGGATCAGCCCCCCTCTGGGAATTTATCTGTTTGGTGCCTAGCAGAGGGACGCCAGAGAATCCAGTTGTAAGAATACTGGAAATCCAAGAAGCAAGTGACTACATACAAAGAAACTGTGAGTAGTCTCACTCTATCCTTTTACACCAGCTCTTCTTTCTTGTACTGTTAAAATCGTTCACTTACATAAGACTACTCAGCACCGAACAATAAGACCAGCCTTTGGGGTACCATGCAGAAGCATTTGAAGTTCTTTGGCAATGCCCACGAGATCAGCCAAGGGAATCTCGAAACACCATCCCAGCCGACAAAAGAGGTTATCTTAGTGAGAAATTCACATCATCCTGCTCCGAACATTTCTCACAATCGCACAAAGAATACTGGGCGAAGTGAGCTTTACTTCGCAGCTTGCCTCGGCATCGCTCTACAAGCGGGCGTAATAGTATACAGTGGTCTTATCACCCAGTACTCCAGAATCGCGCCTGGCTTTCAGAAGGATGAGAAGCCAGTTGGTACGTATGCATTTCCACTGGTCGCGGTCGGCACGGTGATATTAAACATGGGCATATTCATGTGTTCCCACATGGTGGAAAGCAGCACAAAAGAGGAAATATACACGCCCGTGGAGGGATGGAGAGCGCGGCTGGTATGGCTTCAGGGGGAGAAAACTGTTGGTGATCAGGAGTTCAAATCCTTTGCCCTCTTCACAGGAGAAGATCAACCCAGGATTATCACGTCCAGTAGAGTGGCGCAAGATCAAACAGCCGCAGGTCGGGATACGCTTTTTAGCTTGGTGTTCAAGACTGTCGCAGGGGCTATAATTAGTCTAATCGGCTTTCTTGCTCAGTTCATTGGCACACGGGGAATGCATTGGTCTGCGTCTATCGCCTCCTTGATTGCAATTTCCATCATGACGGCTTTGAGGGCATGGGTACGTCGTAGATTGACGACCCCAATACTATCCGAGCCTCTGATTCCTGGTTTTGAGCTCGACTGGTTTGCAAATACATTCAAAGATCTGAAGGATGCAGACTGGTATAAAAGCTCAGATCACAATACCACTGACGAAGCTGTTAGCTTTGAAGCGAGGTCCAATGCCTCTACCACCAACGGCGACCCCAGACTGGAGGCCAAAGATTTCGATATTGTTGATGCTCAAGATGTTTGCGCGATTCGCCAACGCCTCGCAAAACTTGTGGCCAGGCGGAGTCCAGTATCTCAAGAAGCGGTAGCAGTAACGAAGGCTATAGAAGCGACAATGAGCATTCTGGCTCAAAATGACGACAGTCTACACGCCGACTCATACCACAATTTTCGATACTCTTAGCAATATCCGATTGAACTCGGGCGGCAACAAGTCAAGATGCCACGACTGAATATAAACAGACATGGCCATAGATGGAACGCAAACGCTGGAGAGATCGAGGCTGCGTTGTCCCTGCGCCTATTCTATGTCAAAAGCTTTGAGCGAAAAAGTCTTTCAGCAGCCGATGTCATCCATAAGCGCAGTGATGTCTCAGACGATGAATGGCTGCGCATAAAAGGGAAAGTCTCCGAGTTTGGAATAAGAGTGCTTGGTCACCGAACAGTGCCTCGCTTGCGACAACTGACGTGGTGGATGCCTCCCAATGGGCCCAAAATCTTGAGGGTCCAAGATTCGCCCAACTGCGACCCAACTAACACTTCAAATGGCAAACGAATTGAAGCGATTGAAAGCGTTTATGCGGGCTCCAGCAACTACGAGGTTGTGGAAATCGATGATTCGAGAGCCTTTGGCTTTTTCCAGTGCATACAGCAACGGAAAAATGACCAGCGGCAAGATGGTGCCAGTTGTCACCAGGAACTTCAGCTTTCCCATTTTCGAAACTCGGAGAAATCTCAATGGAGATTCAAGATATCGAAAGAGGAAATAGCCTGTGGCGAAGATTCGCATATCGAAGAAATCAACGGCTGTCTGATGGCCATCAGCTGCCACGACTCGTTGGAGTTTTTGTACGCCAAGGACCTGTTTTCAACCTTCATATGGGACATTAGCAAATCACTGAAACGCCATATTGGGGGCAAGACGAGCATACGTGCCCAAGCTGACGAAGGCCGAGATTCTTGGAAAAAGTTCACCCTCCATAACGACACAATATCTAGATTGTGTCAAGTTATCCAAGGTACCGGGCTATACAACTCAGGAGAGGCTTTGGTTAGCATCATTTCGCCCCTGTGCGATCAACAGAAGCTCCCTACAGCACAATGTATTGTTGACTTGGCTCGAAGCCGCGCAAATGAGTTTGAGAGGCAACGAGATTGGAGGAGCGCGTGCAAAGTATACCTGTGGCTTGATGCTCGCAAAGACACGTTTGGTGTTGAAAGCTACGCTTACGCCAAGGTTGTTGCCTTGGTAATCGCGTTTCGAAATACTGTTCTAGACAGGGCCAAACAAAGGGCGGACGAAGGGATTTCCAAAACTGAGATGCCGCAAGTTCTGATGGATGATTTGGAAAATTCGATCCAGAGCGCCGATAGAACGCTCTCTGGCTGTCTAACTACGTTCAGTGAGTTCCGAGACGACAATGGGCGGGGAAAATACGCCAGCGATGTCAGTCGCTATATTGCTTCAAAATATCAAAGGCCATTATTTATACAGGCAAAAGTATTCGAAGCAGCATTCCTGTCCCATCTTCAGCGTCCGGAACAGAAGTGGGCTAAGGAAGACCTTAAAACAGACGTCTTTTACAGGACGCTGCTTCATTACGATGCAGCGTTTACTCACGATGCAGACAGTCGCGTTCAATTATGGAGAGGTACTGAACGCTGGGAATTTCCAGGTGATGTTCAGAGCTCACATCTGTTTTACTTGATGATTGAATCTCTCATTGACGCCGGCATCCCAATGGATGGCGGCGATGTCCACGGATGGGCGCCGCTGCATTATGCTTGCCGAGCCGGAAATGTGTCGATGGCTCGGCTGCTTCTCGAAAAGTGCGCCTCTCCAGACGTGCAAGGCCTCGACGGCACGGCACCAATCCATGTCGCAGCGAGAGGGGGACACTTGAAAATGATTGAGATTCTGGTCGGATTCAAAGCAGACATTGATATCGCTGATGGGATGGGCAAAACGGCTCTGCACCACGCCGCCTTCTGCGGATATGAGGAAACTGTTGAGCTTTTGTGCCGGCACGATAGCCAAGGACTGCGAGACAGATGGGGACGAACAGCTCTTCATGTCGCTTCTCTTTGTGGTCATGACAACTTCGTGCAGCGGCTGCTTGACATTCCAGGACTTGAGATTAATGCACTGGATAAGTTGGAGCAAACTCCGATCCATCTTGCGGTTGAAGCGGGCTGCACTCTCGCTGTTGAATACTTGATCAAAGGCGGCATCAATGTGGATGCTCAAGATGGCAAAGGCCAAACGCCGCTTCATCGTGCTTGCAAAGGAGGCCGGAACGGCGTTGTGGACGCCCTTGTCGATGCACACGCTGCTCCAGATGTCGAAACAAAAGGGAGAGAGACGCCGCTGCATTGTGCAGCGCATGCACAGAAGAACAGCATCGCGAAGCTTCTCGTCAAGAGCAAATGCAATGTCGACATCGAGGACCGGAACGGACACACACCGCTGTATCTTACCATAGAGACTGGGGACTTGGCCATGGCCAAGGCTATCTTACAGCCCGAAGGCGATGATCCCGACGAGGCAAGTCTTGCTGCCAGGGCCAGAGTCAACACCACGACAAGTGGTTCCGGAGGCTCAACCCTCTTGCATTCCGCTGTACGATTTCGCCGCAGAGAGCATGCAAGGTTGCTTGCTGGGTATGGTGCGAACATGGAAGCCAGAGACAGCAAAGACCGCACTCCGCTGCATCTTGCCATTCAGCAACCCGAGCTTCAGGAGCCAGATGCAGAACTGATTCGAGAGCTGATTGGGCTTGGCGCCGACGTAAACGCAACTACCGTTTGTCACGACATCGGCAACAACGGATCAACGCCGCTACATCTGGCAGCCCGGGCAGATGGGCCAGCAGAGATGATAGAAGGCCTGCTTTGGGCTGGAGCTCAAATTGACCAGGCCGACGAAGATGGCTACACCCCGTTGCATATGGCAGCAGCGGGGAATCACGTCGCAAATATAGAAATGCTCATTGAGAGCGGAGCAAATGTCAACGCCTTGTGTAACGATGGAAAGACACCCGAGATGCTCGCAGACGGCAATCGTCTCGGTTGGTGGGCCGCGAATACAGCCGCTTTCCAAGGAGTGACGATAGGATCACCCTGAAAACGCGCCTGAATGAAGGCGATGTTGATTTTGAGTAGAGGCATACATGTAGTTTGGAGATGGGCGCCTTGTAAGGGTGGTGGATGTTTTTTTTTTTTTTTTTTGCATACTGGGTAGGTAATTTACATTAGATCACTTTAGACATTTTAGATGTTTTTCTCTTCTTCGTGTTTACTTTTGAGATGAGTTTAGAATTGGTACTCTTTTACGCATAGCTCACTCTTCTCCGCTTATCAAGTATCTTCAAAGTCGTAGCAGCAACAAAGACACTCCGAGACATTCGCAAAGCTGGGATCTGTTGCAAAGAATCTTGAAAGTAGAAAGATAATATCTATTGGATAGAATACACAAAGGAAAATAAGAATACTAAATTTGATAAAGCGTGTTCTGCCTGTGCAGTCATTATCTTTAGGAGATGAAAGGCAAGAATACAGATACATACATGTATACGGAGTACCATTACCATATTCTCCAGATCACGCTTCGCATTTGCGGATACTCAAATAGCCAATCCTATAGAACCAGGTCGCACCGTACGGAGTACATGTACAGCATATACACTCCCTCAGTGCCATTGCATTTTCCCTCCAATCCCCATCGCGAGTGCAATCACCTTCCTCTTTTGGCAAGTCTTGAGTGCCCAAGTTTCCTGGGCTTCACAGGGCTTCCACGCCGGAACTTGGCCGGTGGAAAGCTTAGACCACTTACGCCGACACTAGAGGCCTCGGCATTTGCCGATCGATTCATCCTGGTCTAGTTCTGTCCAGCTGTCTTTTGCTCACAGAATACCTGGCCATGCTCCGTATTAGAGTGTGCAAGTATATGAATCTAGAGCCGTCTCCTAGTCTACTATTTGCACAACCTTTTTTTACTGTTTTCATAGACATTTATCTGCTAGACCTAATTCAGCTAGTGGATAACTACCTTTTGTACCTAGCACTTCTCTATTAGAGAAATACACTTATTATTATGCTATAGTGCGGGAGCAATCTAGTCTAGAATAACCATAGGGAATGAAGGTGTTACTAGATTGTTAATTAAAGTGGTCTAACAAGTAGAATTTTATTTATAGTATAAAAACTATAAATATACTAGTAATTGTAAAAATAAGTACTAAGTACTTTTAGCTATAAGTGGTTTACTAACCTAAAGAAGCTTATTTTATCTTAGATTAACCCAAAGAGGCTTATCTTATTTAGGATTAGCCTAAATAGGCTTATCTTATCGAAAGTTCATGTAAATATAGTACCACAAAGATAGTTTTCGACCCCTTATAGTAAGGTACTTTGGTAAGGCTTTGCAGCAGGGAATTCCGGGATTACAGTTACGCCGAGCCCCGGCCTTGCGTAGAAGGATATAAGGCGGCGCAGCGCTCCTTATTAGATAGAAAATCAACACAGGTTCGTTACGCAAAATGACCCCTAGCTGCGGCTCGTTCCCGTTAGAACGAGGCCTGACGGGCTAGATCAAATGATCCCGTAACCTGTTCTCGTTGTGTGGTCCAAATAGCGGTATGACAAGCAGGACTTTCGATATTGTGTTTTGATGTGTATAAGCGCGTTCAGAGGTATGTTCCCGACTTGTCAGCAAAGTACCGAATTTTTACGCTAGCTGTTTATAATGCTAGTAGAAAACAAGACTTATTGCTGCGTTATTTCTGATAATGCTTGTTGAATCATAGCGCTCTAAGCGCTACAGTATAGTGAGTAGGGCACTATAATATAATATTGAAGTATTGAAGCGCTTAAATTTTTGGGGGGTTGAAAACTATCTTCGTGCCACCGTAGTAAAAACAGGCCGTGCAATAGTAAGACTAGAATTCATTCCGTCCTTATCCCAGATAAGCAGAAGATCAATTGCTCTCATATAAAACGACTATCAATCTCGCTGTGCCAGTCCACAAAATGCGTTCTTCCAGCATTATTGCCGTCGCTACCTAGATGCTTCTGCATCGTATCAACTTCCCGCCAATCTCAAGATATGATCAGCACAAAGTATACTGATGCACTCTTACTAAGACGAGCCATTACATTGTCCGAAACATGTTCCAAAAAGCTATCTAGCCCTTTTAGTGGTGGTGCTATATACCATGGCGGTCTTCCAAATGCTCTTTTCTTAAAGGGAAGTAGTGGAGACTATAACAATATGAACATGGACTGCGATGGCGCAAACAATTCGGCCGGTCGGTGGCCAAATCTCGGCCGGTCGGTGCTTGGATGGCCCAAGTGACCAAGGCGAAATCTCGTTCAAAGACACCGTCAAGAGCTACAGTATCCCTAACCTCAATGCAAATGCCCATCCCTAAGTTGTGTTTGGAATTGAAGATGCCAACCCATCGTTCAACCCCCAGAGCAAGGTCATGGCAATAGAGTGCAACAATTAGGTAGCATATGTTATCCGACATTTAGTGTTTAGGCACCGTACGTGTTCATTTATATTTCTCTTCACAGAGACAATTGCCGACGGGAGAGATGTACTCTAAATTTATAGCGTCTAGGGTGATACAAATGGCTTTACTTCTGCCGGAGAGGTTTTCCTGGCATTGGACGAACTCTGCTTTCGCAAGGACACCCTTCCGGGCGATAATGGCCATGACCCCAAGGATGATCTCAATATTGGCGTTACTAGCTGTCATGCTATTCCTAGTAGTGGTGCAAACTGAAAGGCCAAGAACACGACCCAATTCGAGGCCAGCATCAAGCCCCTGGGCAATCAACTAGTTGCCAGTTTGTAAGTCAGCAACTCTCGTTCAAAGGATAGGACCTCTACCATTTCAACACATGAGTTCATCAATAGACTACACATATATCGAGTCTGTAGGGTTGGAGTTGGGGTTATTTTGTATTTCTGAGTTACTATCATCAACTCGGATCACTGATTACTCATCCTCCTTTCCATGATTCGGCTTAACTGTGTTTCATGTATGTAAGTAGTTAGCCCACAAGTATGAAACGAGCTGAGGGTGAACCATCTCGATTGGCGCCAGATTGCGTCGCTGAGTCTTGAAGCATTGTCAGTCTCTCTCGGCGGCTTCAACAACTTAGGAGATGCTGTGCTATTGCCTAGTACGTATGCTTGGCGCCGCAGATCAATTATCAAGTGTTTGAATGGCCCGATATGCTTGCCAGGACCTCGTATGACGGTCAAATTAGTTTTCCATCCTGGCGCGGTCTCAGACGACTCTCAATGCCACCATGCTCTAAATTGTGAGCAGTAAACTGATAACTGATCACTGAGTATTCAGCACCCTTTCACGGAAAAGAATGCCAACTTAAAGATATCCAGCACGAATAAACAATTGTTACCAGCTTAGTACATGTAGATGTACAGCGGAACACTCACATCCTCCTCATACCGCCTTTTCAATGCAACAACATACGCTATGGTGTACTCGGTTCGGCTGCGATTACGAGCGAGCTCCGACCATGTGCTACAAAGTCCTCGAGCCCGCCAGAGTCAAAGATAGTCTTAGGCTTTGGGTTGGAAGAGAGAAAATAAGGCCGGGATGCGCCATGATACGAGGCGTTGTTTGCTACTAATGCGGCTTACATGTAGGCGTAGCAGGGACAAGTAGTCAAAAGAGAGGCGCACAAGGCCCGAGATTTCACCTCATCAGTGAGCGAGGGTCGGACTTTTTAGCACTTGACATCCATCAATGACGGGAAACGTTGTATTACAAGCGGGCCACAAGGACTCTCAACACAGGCACAGCCAAGCATTCCTCTGCCCACCTGCCATTCTTCGTAAAGCTATAGACTATGCCAGATAGAAATAACTAATCGTGTTGCCTCAGCTGCCCTATTAGGAAGGGCTCCTTGCCTAATGTGGGCAAAGAAACTGCCCCGTATTCTCCCCGGATCTGTGCCGCCACTTAGCGGCCGGTGATCGACAACACGATAGACTACTTGGGTATACCTGGTAACTCAGGTCCCCCTTGAGAAGCAATATATAACGTAGAGTGAGGAAGCATCTTTCAGACGGTTTACGCTCCTCAGATACAGCTACCTCTCATTATACACCCTCAAGATGCATTCCTCACACCGCACAATCCTCGCCACCAAGGCCCTCCTCCTTGCCAACTTGGCAGCCGCTCAAACAAATCCAAATGCCCAGGGAGCATGTTCACCTACAACAGGTGGCCCTGGCGCCTGTGGTCCCAACGGCTCACAGGCGTGGCTCAACACCGGTGTCCAGGGCAATGGCTGGGAGCCTCCGTTCCTCGACATCAACAGCCTCACACACATCTCGCTGGATGACTACTACAACGGCGTAGGCCAGGCTTGCCGGCAGTACGACCAGTACTTCAAGAGCTCAGGCTCCAAATACAACATCGACCCTGCCATCCTGGCCTTTATTGCCATGCAGGAGTCTTCTTGCAATGCCGATGCTGGAGGCTCAACGCCCGGGCTGATGCAGTGCGACCCGTCCAACTGCCAGAACGGCCAAGGCAGCTGCCAGTATCCCATCCAGGATAACGTCGACTGCGGAGCTTGGGTTCTGCGTTCGGCTCTGGATAACACTGGTGGCAACGCTGTCCATGCTCTGGGCTCGTATAACGGCTGGTACACGGCCAGTGACGGCACGGGTCTGAATGGAGGAAGGGGCTTGACGGAGGGTTATCCTTGCTCTTCTGAAGGCAGGGCACATGGTGACCCGCAGAACTTGAACTATCTCCACGAGACGCTGAATGGTTGGTTCTTGGGTTACGACATGTATGGTTCAGACGCCGATTTAGACGGAGAATACAACTGCTCGCAGAGCTGCAGCAATGGCAGCATTTGCTAGACATGTCTCGAGGACGCGGATTACGAGAGTCTAGGCATAGAGAATGGCTAAATGGACGAACAGGCTACTTTGACACTTCGTCTGCGTTAGATACAGATTGTAATAAGACACTGCTTCACAAGTCATGAGTTAATGGTCAGCTTGAGGCCACGCCTGAATAATTTGGTAGCCATTGAATCAGACTGTTTCGCCGTAGCTGATTAATGTAGTTTGCCAAGCATATAATTCCACAAAATATAACGAAACACTGACGTAGAGCCTCAGGTTTCTTCCCGCTGATTGGTGCAACCATTCAATCTTCTCTCCAAAGACAGCTGGGGCTTCAAAGTGGGACTCGCTTCTGGGCCAGATGAAGCATTTTCCGGGTCGACAGTGTAAGACGCCAAGTCCAGCAGGATCCTGGTGAGAGAGAGTCAGCACTGGCATTTACCATGAGTTTATCCGGCTACTATCCTCTTTGGTTGGTTGGACTCGTTGCAGATGTAGAAGCCCCTAACCCCGTGTCCATGTTAAGCTTCCATTGTAATAGAAGCCTAGAAAATGGCGAAGCGGGAAGCTCCACTTGAATATTCCCCAATTGGAATATTCTCGCGGTATAATTGGTCCCACAATCTCGGCCTATTTGCCTCCCAACACACATTGATGCTTCATTGTCACTCTACATGTGCCATATTCCAGCACAGTTCGTCATCCTGATAGTCTCCGCAGCTACCACTTGTAGTGTCTGATCATGGAAGAAGTCAGTACAAGGCTGCAAGATCAAATTCAGGCAGTGGTTTTGGCCACGCTTTGTGACTGAGATGTATTGGTCGACATTTGATGAGATATCACTTGAAGGAAAGATATCATCTTCTGGCCATTGGTGCCCTCACATTCCCCTGACCTGATATGATTACGTCTACCTGTATGAAGTTCTAGACCTTCTATGCCCGGACATAATGTAAACCTAAACTGTCCGCACAGACCCTGAAAGCTGGGCGAGATATTGTGCGTCTGTCCCAATATACAGCGTATTAGCTCGTCACTCAATACTCTGTTGAATATGCATGTATCAGTGTAAATTGATTGTTGCGACGGGATTTCCCGAAAAGATACATGCATGTATATAGGAACGCCGTTGCTTAAAGTTGTTTCGATCGACTGCCATAAGCCAGACAAGGGCCTGCAATTGAGGATATTCTTAGTAAATATAACCAACGTAAGCCCTTTGTATCTATCTGCACAAGTCATCTCCCTTTAGCTATAGGGTCAGACGTAGCCAAGGCCTCAAAGGCTAGCATCAACGTGACGACGAAAATTGAAACGCGCACTCTGAGTAGTGATATACAGTGCCGAGTACAAGAAATGTGTTGATGAAATGTGCTAGTGAAATGTGTTGGTGGTAAGCAATAACATACGTTTCAAGTTCCTTCTCTGGTATGTGCTGGCGCAATTTGTTTGTGAAATATGTTGGCAAAATGCGTGGTGAAACGTGTTAATGAAAGGTGTTGGTGAAATGCATTTGTGAAATTTATTAGTAAAGGGTGTTGGTTCTATATTTTGCCTAAGCCTGTTATGTCTTTCCGATTTCCTTCTCTGGTAAGTGTTAGTGAGATAGATGTGTGAAAGCTTTAGTGAAGGGCTAACTTTCAAGATTAAGGTACAATTTCTTTGAGCCTAATATATGTTTTCAACTTCCTTCTCCGGAATAAGAGATACCAGCCCGACAGTGTTTTAATATAACGGTTTATGATTACAATGCTTGGAGGGAAACGTGATGCGAGAGATATCAAACACAGGAGGAATACAGTAAGCTAAGATTGGTGAACATATGAATGGTCTAGCTGAAAAGGCGATACTCTTATTGATGCCGGTGACATTCAAGTGGACCAGCACAGGGCAGAACAAAGACGTAGCAGAGCTCTCATCACCCAGACTTTCGTCCTCGTGAGTCTAGGCTTTCATCTACGTGAATCCCACGAATTAGAACCCAAATTACGCTCATCAGCTGATTCGAGATACCAACAAGATTCCAATCTCGGATAATGGCGAACTGTTCACACAAAGGTGATTCTAGGAGAGTGGGCCTTTGCCCAATGTTGCCAATCCGTGAGCCTGTCATCTTTTGACTTTCACAGTTCTTTGTTATCAAGAATCAGCTCTTTGACGAACATTAGGCATGATGAGTTAACTATATATACCTGACTGAGGACCGCCAGACTGGCAGATCTCACTCTCTGTTTCATCAGTCAGTAACAATAACTCCACGATAACGTTGGCAATCACATCAAAAACAAAAACACAATTTCTCTTTGCTTCCTCAGCACCATCTTCGAAATGCATCTTACAAGCTTTGCTGCCGCGCTTGTGCTGTCACTCAGTGTGTCTGCAGCCCCTACCGAGGAGATCACCAAACGAGAAAGTGCTGATGGTTATGGCACCAACGGCTCAATTTACAAATATGGCGATCCATCCAACTGCCACGACACCTTGAGGGTGTCCGGCGCATGCGGCATAAGCACCTACAACACGCAGATTGGTGCAGAGCATTCTTTCGTTGCCATGCCCTCTGATGTCTTTGATAAATACGGTCAATTCCAGAATAATAAACTTTGCGGCAAGACGATCACTATGACGCACAACGGTGTCACTAGAACGGCGATTGTTGCGGATCGAAACTACAGCAAGGACCACTCCATCGACATGTGTCTCGATCTGTGGGAGGCTTTCGGAGGCCACGATCAAGATGGTACTCTGATCAGGAACTTCACTTGGTCTGTCCAGCTCTAGGACATCAATGGACGGAGATTGCCGGGGGCAGAAGAATACATTCCTTTATGGGCTTCGGCTGCCTTGGCCATGGCATAGCTATTCAATCTCCAGAAATTCTAGCCGGTTGTCAGAGCTTCTGTCGCAATTATAAATAGCTGTACTTAGCTATATAGAAGAGACAAGTGGTTGGTCGTTATAGTGGTTTCCGATGAGAACATTGATTTTCTGTATTGACTATGTTGTACATTGAGAAAATACCAAAAAAATTATATGCTTTTGTTTTTATATACTGTGTCTGTTCACCTTAAATTCTTGCCTCTCTCCATGGTTGCTATTCATACTAGCAATTTAAGGCAGCACTTGTTCTAGTGATTCATGTTTTGATTGCCTGTTCAAAAATGTTAGACTAAATAATCAATTTCTTTTAGCCGGGTAGGTAAAGACATTGATGTCCCTCCAAGGTTGCATACGCGCGACTTCGAGGTTATCAGTGACCTTTCTTCAATCTCATGTAACATTAGCTCACAGTATGCCGTAGCTAGTTTCAGCTGGCAAACTAACTGGTGTTGACGAAGCCACCTCTCATATGATTGCTAGGAAACTTGTAGAGTATGGTAGAATACGCTTTCTTATCGATGCTGAGAACATGAATCTAGGAATCGGAAGTATTTCAATGCCTTTAGATGTAATCCCGAGTTCTCTGTTGCTGGAGATGATTAGTTGAGAGCAAAGGGTAATGGCATCCCTAAAAAGCTTAACCTTCGTTCATCCCACTTGTTACTATGGTTTAAGTATGAGTTTCCTGGCACAATTTCTCCACCTACCTCGAACCTGAGCCGTGAGTGTAGTCCCAGCTCAAACCGCACAAAGAGTAACCACCGCATGCACCTCCAACTCCCTCCAGCATCAGCGACGACTGCTCATCCCAGACCTCTGAATTCTCTTAGTACTCAAACTACTCGGCTAAAATCTCTACCATCGTCAGCGACTAGTCCATCGCCTCTCAGCCGAATCTAGAATTCGCTTGTGATGGGTTTTAGGGCTATCGTAAGTGACTTGACTTCCTACCATTAAAAAATGCCATCTTGAAAAGTGGTGCAAGCGTTAGTCAAAGCCGTGCATAGATGTGAATGTGCCTACGCGTACTTGATGACTGATTGAGGGAGATGTTCTGAAAGATTAAACCAAAAGTCAGATTACAGTACTTGAAAGTAAACAAAACCCACACTACATTGCTGTTTAATCGAGATATAAAAGGGTAATATATCTATACTACATCAATAATATATATTTCATTTCCTTCATCATCTTTCTCGACAGCCGAAAATGCATCGAGTTGTCTTTGCTCAACGCAATTTGCAAATCCCAATGACTCTACAAAAGAGCTCTGGAACGTGAACAGCGACCCTATCCGCCTATACTGTCCGGTTCCCTGCCCTGTAGACTCCAGAAGTATTCCGCGTTGTTCGTCTATAATTACAACATATGCAGGAATGGCCTGAGCCTTGTTGGCGATGTCAGGATTGTCAATTTTCAAGTAAACTTGATCCAGTTTTTCATCTCCGAATTTGGCCTTGTAATAGACGTGGGGCGAGTCCCCAACTGGCTCCAGAACTGCCCGGAGAAGGTAGTTGCAGCAAAGGCGAATCACAGCGCTCTTGACGTCCCGAAAGGTATTCGCCGAAAAGTATTGCACTTGTAGGTCATGAAGTGTTATGTGAGTTGGCGAGTTGGATTGACCATCAAACCAGACCAACGGGAGGCTCACTCTACCAATGCCTGAGGCCCATGACCAAGAAGGACATGATGTGTTGGGTATGGGCCTGAATCCTTCAGAGGGAGACCAAGCCAGCTGCCTCTCAATCCATTGCTTCCACATTCCGGCAACGTATTCGTCCTTTGTGGTCGCCTGTATAGATCTTGCGAGGCCTTCTATAGCGATGAGCCGGTCACTGGACTGCGTGAGACGGGCTCCCGAGTACTGGCTCACAAGGTCATCCCAGTTAGATCGATCCATGCCTCTTCGCTTGAGCTCATAGGGACAAAAGCTGCTCGCTCTTCTTTGGTATCCGCCAGGGCAGGTCTCGCATGCCGATTCTCCGTCACATTCCCAAAACACCTGCTTGGCGGTAAAATGAAGAGTCCGTCTTGACAAGTAGCGCTCTTGTACAACCCAACCGCGGTTATTCAATACGTCCAGCTCTGGATGTATCAAGGGGGATGGCATAAAGTCATATATCAGGTCGTCTCTTTCAGGAAGCGGGAGGATTTGAATCGCCCAGTTTTTTGGCCGTTCAAAAAAGCATCCAACACTGCCATCTTCAGCAGAAGTAGCTGCAATGTTTAAATCACATAGTCCATATATCTGGGCCATCAGGGCTGACTGTAGTGCCCAGTCCTCTGCACTATCTTGAATGATGCATAAAGAGTCTATCCATAAGTATGGGATATCAAGGTGTCTGCAAATGTCAATAGCATCGCGGAAGGTCTTTGTCAGAGCTTCCGGTGGGATTCGTTTTCGAAAGTCATTGATGTTGTTCTTTTTGAGCGTCATGAAATTGAGGAAGCCCCAGCGGTGGCTGAGCGCTGCATAAGGGCTATTAGGACTCAGCTCTTCAGGAAGACAAAGCCGAGCGTCTCCGTTGGAGACTGCAATAAGTCGTGCAGCAGAAGGGCCGGCCTCGGCTGAATTTGTTTGTGGAAGACCGCATGTCGTATGCGAATCCCGACAATTTTGGAACCATATTTTGCACATTGTTAAAGCATCTCGAGTGTTTGGGGCCGGAGAATCGTAATCCAGACCTAAGAAGTGAACACAAAGTTTTAGTGATAGCCACCACGGCGGGAAGAGCGTCATACTTTGTGAATCTGCCACGAACGATTCTATGCTAGCCGTCAAAAAGTACTGATTCTCTGCGCCACAAGGTTCCAGGTTTGTGACTCCTGGAGTTGGATCACCGACCATCCAAGGAATCGCCACACTCCACGAAAAGGAAGATCCAGAGGCATGTAGCGATGCAGTTTTCATAGTTTTGCCGGTTTTGTCCCTTTCCTTCAGCTCAATTCGAAACTCACGGAGAAGCATTGAACAGATTCCGCATCCATTCTCGGCGGATGATCTCACAGCTGCGTAGGTTTTGTGATATTTACCGTCAAGGCGGTTACCTGTTGCGACGACGTTTGAAATAAGCTGTATCATGCGCCGGCAAATTTTACAAATCTCTGATGGGGCGCGGTATTTAAACAGAGATGCTGAAGTAGGGGAGAGATCTAGTCTCTTTGCCGATGCGTTGTCGGCCCGTTCAAAGAAACTATGCAGAGGCGTATACGCCGGCTCTGAGCTCTCCGAACTGTCAGAATCATATTTTTCATCAGAATTTGCCTCGATATTGTGGTAGGAATCCATAGTGAGAGCGACGCTAAGGGATGAATAGCTAAGGTAAGTGTCGACCGAATGTAAACCTCCAGTGATCTCGGATATCCGTTGTCAGGTATAAATGTTTTTAGGGAAAGCTGTTTCGGCCTTTTCTACAGCCGAATTACGGAGTAGCAATTAGCTAGTTGCATTAGGCTTACATCCAGCATTGATGATTACTCGCAGTTAGTAAACGATAATTAGATGTATGCAGGAAGCTTCTTGTTAATCAGACCTAAACTGTATTGAAAGCACTGCTTATGTAAATTTCAAGCACAGTTTCATTCAGAGCCTCACTCAAGGTTGACCCGCATCTTCTATCACAACACTCAAGCGCGCATCTCCACACGCTCAAAAATTGAACGTGTTAAAGGCTGTATATGTCCAAGCAGACATAGACCCCGCGCTATAAAGCCGCCATCAATATGGATAGCACAACCAAGACTACTCTATATTTTGCAACCTTGAACAGAAGTAAGGACATTGTTGAATCTTTGTGCGAACTCAACTTCCAAAAGCTGCTTTGTGCAATGGCTGCTTAATATGCGTCAGATTCATGTCCCCCGATACAATCAGCAGCCGCGTTGAATGGTCAGGTCTCAGCTTCTCCACATATATCCTACCTCTGGTGCATGCCTATAGAAATCACCGCATCTTTCTTTGCAGACGAATACGCCAAATGCTGTCGTAAGTTGTAAGCCAGGGAAGAAGGGTGTATTGCAATAACCCTGGTTCCCTCTATCCACTGCTGTCAAGTCAGCCGGCAACTCTCCGAAACGTCCAGAACCCCTCGAAGGAATCCGAAACCCTCGGTAGTGCCAAAAGCCCAAGCGATAGTCCCAGTGCTTACTGTACAGTATACCCATCGCAGCACTCATGCAGCAGTTTTCTCTTTCACTTCAATCTTTCCATCTCAGGCACAAATGCCGTCACTCTTAACCACATACACCCAGATGCATAGCTTGTGTCAATCATGATCGAGGCTATGCTGGAAACTATTTTAGTTGATATTTGGTTAGCTCAGGCAGACCGACAACAGCAAACAACCTACTGCCACAAAGCCAGCAAGCCACCATCTTACACGTCAAGTAAAGCAAATTCATCCATTGCTTGTGCAGACAATTCAGATCCCATCACATCAATTACCCGAAACTATCACGTGTTGTGCTTTTGTCAACTTTGCATCCAACGACACACATCAACCCATAACTCGCACAACCCAGCCATCAGCCCATTGACTCTTTCCAAAACGCCTCACCGAAACCCTCCCATCAACTCCAATCTCCCCAGCACGCCACTAACCCCCATCCAGGCTATTCGCTCCAAAACTAGCACTCAGCTCTCAAAGCGTGCAAACCTGCTAGCGCCAGAAGGAGGCTCTGCCCCCTTTTTTTTTTTTCCTTCTTCCATCACCCCTTCAAACAACAAACAGCGGCAGGGAAACCAAAAATGCTACGCCAGGCATGTAATAGCGTAGCCGAGCTAGATCCTGCCAGCCTCAGCTGCCGCAGGGAAGCGACATTACGGAACCCACCGTCCTTGCGCCAAGTCTGCATTCGGTGAAGCGTCACTGCAAACATGGCTCCCCCCAGCTGGGCTGAGCAAGGAGAATGTTGCAGCGTGGTTTGCATTGGACGCAGTTTAACGGTCTTTGCTCTAGGCAACAGAACGCGAGCCGTGACTCTGCTGCCAAACTATTGGAATTACTACTAGCATGTACTTGTAGTTGTGGCAGGAATAGTATATATATGGCGCCAAGACCCGTAGTTGACAGGAAACAGTCTTGTAGTCGTTCTCAACTCCAGTCACTCACTCATACTCCAAGACAGTATCAACTCTCAAGAGTCTCACTCACTCACTCACTCACCCACTCACCCACTCACTCACTTGATATCAACCTCCCACTCAACCCGCCCATCATGCGTTCCGCCATCGCCATCCTCTCCCTCGCCGCCTCGGCCTCTGCCGCCATCAACGTCCACGCGCTGCTCCCGCGCGCAACCTCGTCTTCCGACTCCGACGCCAGCAAATGCGCCTCCGAGGCCCTGAGCATCGTCTCGTCCCTGCCCACGCCGCCTCCGGCCATCGTCTCCGACCTGACGGAGCACCCGCAGACCGACCCCTGCAAGCTCAGCGTCGCCTCCAGCCTCAGCGCCGACTACTCCTCCTACGAGGCAAAGGTGCTGTCCTGGTTCAGCAGCCACAAGGACGAGCTGACCTCGCTGGCCTCTGACTGCTCTGCTCTGGCCTCCTACACCAGCCTCGTGCCCGTCTGCAGCAACAGCCTCTTCGCTGCCGCCGGTGCCTCTGGCGCTACCACCTCTGGTGCTGCTGCTCCCACGGGCTCTGGCGCCTCCAAGTCTTCTGGCGCTCCCACGTCTGGCATCAGCACAGCCGGCGGTGCTCGTGAGACTGGAATGGGCCTTGCTGTCTTGGCCGCTGCTGGTCTGGCTGTTGTCCTGTAAACGGACTCTCACAGACTCTCAGCGGATAAAGGAAAGGGGGGGTATATATAGACTTGTCTGATTTCACGCTTTATGGAGGATAGACGACATCTTGGAACGCTAATTAATTTTAATGAATATAAATACCAATTGCGAGCATTGCATCTTCAGCTTCGCATAATGATCACTTTATCATCTTGTTTCTTTTTTTTTAATGTATTTTGTTGTGAATTGACCTTGACCGTGACAAGTTGTTTTGCGCTTAGCCCGTGTAAGTGAGCGGCAGCCCGAATGGAAACACACTTTTTGTAGCATTCAGGACATTCTTCAGTAATGCGCAAAGCGTTGAAATATAACATCTTCATGACTCACAGACCCTCTTCAACGAGGTTCATTACCTAAAAAGGAAAAAAAGACCACACCGTCGATCCGAGAGATTAGCTATGTAAATCTCGACTATGCTTAAAATGCTGCTTACCAACAGCCCTTACCATCACACTCGAGTCTTGTTCCCAACACCAATGATATTCATCTATAACATAAGCCCACTACAGCTGGAATCATTCAAACTTATTAACACCTGTTTATATATTCAAGCAAACACAGGCCCCGTGACTACCCCCAATCAACCACCCAACCATGCAGCTTTTTTAAAAGTAAAAAAATATATGGTGCAGTGTATAACGCAACACAACAGCTGAGAATCATATTCACATAAAATCCCTCTTCTACGCCATCTGCCATCTAGAAAACAGTCGATTGGTTTTTCCCCCCCTTGTGCCCTTGTTACTACTCCTGCTCCTCCTTGGCCTCCTCCATTTCTTCGTCCTGTTCCTCTTCCTCTTCCTGAGCCTCGGCCTCGGCCTCTTCCTCAGACTTGCTATTAGGTGTCGCTATATCGACATCGGCGGCTACGCCACCCTCGCTCTCCAGCTTCAACCACTCATCCCACTCAGGGAACAGCTCCGCATCATCGTCCGGCACACCAATCAGCTTGGCTACTCGTCCCTTCTTGTTCTTCTCCAGGCTCTCCTTCCATGATTTCGCTGCGGCCGCGGCCAGGCTAGGCTTGTATGTCTGGGCAAATAGAGTAGCTTCTACTGCCCGTCCAGTCTTGGTCAAGATGTTGACGCATCGGTCAATGTCTCCGACGAGCCACGCGGCTGAGAATGCCACGTTGTGGGCATTGGCCTCTTCGGCCTGAGCGACCAGCTTGGCGAGACCGTCATGGTCGCCCGTTGACGAGTATACGAGGAGGAGGGAGCCCAGGTCCTTAGCGTGTGTAAAGCACTCCGCAGCAAGATTGACATCCCAGGCTGTTAGAGCCGCGTCTCCAACAGTCTTCCACTTGTGCTCGACGTCGGCTTGTCGGGCCAAATCAAGAGCAATAGCGAGCTGATTCAGGGCCAATGCGAGCTCAAACTTGTGTTCGGGGTCTGTTGCAACCTCCAGAGCAAGGTCTTTATGTCCTTGGCCTTCCAGGAATCGTGCAACCTTGTTCAGCTGATCGGCAGGGATGGTAGGGAGCAGCTCAGCGGCCGTCTCCATATCCTCGCGCAATACCAACGTCTGGTATTCGAGAACGGGCTGTGATAGGGCAAAGGAGGTGACACCGACATCTTTATCGGCAAGGTAGATGCGGGAATCTCTCTGTATGTAACCCAGGAGATACATGGGCTTGTCAAAGTGAGAGATGGTGTAAGTCTGGTCACCAACCAGGTAGTTGAGTCGGTTGGTGCTGTTGGTGTAAATGAAGCAGTCGCCCACCCATTCACCCGTGCGAATGCTGTATCAAACGTTAGAAAGCTTCTCTTACACAAAACGGGAGAAATGCCATCAAATACTTACGACTCATTGACATCGGTAATGACTTCAAACGCTGATTCGATGCCATCTTCCTCAACCTCCCCGGATTGCACAGCCTCAATGTAGTTTTCACGGGAGAAGCGCAGGACGTAAAACGTATCTTCGCAAGCAATAGCCACCAGCTCGCCGCTCTCTGACCAGTAGACCTGTTTAGGCTCTACCTCGATTCTGCGAACCAAGCCACCAGTGTTCCAGTCGAAGAAAGAGACACCGCCCTGGCCAGTTACACCCAGCAAGACGCCTCCGGTAAGACCATCGGCTTGGAATCCAACATCGAGGCCACCGCTCTTCTCCACAAAGTTCTTGAACACCTTGACGCTCATGGGTGACTCTCGGATGGCAAAGTCATTGCTGTTCTCTTTTGACGCCCACACAAAGTCCATGGCAGATCCAAAGGCCTTGTTGCGCCATGCCAGCGCTGTGTAAATGATGTATTCGCCGTCACCGCACACGGCCACGAATCGGCCATTGGGTGAGTGGATGAGCGTCTGGGGGTAGACTTCGCAAGTGCCTAGATCCTTGGTCGGTAATGTGATGGGCTCGTTATCCTTGATAGAGGCATCTCCCTTGATAATGGACGATACGACTTCGTTCTGCTTTGCCCAAATCAGCTTGCCGGAGGGATCCATGGAAACAGCCGGCTCCTCGCGTCCCAGTTTGATCACCACAGCACCGTCATCGTAACCGACTGCAACGCCCTGCTTGCCCTTCTGGTAAGAGGCGCACCAGGCTCTTTCCAAGCTATAGCTCAATGACTGCTCAAGTCGGTATGTGTTGGCGTGCCAGAGCTTGATGGTGCCGTCTTCTGAACCAGAAATGATGACGGGCAGCTCGGGGTGGTAGCAGGCGAATGAAACGTTGTTGGTGTGCCCCTCGAGGGTTGCAATCAGAGACTTTGTGGTGTAGTCCCAGATCTTGACTGTTCGGTCGTCGGAGGTGGTGAGGAGGTAAGGCTTGTCGGAGTGGGGGTAGTAGTCGACGTGGTTGACACCCTTGGTCTCGTGGGCCTCGAGGGTGAAGTTGGCGGTGCCGGATCCCAAGCTCCAGATCTTGACAGTTCGGTCCAGACACGCCGACGCAAAGGTGTTGGTATCTTTGGGGTTAATGGCAAGACCCATGACATAGTGGCTGTGGCCCTCGAAAACCTGGACACATTTCCAGCCCTTGTCCCAGTCCCAAAGCTTGATGCTCATATCATCTGAGGCGGTCAGGACAAACGGCAGCGTTGGGTGAACGCAGATGGCTCTGATGTAGTCGGGGTGCGCCTCAAACGAGGTGATCTTTTCGGAGGTGTTGTAGTTGTAGACTCGCAGCTGGAAGTCATCTGATCCACAGACTATCCAGTTCTTTCGCGCAACGAATCTACCAGCTCGCACGGGGACATCTGTGAGCTCGAAAGACTTGACAATCTGCTGTGTCTCGTATGACCAGATGTTGACGTGGCCTAGAAAGAGGAGAGTGCATTAGTGATGCGAGTCGAAATCGGCCTCGCGATGCAGGCTGCCTGCTGTGACATACCGCTGTATAGGGTGGTGAGGATCCATGGCTCCTGGGGGTGGAAATCGATTCCCTTGACTCGTTCGCTGCGAGCGTAAAGCTGGCGCTGTTGGTGCAAAGCTCATGGTCAGTGACACGGTTGCGATATTGCAGAAGCGGTAAACTGGGTCGACGTCTTGCGACGACATCCACGGCCCGGGATGCAGCATGCAGCGTGGACACCGCACAGCACGAGGCCAATGTACTGGGAACTGACCTTGACGTCCAATCTCATCTTGGCGGCTTGGTCCTTCTAGGGCTCCGGTGTCGCGGATGTGGTCAAGGCAAAGGGAGGTGGCGTGGGTGAAAGCAGAGCGCGGGGTGAATCGGACTCGACGACCTCCCACATAAGACGCCGAGGCGGTGCTGAATGCAACAATTGCTGGTCTGGACGAGCCGGGCAGAGTCTGCTGTCTCTGGAGCTCTTTGTCGTCGGCGGGGATCGGATCGCAGCAGATACGGCAGCGCTCAATTGGGCTTGACCAGCTTCTCGAAAATGTGTCCTGCTGGCGCTATCGAGAGTCGGAGCCGTATATTGCCAGGTGGTCAAGCTAGGATGAGTGGGGGCCTGGTTTCTGAGGCATCAGTGCGATGGCAGTGAGAGCTACCTGGGTACTCGTCGCTAGTGCCAGGGGTCAAGGTGGGAGGACAGGTAGAAAAGGTACAACCAAATAGCGTACGTGGCTACAAAAACGAGCCGCTGTGGAGGTACCATTTTAGCAGCTCTCCTCAGTCCACAGCAGAAAAGGGGGAAAAGCGGCTCCAAATTGTGAGGCTCCAGGGTAGCAAAGATTGAAGCAGCAATATCCGATGCAGCTGGATTGATATATGATTGAGCTGAGTAGAAAATGGTAAAGATGTAAATTTGATATACCGATTATCTGCATTATGTGCCTCTTGCAGGTGGCAGCAACACAATATTTGGACCGGAGCAGTATCCTGGAGTGAGGTACAATTCAGGTAAAAGACATCTGACTCGTGGATAGATATCATTTGTAGGTACCATCTACGGAATATCTCTTATAGGAAATTCATGTAGAAATAGCCACGATTCGGAATACTGTGTTTAGAGATTGTTCTTTCTCTTGTATACGGTAGGTATCTGACCACAGAGCCACCAGATATCACGGCTTGTGGTACATGCATGTAACAGACCTACGAGTTACACAAGACGCGAAAGCGAGACTGCGTGTAGTGCTACGAGAACACGAAAACTAAGCACCTTGCTAGTAGGCGCTGCTGATGGAGAATCGCCATTTCACGCCTAGATGGGTTCTATAAAAGCGCTCGCATTACGCACCCGCTGGCGTGTCAATCGAGCCTCGAAGTGGCTGCGCTTCTTGGTTGCCATCCATGGCCATGGAGCATTGAGTGTGGAACCAGGAACCGCGCATCAATGACGTACCATGCAACGTCAGGCTCAGGCCCTGCCGCGGAGTTTCAACTGCTTCGTGAGATCCATCCATCTGTAAATTCAAAGAAAGAAAAGAAAAGCATTGTTGGCACTCAAATATCTCCAACAACTCGGCAAGGGTCATGACACAAAACAGAGGGCACGGCAGAGAGGCCTTGTAAAGCCCACCACTGGCTCAAATGAATCGCCAGCCCATCGAGAACCCTGCACTGTGCCATCCCGCCAACCCTCTGAAACTTGTGTGCAGCACAGCGACAAGCAGCCGCGCACAGGCACCGTCCCGCGGCCCTTCTCCCCTGCAGCGCACAGTGTGTCTAGCGCCCGCGCCCCAACCGCCGCCAACTTTTAGTGCTCATCCAGCGGGCTTCAGAGCCACTCACCCCAGATTTGCTCCTTCGCGGCTTCGCCTCCTCCTGTTGATGATCCAGCCCTCGTTACAAAGACATCGATCCATTTATATAATCAAGCGTTTGTCGCCTCTTCCCGTGCACCGCCCACTTCTTTTTTTACAATGGTCCTCGTATCTTGATTTTCAATAACATAGCCGCGCCGTGATCTCTGTTCTGCTCCTTGCTCTGCGACTCCAACTACACATCTCGCCGCATCGCGTGTCCCTCAGACATCATCATTGATCCTTACACAGGCTTTTATTGCCACCGAAAATAGGGGCCCGCCCTCCCAACCAGCCCCCAGCCCTTCCATCCCTCAACTGGAGTGGGTGGGTTCTCGCGGGTTTCGACGTCTGCGGGGTTACTTGATTGGACTGAGCTCGAACCCAAAACACGCCCGGCCATATCGTCTGCATCAGAAGCGGCTGCTTCCTTTCGATACTCGTCAGCTGCCTTATCTCGCAGCCGTCTATCGTATCGCATTCGCTCCTTGGCCTCCATCTTTTCTTCTTCCTTCTCTTTCATTATCTGCGCCCGTCCCTCGCTTTATCTGTTTCATTCCATCGAGCGGTCGTGCCGGGTACCGTCACCATGTCGTGGAAGCTGACCAAGAGTATGTCTCTCCTTTTCCTGTGCCCCCGATGTCCCGTCCAGCTCGCTGCTGCTGCGATGGGAGTCCGACGCCGTGATGGACTCGATGCCCGTCGCCTTTGGCCCGCTGGCAATGGTATCGCCATGACGCTGACTAGATCTGCGCAGAGCTCAAGGACACGCACCTCGGCCCGCTGAGCGCGTTTTCCCGGTCGCCGTCGACTTCCACCATCACCGACAAAGATGAAAAGGGGACCAGCCCCGGCGCCACGACGCCGACCAGCGAGACTGTTCCCGGTAAGCCGCAGGGCAATTGATGGATGCTAGGCACCTGTTCTGACTCTTTGATACCCATAGGCGGCGCAGAGGCCCTGTCACAAGCGCCGGTCGTGAAGAAGCCCGGCATCTTGGTCGTTACCATCCACGAAGGCCAGGGCTTCTCCCTGCCCGAGCAACACAGAAGCGCATTCGCATCCAGCCACCAGAGCTCGCGCTCCTCGGGCGGCGCCTTGACCGGCTCTGTGCGCCCAGATTCCCAGCGCATTGCTGGGTCATATAGCAACGGCGCGAGGCCGCATTCTTCTGGCGGCGGATTTGGCCTTTTGCCGACCAACCACGGCCGCATTTCCGGCAAATACATGCCCTATGCGCTCATCGACTTTGACAAGGTGCAGGTGTTTGTCAATTCGGTCGAAGGAAACCCCGAGAACCCCCTGTGGGCTGGTTCAAATACACAGTACAAGTTTGACGTTTCAAGAGTGACGGAGCTGGTGATTCACCTGTACATGCGGAACCCTGCTGCCCCTCCCGGGGCTGGACGAAGCCAAGACATCTTCCTGGGCGTGGCCCGGATAAACCCCAAGTTTGAGGAGAGACAGCATGCCACCGACGACGCAAAGGCTAGCAAAAAGGATCGCGAAAAGGCGTCCGATGTCCAGCGTCAAAAGGGAGAGGGCCATGCTGGCGTTGAGTGGGTTGATGTCCAGTACGGCACGGGCAAGATCAAGGTCGGGGTTGAGTTTGTGGAGACACGGGCGGGAAAGCTCAAGATTGAAGACTTTGAACTGCTCAAGGTGGTGGGCAAAGGCAGTTTCGGCAAGGTGATGCAGGTGCGCAAAAAGGACACGAACCGTATTTACGCGCTCAAGACGATTCGAAAAGCGCACATCATCTCGCGATCAGAGGTTGCCCATACTCTGGCTGAGCGGTCTGTGCTGGCGCAGATTAACAATCCCTTCATCGTCCCTCTCAAGTTCAGTTTCCAATCGCCCGAGAAGCTGTATTTTGTTCTGGCCTTTGTCAACGGAGGAGAGCTCTTCCACCATCTGCAGAAGGAGCATCGCTTTGACGTTAATAGGTCAAGGTTCTACACGGCAGAGCTTCTGTGCGCTTTGGAGTGCTTGCACGGATTTAGCGTCATCTACCGAGACTTGAAGCCGGAGAACATCTTGCTGGATTACCAGGGCCATATAGCGCTATGCGATTTTGGCCTCTGCAAGCTGGACATGAAGGACGAGGACCGAACGAATACATTCTGCGGTACCCCTGAATACCTCGCCCCCGAGCTTCTCCTTGGCCAGGGATACAACAAGACTGTCGACTGGTGGACGCTGGGCGTTTTGCTCTACGAAATGTTGACTGGTCTTCCCCCCTTCTACGACGAGAACACCAACGAAATGTACAGAAAGATTCTGTCTGAGCCGCTGCATTTCTCCGACGTCGTGCCCCCGGCTGCCAAGGATCTTTTGACCAAGCTGCTGAACCGGGACCCCAAGAAGCGACTTGGTGCTAACGGCTCGGCCGAGATCAAGGCCCACCCGTTCTTCCACGATATTGACTGGCGCAAGCTCCTGCAGCGGAAGTACGAACCTACATTCAAGCCCAGCGTGGTATGTTTTCATTCGACTTTTCCCTTACAAATACTTGGTGACTGACTTACTGACTTTCTGCAGGCGGATGCCATGGACACAACCAACTTTGACGACGATTTCACAGGAGAAGTCCCCCAGGACTCATATGTAGATGGACCCATGCTGTCACAGACGATGCAGGACCAGTTCCAGGGATTCAGCTACAACCGCCCGATTGCGGGCCTGGGAGATGCCGGTGGAAGTGTCAGGGACCCCTCGTTTGTGGGCAGCCTCCAGGACAATTGAGCTTTTCAAGGCAACATTTTATTTTCGGCGAATACCAATTTGAGTTGAGAACTAGACTAGAAGCATGAATTTGAAGCGAATGGGAAGATACAGGCGAAGAAGAGAGAGAGGGAGACGAGGAAGTGGCTTGAGCGCGACTGTTTTGGTGCCATGGCATTCATCAATATTACCAAGCGAAGCTGATGGACAGAAAGCGATGTGTGTGGAGGAGGGATGCGAGACACGGGTTCATATTTGGCTTGAAACAATGCATGAGAACCACATGTTATATGGAGTTTTAGCAGGAATCATGATTTTCATCAGCCCTTTACCTTTGTTTGTTTCTGCAACCAGAGTGACCAACTTTATATGCCGTCTTGTCTGTACCCATCTAGGAAGTGCCAAGAGTCAATCAGGCGAGTACAGATGCAGCATTATTGGAAGTTGTTGGATTCAGAAGAATGCAGGTTGGAGATGAATCAGATTGCGGCACGTCAGCACGTGTACACACGTATAATTCCCATACGTCCTCACCAATACTTGACAGATCCTTCTGCCTTGTAGTCTCGAAGTCTTGACAAGAACTTCATGTACCAACGACAGCGTAGAGGCAGGCCCAGACGGTATTTGTAAGACTTGACAAGTGAATGACAATTCAAATCCATCGACATGAATCTAGAGCATTCAATAACTCTTGTCTAATATGCGACACCGCTGAGCTAAGCGCTTTGGTAAGCAGCCAGCCAATTGCAGCGGGCCGCCAAGTTCCAGCAAGGTTCCCGTAGTGAGGTCATCAGTGAGGGGCAGTGGCTCAAGCTCGCTGAAGACCTCAGCAGAGCATGGGAAGCTTCCCCCCTCCATCAGGCCAGAAAACGCTGCAACGCCACAAGCACATAAAACCTCCGTCCTCTTGTTGCGGCATTTCGACTCCCCGGCATTCCATCTCGTCCAAGCGGCATCTTCCGAATTTACGCTTTTCGCCAATTGATTGCTGAGCAACAGCCATTCCTGCTGGTGAGTGTCGAGTCAGTGCCTTTCCTCCCAAGCCGGGCAACTCCCCTGGTTTCCCGCCGGCCTCGTTCCTTTTGCGCCACCCCCACCACGTTGGATCCTGGACGAGGAGCTTCCGCAGTGCCCGCGATGGCCGAGACGAGCTTTTAGTCATGGCGGCGAGCTGCCGAGGGCTTGTTTATATACTGCGGTGCTTGCCGTCAGTTGCTCGTGGCTGCTGCTTGAAAGCTGTTTCCTCATCATTGGCGCTGGATCGGACACCTCGAGCTGAACCAGCCTAACCCTAATACCTGCTTGCTTGTTCTACCTATTATACATTATACCCACTTCCGGCGTCGTTGTTAACAGCTTGAATCTCCATCAGACCGTAATCCGCTAAAACAAAAGACAAACGACACCTCGCAATGGCTCCGGCAAACACCCTCCCCGCGTGGGGTGAGCTCCAGGCTCACCGCGACGACGTGGCCAAGAGCTTCGTCCTTAAGGAGGCCTTTTCCGCCGACGCCGACCGCTTCAGCCGCTTCTCGCGCACCTTCAAGGCCGCCGGCTCGGCCGACATCCTCTTCGACTTCAGCAAGAACTTCCTGACCAGCGAGACGCTCGACCTGCTCGTCAAGCTGGCCGAGCAGGCCGGCGTCGAGCGCAAGCGCGATGCCATGTTCCGCGGCGACAAGATCAACTTCACCGAGAACCGCGCCGTCTTCCACACCGCGCTGCGGAATGTCGGCGACTGGGACATGAAAGTCGACGGCGTGGACGTCATGGGCGGGCCCAACGGCGTCAACAGCGTGCTGGACCACATGAAGGAGTTTTCCGAAAAGGTCCGCAGCGGCGAGTGGACTGGCTTTACCGGCAAGAAGCTGACCAACATTGTCAACATTGGCATCGGTGGCTCTGATCTGTAAGTTTGAGCATGTAGAACTGAAAGCGGGTGAGAAGCTTGCTAACGTCTTGTACAGCGGCCCCGTCATGGTCACCGAGGCTCTCAGGCACTACGGTGCCCCCGACATGACCCTCCACTTCGTCTCCAACATCGACGGCACCCACATGGCCGAGGCCCTGAATGCCTCTGACCCCGAGACGACGCTCTTCCTCGTTGCCTCCAAGACCTTCACCACCGCAGAGACCACCACCAACGCCAACACCGCCAAGTCATGGTTCCTCGAGAAGACGGGCGGCAAGGGAGACGTCGCCAAGCACTTTGTTGCCCTGTCCACCAACGAGGCCGAGGTCACCAAGTTTGGCATCGACAGCGCCAACATGTTTGGCTTCGAGAGCTGGGTCGGCGGCCGTTACTCTGTGTGGAGCGCCATCGGCCTGAGCGTTGCGCTGTTCGTCGGCTACGACAACTTTTACAAGTTCCTCAGCGGTGCTCACGCCATGGACAAGCACTTCCGCGAGACTCCCCTGAAGGAGAACATTCCCGTTCTCGGAGGTCTGCTGAGCGTCTGGTACTCTAACTTTTTCCAGGCTCAGACTCACCTGGTTGCTCCGTAAGTTACCAATCTTTGAAGGGGTTTGTTTTTTTGCACATTACTGACTGGGAGCTCGTTCTAGCTTTGACCAATACCTGCACCGATTTGCTGCCTACCTCCAGCAGCTTTCCATGGAGTCCAACGGCAAGGGCATCACTTCTGATGGCTCTACCGCCAAGTACACCACTGGTGAGTTTCGATGTTCTCCAAGTTACGGCTAGAACCGTGGTATAAATGTGCGATACTAACACTATCAGGCGCTATCCTGTTTGGCGAGCCTTGCACCAACGCTCAGCACTCCTTCTTCCAGCTGGTCCACCAGGGCACCAAGCTGATCCCCGCCGACTTTATCCTGGCGGCCAAGTCTCACAACCCCATCCACGACAACCTGCACCAGAAGATGCTGGCGTCCAACTACTTTGCCCAGGCCGAGGCCCTCATGGTCGGCAAGACTGACGACCAGCTGAAGGCTGAGGGCACGCCCGAGGATCTCATCCCTCACAAGCGCTTCCTCGGCAACCGACCAACCACATCCATCCTGGTGGGCGATGTCATCGGCCCGGCCGAGCTGGGTGCCCTGATTGTCTACTACGAGCACCTGACTTTTGTCGAGGGTGCCATCTGGGACATCAACAGCTTCGACCAGTGGGGCGTTGAGCTGGGCAAGGTGCTTGCCAAGAAGATTCTCAAGGAGCTCGACGAGCCCGGCAACGGCGAGGGCCACGATGCTTCCACCGGTGGTCTGATTGGAGCTTTCAAGCAGTTTGCCAAGATTTAAATAGTCAAAACATGAATTATAAAAAAGTAAGAAGGGAAAAAGGGGTCAAGCATAAGGAAAAGGTAGCATTTGAAAGACATGAGAATTAATGAAAGAGATGAACAATCTGCTCTAATTTTTTACAGAGCCAGAGCCTTCATGAGTACGAGTAGCCCTATCTACTAGTACATACTGAAAACGTGACATTGCACTGATCGGCATGACTAACACTGGAATTCGAAGCATGTGGTTTGCACTGGAGGCACTTGACCAGATATCACGAGAATCCGGACCGTTTATAACGCTTAAGAATAAACAATTAATGCCTCTCTTCTGAGTACGCCTGTTATTTAGCCTTACCTCTCCATACTTAGCCGCTCTCCACAGGAGTAAAGAGGAAGTAAGTACTCTACTTACATGTACTTGCATACCTCTATCCACCTATTCTCCTACTACAGACGCCTGACATGTATTTGTACTCACACCACAACGGCATGCAGGTAATTTACGCAGATTATTATTTTCCGGGGCGCAGGACGCACATGCACGGGAAGGGCACACACACATGTGGACGAAAGAGTCATGGGAAAGGGCTGAACGAGCTGAGGCTTTTTTAGTGAAAGTGACTATTTACGATGAACGGGAATAAGCAGGCTTGGCGCTTTCTGATACCCAAGGTAACGTAAATTAAAACAACGTAGAGCCGATGGGACATGTGAAAAGAATTATCTCGGGAATGTGAGTGTGAATGCATGCACTTCCTATTCGAGTCGGCTGGAAGGAAAAGCATTGGGTAGCATTTCAATATTATACGGGGTGTATGGAGTTGCAGTAGATGCGGGATAATACGGGGAAGCTGCCCGTCGATGAGCGATTTGCGATCCATGGCTGGCTATTTTACTACTAGCAGTATAGTATTGGAGTATTAGCCTGGAGAAAGGCTGGGCTAATAATGCTGGTGAAACGGTCTGGGGGAGGTCGCCTCTGCCATGTGGGAAAAGTGGCGTGTTTGGCAAGGGAAGAAGTGCTGGGGGAATGTAACTGTTGGTTGGATTTGTTAAAAGATGAGAGCGAGATAATGGAGCCTTGAGAGTGGTGGTTAGTAGTATGAATGGCTTGCAAGGCTGAGAGGCATCCAAGCGTGGTTTACACCAAGGAAGGGAGTATCCAAAAAGAGACAAGTACAAGACAACAAGTACAAGCAAGAGGCAGCCAAGCCACATGTAAATGCACAAGTATCAAGAGAGGAAAGGTGACCAAGGGCGGGCGCATGTATGAATCCAGCACTCTTGTGAGAAATGCACCTGGGCGTTGGCTATCGTGGGATTCTGCTCGCTCATGGATCTGACGACGGTTTCGCCGCTATCTCGGGCAATCCTATGATTGCAACTGGCCTTTACTGACTTGACACATCATATTAGCGTCCCTGCACGTAAGAGGGAGATAACGACTTCGGCGGGATATAATCGCCATGTACTGTACTGGACGCATGTTAGTGATGGGTAGGGGGCTATGTACAAGAACGGAGTATTGCTACCCCTTGGACATTGCAAAAAGAAGGTAAAAGAAATGAAATACTGCATGCTACTTAAATATCAATGTGACATGCCGGCTTGACTTGTCTGTTTGCTTCTTTCACTCGGGGAATCCGAGTCATGCCCGCCGTCTCTTGTGTCAAGCTGAGCTGAGCTGAGCTGAGCTGAGTGAGTCCCAAAACCGCCACCGTCCAAGACAGATTCATGCCCTGAGCCAAGTCCAGCCTAGCAGCAGCATGGATTCGTTGATTCTTCCGCTTTTGCGGCCTTTTTCGCTAGTAGCTCGCCCCCATCATAGAATACGACTTTAATGCCGCCAAAGGCGAAACGGTTGGGACCCCAATTCTTTGTAATCGGCCGGTTTGTTACGGCCGGTGCACAGTGGACCCGGAGCACCGGCGGAGGGCGCTGCTTTAGGGAGGCGTTTTCGGGAGAATTGGCCGTTGGTTGGCGATGGTTCCATCCAGCGTTTGATAAAAAGTCCCGAGCATGCACGAGGTAACGTTGGCGAGGGCGCAAGTACCTGCTAACTCAACTTTGTCCTTTTGCCATTGATTGGGATGTTGCTGATTGGACCCCTTTGCCCCGCCGTTCCGGGAGAACGAGGCGAACAGGCCCGGAAGGATGCTGGAAGCTGACACTGAGGTTTTGAGCCTTTCTGATTTGTAGACAGACAGGCAGCGCAGAGAGTAGGTGCATACAGCAGCCCGACATATTGCGGTGAGTCTTGTCCAGGGATGCTTTGCAACGTGGCTGCTGTCTCTGCAGATATACGAAGCAGAAATCGTGCCATCTTACGATAAGCGACATCCAGCTGGCTGCCAGGGGCAAAACAGCAGCATAACGAGTAGGCCGAAACAACTTCAAAGGGCATCGTGAAATCAACCCGAGCCAAGCCACCTTCGTCTGTTGTTACGGAAAAAGCGCGCAAAAACTCGTCCCTGTGTCGGCCCGTCTTCAGACTTTGAGACTTGGCGCCAGGCGTAGGGGCTGTGAGTGGTCGAAACGGCGGCAAATCCATGCTTGGACAGCCCGCAACGGGTATCGCCAGTGAGCATCACTTTTCTTTTCTGTGTCTTGTTGGGTCCCCGTGCTTGCATCAATTCGAGGCTAATGTCGTATCTTTCACGCAGTTGTGCCTACTTTTAGCATGTTTTATTTTTGACTGAAACTGGACTCGTGCAGGTATCACGGCCAAGCTAAGAAAGTGAAGAGTCATCCCTTTGACCAAGCGGCTTGACGTCGGTATCATTGTGCACGACTGGCAATGTGTTTCGACGAGAATGGGCAACGCCCGCATGCCATGTTTCACAACCTGTTTCCATGCCCGAGTAATGAATGCTTGCCACGATGCCTAGCGTTCCGGCATATGGAAAGAAAACCTGAAGTTGAGGTGCAACCTTGGCCTAGTGTCACGACGTCAACTTACATGAGCATAAACATGAACAGGCGGCAGACGACACGCTGCAGACGCATGTGGTTGATGGAGAGCTACGGGATAGAAAGAAGCAAGAGATCGACAAGCACATGTTTCCCCGCGGGCGTGGATTGGGTCAAGAGGGGATGGCGGAGACCATCAACTGACTAGAGAATCGCCCGCAGAGGGTCCCACGGGAAGGCGTTTTTGAGGAGTCGTCTGTTGCTGTGAGAGGGATGTTGATGGCCTTTGGGTGGATGGAGCAGTGCCGACGCAAACCTCGTTCGTTTCTTCCTTTGGCCCTTTTCTCCTTGTTCTTCCGTTGCATGAGGGTGTATTCGATGCAAGGGAGAGACGAGAGCTGCGTCCTGAGCAATGAAGCAATATCATAGCAGCTGTAGTAGCCGCGTAGCCGTGATTCCAACCAGCCATTGACGTTGATGGCTTTGCGTAAAAGGACGAAAAAAGAGCCAGTTCCAACCCGCGAGACGATGTTTCTTGTTTATGCTGGATGACAGCAGTGTGCATACACTTGCTTTTGTATCCCGTATCTGCATCTTGCACGGCTCGCTGTACGTGAAACAGAAACACAAAATGCCACGTCCTAGCAAGCCGTGGTTTGTGTGAAGCAGCTTGCTTGGCAACAAACCCCCCTCCATCGACGTCATTGTGCTGCCGGGGGACCCCCTGTGAGGCGACGATCGTAGATACGAACGTGTCTGCATCTGGTAAGCCTAGCAGCATCAGAGTTTGTCTTTGACAGGCAGCCTTGTGAAAGGGGAGGGAGAGTAGGGATCGTGAGTTTTAGGGGGGCAAGCCACGGAAGATGATAGGAGACGAGCTCTTTGAAGATGCTCCAGACATGCTGTATCTTGATACATACCGAAGGTGTGGCATCCAAGGGCAGCTTTCAACGAGCGAGCGACGCTAAACCGCCCGTTGTAAACAAGCAGATGCTAGCAGGTTTGGAGTTAATCAACGCCATAGGCACTGAGGAGAGGAGAGGAGACGAGACCTGAGCCGTTTCCTAGTGTGAGCCACGAGTAAGCTTCCATCTGGACTGGACCTCGCGGCTGGAATGATATCACCAGCCTTGCCTCGCCTCGCCTCGCCAGACGAAGGAAAATAAAATTGCCAAATTCCTCTCCATATACGCTGACGCAGGGTTCAGCCATGCTGCAGATTCCGCCGTAGCGGCCTCCATCGCATCGAGGCCAAATCGCATCGTGCAGCCAGCAGGTATCGTGAAGGATGGTGAAGCGGTGTTGATGTCACTCCCCACTCGCTACAGCGCCTCAGTGGCCCCCTGGGTTCGCACTAGCTGGGAGCCACCCGACCGCTAAACCAGCGCAGGTTTCGGGGGGGGCTTTGCAGCAGCAACAGCGCGGCCGGTCTGTTTCATTACTGGATGTTACGGTACCGTACCGTGCTATCGTGAGAAATTGCACAAGCAACGCAGCGCCGGATGACGTTAGGTTGGGCGGTGGAGACGGCACGCACCAGAAAACCACGACAAAAAGGCGCAGAGGAATTTCCTTGGTTCTGGGGCAGGCAAACGGAGGTTCCATCCATTTCTTGGCCACGGCCCCCCTGACGGAAGTCGTTGGAAACGGCGGGCAGAGAGAGTCAGTCATGATGATGATGCTGATGCTGATGCTGGTGCTGATGGTGCCGGCGTGGCACAGCAGCAAACATGAACATGAGCAACGAAAGCATCCGATCAGTTTGCGAGATGGAGTCACGACACGGCCAAACACGTTATAGAGCAGACGCCGAGTTTCGGGTTCAGGACTGGCAGCGTGCTGTATCCGTGCAGCAAACAATACAGCTGGACAGCACATGCGCTGATACGGAGGTGCGGTGATGCTGCATGTGAAAGAGTGGCACAGTCGGTACACGCTTCTGCAGCAGCGCCCGGGGCAGGCTGCAAGTACCGGCGCCCTCTGCCAGCGCAGACCCGCCCCGGTCCTGCGCCACGGCCTGCGCCAGGCGTCAGCCAGAGGCCGCTGATTGGCCGCCATGATGTCTTGCCCCCACTCCGACTCGCCGTCTCAGCATTTGCATTCTCCAGTCATTTCTACGGGCAGCATACTGTACTACTACTGTACTGTATCAGTGGATTGCTCCCTGCAGCCCCGCCCGTACCTGTACGCTGCGCGACTCTGACGATATGGCCGATCAGCTCGCCAAAGTTCCCTGAATGCTTGCTGCCGGACCCGCCATCGTCATCGGCACGCACGCCCTGCCTCCACCCCCGGCTTCTGGCCATGCTTCGACATGACTGTATCGTCGACTCTGGCAGCAGTTTCGCCCGAGCATTATATAAAGCGCGCTTCCCTCTTGCATCTTAGTCTCGTCTCATCCTCCTCAGCATCCAACAGTCCAAAACGGTCTACCGTTTAAAACCATCCTCTTCACTTCTTCTTCACTTATACGCTTTATATCTATATATCCTGCCATCAGTCCCAGCACCGGCTGCTCTCAACTACCTATATCCGCCTATATCCACCACCTGCACTCTTCTAAACCACAAACATGGCCAAGATGGGCAAAAAGGCAGTTCACTTTGGCGCTGGCAACATCGGTAGGCCTGCCTAATCTAACAAACCTCGGTGTATCTGTTCTAACATGCCCAGGCCGCGGCTTTGTCGCCTGCTTCCTCCACAACTCGGGCTATGAAGTCGTCTTCGCCGACGTCAACGGCGACCTCATCGACAAGATCAACGCCACGCCCTCGTACAGAGTCATCGAGGTCGGCTCCGAGGGCACGTCTGAGAACACAATCACAAACTACCGCGCCATCAACTCGCGGACGCACGAGGACGCCCTGGTCGACGAGATCCGCACCGCCGACGTCGTCACCTGCTCCGTCGGCCCCAACATCCTCAAGTTCATCGCGCCCGTCATCGCAAAGGGCATCGACGCCCGTGCCGACGGCCCGGAGCAGACGCCGCTGCACGTCATTGCCTGCGAGAACGCCATCGGCGCCACCGACACGCTGGCCGGCCACATCAAGGACGCCCGCAACACCAGTCCGGAGCGCCTGGACTCGCATCATCTGCGTGCGCGCTACGCAAACTCGGCCATCGACCGCATCGTGCCGGCCCAGGACCCCAACGCCGGCCTGGACGTGACGCTGGAGAAGTTCTTCGAGTGGGTGGTGGACAAGACGCCCTTTGAGGACGTCGGCATCCCCGCCATCGACGGCATCAACTGGGTCGACAACCTGGCGCCCTACATCGAGCGCAAGCTCTACACCGTCAACACCGGCCACGCCACCGCCGCCTACCACGGCTACAACCGCCGCAAGCGCACCGTCTTCGACGCCCTGCAGGACAAGCAGATCATGGCCGAGGTGCGCGGCGCCCTGACCGAGTCCAAGAACCTGCTGGTCGCCAAGCACGGCATCGACGAGGACGCCCAGATTGCCTACATGAACAAGATCATCAAGCGCATTGGCAACCCGCATTTGGAGGATGCTGTTGAGCGAGTCGGCCGTGCTCCCCTGCGGAAGCTGTCCCGCAAGGAGCGCTTCGTTGGCCCTGCCGCCGAGGCCGCCGAGAACAACATGCCCATTGACTACCTCCTCGACGCCATTGAGATGACGTTCCGTTTCCAGGACGTCGAGGGCGATGACGAGTCCAAGGAGCTGTCGGCCATCATGTCCGAGAACACCCCCGAGGACGTTGTCGCCAAGGTCTGCGGCATCCAGGCCTCGGAGAAGATCTACCCCCGCCTGGTCGAGGTTGTCAAGCGCGTCCAGGACGACAGCCGCGAGGATTGACTAGCCCGTCAAGCTCCCGAGGAACTCCGATCCAGGATATGATTGATGGGTCGCAGTCTTTTTTTTCTTGTCTCTTCATTTCTACTACGGCATCATTACACGCACAAGCCTGTTGAATGACAAGCCTGCACCCCCTTTTCTGCATTTTACTTTCTCTTCGCTTCTTGAGCTTGTTTTATCAAATGGCAATGAATGAATGGCACGGCGCTGGGATTATTGGGAACATCATATAGATATATTATCTATTCTTTTTTTGTGATTGGGTATTACTAGCAAGTTTCTTTTGATAGCATAACGAATCGGCATATCACATCAATGAAAACAAACCTGTAAAAAAAAACATGCTACATTTTGTGATATAACAATCTCTATGCTAAAAATACCCGACCTCTGCAGTTCAATTCTCCAAACCGTCCGGCAGCTGAAAAATGAGGTCACAATGATCTCAGTACTTACCAGACACGGGAACACGCCCGTCTAAAACGGTTCGCCTCCTTTCTCTTAAACTAAAGTTGGTGGTGTCACACAACAAACCATCTTGCGCTAAGGCATGCCATGCCACACCCGTCATGCAATATGTTATCTGAAATTGCCTAATTAGGAAGGGGACGATAACGTTGGACCCTTGGAGTTTTAGACTTACATGCAACGATCGGTGTTAGCACCCGGGCTGCCCCGAAGGAAAAAGAGATTCAACGTGAGGCAGAACAGCAGGTGACTAAACAAAAAGTGTCGCGCAGAGCAGCATGCCAGTCAGAAAGGGCATTTTTCCTTAACAAGCAGCGGCATCCAATTTGACAATAGCCTTCTACTTTGAACCGATCCCAGACCCAATAGAATGCATGCTAGCAGGCACATGGAAGATGAACTGTTCAATTAAAAAAGCACATACCGTAGCTTGTCTTGCATCTTACCGCAGTTGCGTCTTTCCGCGGCGGTATGCGGAAGGCTTCCGCCAGTCGATACATCTTGTGCAATACCAACCTAACCTAAACGCAAGCCGAGGCCCTCGACGTGGCATGCCATGGCTTACATGCGGCTAGAGACGTAAAGTGTTGGCAGAAGGAATATGCAAGGGGGCCCTTTTCTGGATTTCTCGTGTACTACAGGCTACATGTACGTATGATACGACTCTACTGCAAGAGTCTAGATTTGCAATTGGCTTTCGTATCATGCAGGGTTATGCCTATGAATGTCTACAGCCGTGTCTGAATGGATTGCAGGATGGGACAGCTCATCATGTGTTACGCTATTCGTGACCACGTGTATGCTATAATGCTATGACGGGCGGCCTTATGTTTGCCAGCATCTGTCTCCAAGCCTTGAAGCGTGAGGGCATGACACAGGAACGTGTAACGAGGGAGACTGTTTCACATTAGGTACAGCACCTCACTCAACTTACCCCATTATCGTAGCCTCGTGATTTGATGCGGAGGGACTGAGGAATGTTGATCACCAAGCCGCCCGCGGAAGGCCTCCCGGGCTGGTCGAGTAAGCCCCCTTTTGCTGCCCGTGATGAGTTGCATGAAACTAGTGCTTGTAAGTTGTCAACGGCCAGCTCAGTAAGATTTAGATTGCCCTGCATGCATTAGCAGCAGCAGCAGCAGCAGCAGCAGCATCGCCATCATCTGCAGTGGCTTCGCTCCCTTTGACGCTGGCAATAGCTTGCTTGCATAACTCACGCTGTCCCCCTCATCCACAGAGGAAAGGCACCATGCTGCTTCAGATAGGGGTAGTATTCGTCTTCTCCGGTGCGCCTCTTGCCGCTGCCATCACGGTCCCTGTCGATCCGGACGTGGCCCCACTTCCGCTCTCGACCTCCGGCGCTGTGACGTCTGCGTCGGAGCTGCTCCGGCAAAGCTGCCCCGAGGAGTTCCCGCCGCGAACGCCATACTCGCCGGAGCTTCTCATGTCCTCGTTTGCCGACTTTGGCACTGCTGGCGAGGACGTGTTTCCCAACCGCACCGTCTTCCCATCATCGGACAGTCTCGTGAGAGGGGCAATCGAGGCGTGGGGCCAGCACCAGAGCCTTGTCCTCCGGCCGGACGAGGTATGGTTCGAGATCCTGGTACAGCTCAACTTCTACACGACTGCACATGCCGAAGACGTCCGACACCTCTTTGTCGACTTTGACGGCAAGCAAGAGATCCAAGTGTGGCGTCTGTCATGGCATGACGTGATTGCGGCGTTTGGAGGCGAGATCCAGAAGAGGGTCAAGACCGATTGGCTGCTGGACTGGATCACGCCCGGCTTCACCACGACCGATGAGAACGACGGCCTCACTGCCACTGTGCTGATGATGGGCCTGATGCAGCATTACTTTGAGTTCAGCGGGGGCATCACCTGTGGCCTTCCCGAGGTGACGCTGCTGGGCACGCGAGACGATTGGCTGAAGCTGCTCAACAAGCTCGACAGGCTCAAGGAGTGGGGAGAGGAGCCGGCAGGCTATGCCGAGCGTCTGCGGCCAATTCTGCAGCGCTTCGTCGACACATGGGACCGCCCCGGCAGCGAAGAGGCCAAGGACTTCTGGAAGAACATTGTGCGGTCCCAGCGCCTCCTCTCCTGCGGCGGGCCCCCTGACTACCGCATCTCAGGGTGGATCACCGGCTTCCTGCACTGGACGGCCGAGGGCTCGCTTCGCATCCCGCGCGACGTCGAAAAGGAGTGGCAGCCCTCGCGCGGCGACCTGGTGCTCAACGGCGTCGCGTATTTCCCAGCAACGCTCAAGGACGTGCCCGTCAGCTACGCAAAGGCGCCGCTCAAGATGCTGGACTACCCGAGCCCAGGGGCCAACTCGACGGCGTATCTGCTGGCGGGCAACGTCGGCGTCCAGAGACTGGCGGTGTCGAGCGATGGACCGGGGGAGGACTGGAAAGTGACGGCGCAACCGATGAGTGCGTGGTTTCTGTACGGGCCTGTGGACGCGACGGTCAAGGCTGGGCCGGGATATGGCAACGGGGATGAGCTGCTGAGGATGGCGGCGGGGCTGGGAATGTGCGAGGGTGATGGTGGTGATGGTAACGATGACGGTCCTGTTCTTGTTGGCATTGGAGGCGATGGCAGCGGAACGTCGTGGTGGCGATAGTCATGATGGTGATGATGATGTGGTGATACCATGTTGGTGTTGTAGTATTACAATGATGATGATGATGATGATGTATGTCGTTGATCTCATGACACGGGAGGTTCAGAAAAGGAAAGCTGGTGCTATTCTTGGTACGGCGCGGGAGAACAATTGATCCCCATATCAAGTGCAGCCTACTCTAGGAATGGCGCCATCTCCAGAAACTTGGGCATTGATATGCCAAATCATCGGCAATGAGCTTCATTGCTGCGTCCAAGATCAACTCATTCAGGGTTCAACATCACCTGCCCCATGCTGCTAGTGCTGGCAACATGCAACATGCAAAATATGCACGCCCAATTCTCCGAGGTCTTTCATGATTATTGATTCGAATCAGAGCCTGAACCGGCAGATTATGTCGTGTGTCGGGCTCAATCCACGCATCTCACTCGCCAATGCTCATAAATCATGCCCATTCATAGTCATGCTCCCACGCTCTCATGCAATGTCCCCTCCGCATCTCCCGTATAGGCTGCACGCATCATTGGCCGCCATGCATCCATAAACAGCCTGTACAGTCGACGATATGTAAGGTGAAGTGTTCATAAACACACTGGCCAGCGCCGTCCAAAATGCGGGACAGCGCAGTATAAATGCCCCCCAGCTCCAGTGGGCTGCTGCAGCGCTCACCGACACCTGTGATGCGCTGGTTGGCGGGGCGCACCCACTGCCAGCCCACTACGAGCGCCCACTGCGAGCCCGCTGGCCTGTCCGCTGGCAAGCCCACCGGCCCCTGCGGTGCCTGAGTGAATCAGTGGCCGGCATTCCACAGAAGCCTCCCCACACAGGCCGCTCCACCAACCTTCTCCAGCTCCAACCTCACATCAACCTTCAATCTTATCCGCAGCCACTCACAGCCAGTCCCGCCGCATCTGCATCTGCATCTGAACTGGCAATCGACGTGCAGACACACTTGGAGTCCCAACTGCGAGCCCGACGATGCTGTGGCGGCCAATTGCTGGATTCCCCGGATCTCTCGCTTTTCTCTCATCAAGGGCCCTCTCGACGCCTTCGACACATCCCGCACTGCCTGCTCTTCTCCCACCGTCGCTTCTCATACCGGTTTCGAGTCGGGGCAACGAGCAGTAAGCAAGCAAGCACGCACAGCACGCACGCAGGAGGCGAGACACGACGCAAAGCATCGCATCACCTGCATCGCAGCCTCGCAGCGCCGCCAGCCACCGCGGCCGCACGAGGGCGCCGAGATGGCGACGGTCGTCCAGCAGACGCAGCTCCTTACTCGGACGCGCGCCTCTCGCGTGCCTTCATCCACCACCCGGCCGCTTCGAGCAGCCGCCGCCGCTGCCGTGGCCGCCGCAGCCTTTGCCAGACCCGTGCGCGGCCTTGCGAAGCCCGAATCAACTGAGATCCCGTCCGGCAATGCCCCTGCAGAGCCGACTGCAGGTGGAGGCGTGGCGGCTGCAGGCCCGGCCTCACTGGCGCTGTTCCTGACCAACATCAAGCTGCTCAACCTCGACCAGCTGCCCGACTGGCCCGGCATTGCTGCCGAGACATTTGCGGCCTCGGGCACCACGCTGCAGGACCAGAAGAGGCGAGTACAGTGCGTAGAATGGGCCTTGTACCAGCTGTTTGTCATCTGGGATCCCGACGAGGCGGCGAATGTGCGTATTTTCTTCACATCTCCTACCGACTGCCAACCGACCCTTTTCCATCCTCTGTGACATGGTGAATTGCTGAGTGCTAACATGTCCGTCTCCCGTCCGACAGAAGCTGAAGCCATTCTACCCACCGAGTGATCAGCTCCAGTCCGTCAACCTCCGTGCCGCACTCGTCAGGGCCCTCGAGCAAGCCAAGAAAAATGGCGACCTCGGCCGGGACACCATCATCCGCAAGACGATGCTGGACGAGTGCAAAGGCGAGAGGCTGGAGGAGGTCTTGGCCTTCTTTTCCACTGCCGTCCTGAAAAAAGTTGTTTCGGACAGCCTTGCCACAAGCCGCGGCTATCTATCACCCGCCGTTGAGCTCGCCTTTGAGAACAAGGGCTACAAGAGTGAAAAGTCTCATTTGATTGCGCTTTCCATGGCTCACAAGGCGTCGATCCGCCAAGTCTTGCGACGCAAAGAAGCCGCCAAGGCTCGATTCAAAGATCTTGCCCATGTCCTGGACGACAAGGAGGATGACATCATTCGTAGACGGGAAACGCTCGAAATCAAAGAGATGGACGGCGGCCGCCAGACAGTGTCTGACAATGCCAGGGCCGAGATGCGAAGGGCCGTACACCATAACTGGGCCGGTAGCGAGGCCTGGATGGAGGCTCTTTTGAGTGGAGACTCAAAGCACGGCGGCCTTCTTGCCACGGGCTTCGACCGCGTCTGGAGAAGAGCCCAAAAGGGCCGGCTCAACGACCTCGACACCGATGATGTTGGCCTCCTGGAGCAACTTGACAGCCGAGTTCAGCTGCAGAAGGAGAGACTCCATAGAT
Source organism: Trichoderma sp. CBMAI-0020 (assembly GCA_030708095.1). Lineage (NCBI taxonomy): Eukaryota > Fungi > Ascomycota > Sordariomycetes > Hypocreales > Hypocreaceae > Trichoderma > Trichoderma sp. CBMAI-0020. The sequence goes on along the minus strand of JAJNCI010000008.1, from coordinate 1,827,819 downwards.
GGGATGCTTTCCGCAGGAATACATTTGGTGAAGCGGCACCCGTACCGTCCAAGCCCAGGACCTCGTCCGCCAAAACCAAGGGCATTGACCTTGGCTTCTCGGCCCATTTAGACCTGCACACTGTGAGAAGAGTCAAGCCGACGAGAGCTGCGCTGTTCCAGCATGCGCCCCAGATGACGGATGACTATGCTGCGCTGGTTTCAGATCTGAAATACGAGCTGGGAAAAATCGCTACCAAAGAGGTCAACACTGCCAGTCTTACCAGGAAGCGGACGCCCGTCAAGCAAGATCGCCGCGACCGCCGTCTCCTCTCCACCTCATCCTTTGAGGGCGGCGACGATGACGAAATTAGTGATTTGGAGGACGCTGAAAGTGCATTCCGCACCGATGGCTCAGTTACATCCTTCTCCTCCTTCCAGGATAAGTTTGCTTTGCCGAGCCGTACTGTAAGACCCGTAATATCTCGACCAAGCCTGTCGCAGCTTTCTGGCCCCGAGACGCCGCCGGTCTTGAAGAAATGGCCGAGCCAGAAGAACTTTCCCGGGCGAAGCACCTATGACTTGACTCAGATTGACGACTCGCCGCTGGCCACGCCTCCTTCTCCTACGAAGAAGGCTTCGGCGTATGATACCCCGACACGCCGTCGGTCTCCTCCGGAACGAGCAAAGTCCATACCAGGACAAAAGGCATCAAATAGCCCTCCACAGCAGCCGTCTACAAAGGCGCCTGAAGACGACGTTCTTGAACCAATCAAGGACAAAACTCTAGCACCTATGAAGCGCACGAAACCACGGCATACACTTTCCTTGGCTGAGCGCACTCGGCTGTCAATGAGCCGTAAGAAGTCTCTGTTGTTCGAGGATGAGGAGCTTGACCCTCCCACTCCTATAGCCGCTACCACCAGACCAACAGACATCAAAGTCTCAGAGCCAGACTATTCAGAAGATCTCGCTAGTCGGACTCGTAAAAGTATGGCTGGATTCGAGCAGGCGCAGCAAAAGGCCCAAATGGAGCGGCGCAGATCTCTCAGGAGATCCAAGATGCCACAGCGGAAAGAAGGCGGCTACTTCCCCACGGTGGAGGAAGATCTCAACGAAGCCACTCTCTTGCTAGAGCAGCTGGCCGAGGAGGCAGATATGGAGGCAGTTTTCCGATCGCGGCCAAAGGTTGGGCAGAGCTTGCAGCCTAGCCCGACGAGGGAGGAATGGGGGGATATTCCGGAGCACAATGGCGTAAGGATGAAGTGAGGTGAATTTTAGGGGTGTTGTTTGTTTTGATAGATTATACTTGGATTTTGGGTTTGAGCGTTAGCATGTATTTGTTTTGATTGATGAATAGACTTACGGAATGGGAATAAAATGATTACGCAGCATACCGACTTGACTACCTTTTCCATTTTTCTTTTCATTTCTCTTCGTTGCTTTCGTTTCATAACAACGCTTTATATATTCCGCATATAGGCGTTTGATTCTCCATCTATCATATTGTACATGTATATATAGTTCGTCTTAAATGGCATTTTCCAGACGCACCTTTTCTCCCCTGAATCCTGCTGTATCCATCATACACATCGATAACATTCACTAGTCACTTCCTCTACCAACCCTGCTTCTTCAACTCCATCACCTTGCTAACAGCAGCCTTGAATCCCGTCTTGAACCTCGCCCTCCACCGCTGACTCCTCAATCTCTTCTTCTTCAACCCCTTTCTCTCATGGAATTTCTGCGAGTGGTACTTGTTGCGCACCTTTTGGTCCCGGCACATGCGCTCCAGCACGCGAATGGCCACCGCAGGCGTCGGCGCCGACGTCGGCGACAGGCGGTCCTGGATGAAGACGGTGCGGCCGGTGACGGCCTCGGTGCGGATCTTGGGCCGCTGGAGGGGGTCGCCGACGTTGAGGGACTGGCCCCAGGCGGCCGATCGGGCGGCGACGATTTCGGCAATGTCGAAGTTGAAGGAGCTGGTGGAGGAGTCGGCGGCGTTGTAGGGGAACTTGGATTGTGCCTTGTCGGCGGAGGATGATGGTGATTCTGATTCTGATTCAGCGGCGGGAGGAGGTGGGGGTGGTGGTGTGAATTCGGCGCTGGGCTCTGCTGTCTTTGTGGCCGTTTCGGGCTGAGCCTTTGGCGCGGCAGCAGGCTTCGGGGCTGGCGTAGGAGGCACAAAGTTGCCGACCAGAGGGTTTATTCTCTCGTTGAAGCTCGGCCTCGAGGTGTTGAATCGCACAGCCAGTGTGGTAGAAAATGCGCGGGCCTGCGCCGGGGCAGCAAGTCTGGACAGCATCATGCTGCCGTATCGGGAGGTCGCAGCCCTGTAACAAATGTCAGCAAAACAAAAACAAGTCATAATACGTGATAGACAGGGAAAACACACATCTTTGCCGTCCTCAATGGCTTCTGCAAGCCAAAAAGGTCTCCATCTCGCAAAAGGTCGTTGCAAAAAGCTGCGGGCGGATAAACATTGATGCGGGGCGCTGCACCTTGAACTTGTCAGCCGAAAGTCAATGGAGCCGCGATTCGAACCTGCAGATCGCAAAACCAACAGATCTCGGCATCCAGAAACCCTGGCCAAAAACGACAGCTGGTTATCGCGAGCCAGTTTTACTCTGAAGCTATTCACATGTTGGCACTGCGTCAAAGCAACCTCTGTCATCGCGCTTCAATGCAATCTGAGAACCCTGCAATTTGAAGCTGCTTTTTCGCCGGAGACTGCTATCGACGAGCTGCCCTACCGAATCCCTGTTTTTTTTTTTTGCCATTCAACAAGTTGTACCCTTCAGCGGCGCGATATCGGACTTGCAGACACGACCAGTTCGTCTCTCTGCCATCTGCCTGCGTGACGCTGCTCTGAGTCGCAGAGCCTAGTCCGTCACCATGGCCTACAATCCCTATGGAGGTACTCAGCACAGAGGCCGGCATCACACTCGCTACGCATCAGCTAATCGAGTCTCAGCTCCGCACAATCCCTATGGCGCGCCACCTGGATATGGCTATCCGGGCGCGGCGCCTGGCATGGCCGCTCCTCCTGGGTTAGGTATGCTCGTCTCATCTCCATCATCACGGATACAGGCTGCCAGATGCTAACTTCATCTTCGCTAGGACCTCCACCAGGCATGTCTTCTGCCCCGGGAATGGCCCCTCCGCCGGGCTTCCAGCAAGCCAACGTGCCCCAAGCTAATCGTCCAAGTGGCCTGCCGCCCTTTCAAGCCCCGACCAACATGCCCAACATCAACTTCAACGCGCCCGTGATTCGACTGGGCACAGGAGCGTCGGCCAGTGGCGGCAGATCCGATGACCGACCAGCACAATCCGGAGGAAGAGCCGGGCTTGGCATGGAACGAGGGTCGGATCAAGGCCGAATGGCGGCGAGAGAGAGCATGCAGACGCTACTCCCCCCGACGAGCGATGAAAAACTCCGAACGATCTTTTTACATCAGATTCCAGAGGGATTGGGCGGCGACGAGGGCACGAAGAAGCTCCTGGGAGCCGTTGGTAAGCTGAGGCGCTGGGATTCGTCGGATAGCACGTCAGAAGAGCGAAAGGGAACCAAATTCGGCTTCGCCTTGTACGAGGACTTTGAGTCTCTGGCCGCTGCGGTCAAGCTCCTCAGCGAAGAGGAGGTTCAAATCCCCACCAAGAAGCAGCCGAGTACCAGTGAAGCTCCAGCCGATGATTCCTTTGAAGATGTGGAAAAGACCAAACTGCAAGTGGCTGTGGATGCCACATCGCTCAGCTATCTGGAGACGTATAAAGAAGGAAAAGCAGAGGATGCATCCTTTGAGCAGAGAATAGAGAGTGCCCGCGCTGCGCTGAAACAGGTTATCCGAGAGCTATTCTACCCCCCTGTTGTCGAGACAGCCGATACTAATGGCGATGTTGCCATGGGCAATACCGAGACGGAGGAGAACGTGGAGGTGGTCAACATACCCCTGGCACAGGAGGACGAGCTGGCCGACATCCCCCCCGAGATGCGAGAGGTCGTTGCTGGAGAGATTGCTGCCTTTCGTGAGCGTAGCAATCAACGGGACATGGAGCGCCTACAGCGAGAAGAGGAGCTTGAAGAAATGGAACGACGACGAAACGGCGCTGGCCGATCAAGACTGGCTTCACCACCGAGAAACTCGAACAATGTGCCGCTGGGACCTCGAGGCGTATCGGTGCCCAATGCCCCCTCTGGACCCAAGGGCCAAGGCGGATCTAACAGAGTGGCCTTTGTTAATGGAGGAATGAACAATTCAGACCCGTCTGCTAGAAGAGAAGACGAGGATACCGATGCCAGTGACGAAGAGCTCTGGAAGAGATATACGGCTGAGCGCAAGGCTGAGGACGACAAGATTTATGCGGAAGCAGAGAGGAAATGGGTCAACAGAGAGCGGTCACGACAGGCGGCACTGGAGCGAGAGCGGGAGCGAGAAAGGCACGACATTGAGAATCTCGAGAGGAGGAAACAAGAGCAGCTGGAGAGGGAGAAATCCTGGGACGACGAACGAGAGGCGACGCGCAAGTCGCATATTTACTACCGCGATCGCGCCGGCTGGGCAAGGAAACGAAATTCCGACCGCGCCGAGGAAGAGGCGCGAGACGAAGCCGACCGCCAGGCCGAAAAGGTGGAGCGAAACCGCGAGCAGGCCCGGCTGGAACACGCGCGGGGCATGGCCGACGATTTCCTGGACCAGCAGGCGCGCGAGATGGAGCAGCGCGAAGCCGCCGCCGCCGCCGCCGCGCCGCAGCCCTTCAAGCTGTCTCTCGGAGCAGCAGCCCAGCGAGCGCAAGCCTCACGCGCAGCGCCGCAGCGCCGCACCATCGCCGAGGTCGAAGGCCTGCTGGACGACGAGGAAGTCGAGTCGACCCGGCGCCAACTGATCCCCATCCAGCTGGACGCCACCTCGGGCGCGGCAGGCATGTCGGAGGAAGAAATCTCGCAGGCGGTGCGGGCGCTCGCGCAGGAGATTCCGTCGGAAAAGGACGGCCTGTGGGCGTGGGAGGTCAAGTGGGACTTTATGGACGACGCAGTGGTGCGCGACAAGCTGCGGCCGTTTGTGGAGAAGAAGATTGTCGAGTACCTGGGCGTGCAGGAGGAGATGCTGGTGGAGGCTGTGGAGGAGCATTTGCGCAAGCACGGGACTGCCGGCGCGTTGGTGGAGGAGCTCGAGGGGGTAAGTTTGAATATTCCTGCTTTCTGATGTTTGAATTCGAATACTAATGAATGGGGCAATGACAGGCACTGGACGACGAGGCAGAGGATCTGGTCAAGAAGCTGTGGCGCATGCTCATCTTCTTCACCGAGTGCGAGAAGCGAGGCTTGCCGGCGTAAGGCTGTATGGATACCACTACAGGGATATTGTTTCTGGCATTACTTGTACTAATCGGCTACGCTTTTTTCTTTATTGCAGTTCATTTTGGTACTTGTGTCTTATGCGCACCTGTCGATCCCGTGTCAACGTGTCAAAGTCTGTAGGAAGAAATGTATGTATATATGCGAATTGAGAGCAGTGCAACGAAGAAGGGGAGTCGAAAACTAAAAACTGTTTACATGTACAACTAGGAGGGGCTCGGGGTGCTGGGGCTTTTGAAAACTGGGGAATGTTTGTAAATGAACCAGGTACGTAAATATACTTTTGAGATTTGATGTTGAGTTGCAATCTGCGTGTATGTGTAGATGCTCACCAGCCATCCACTAGGTTTTTGCAACACGATAGATTATTCTGCCGTTTCTCCTATCCATTCATCTCTCGCCAATATCTGTACACATTATAGGCAACCCGCGGCTCAAAATGAGGAGAAGCACGGGCCGAGGCTGAGCCCCACCGCGCCGGGCCATTCAGGGCGCGTCCCCAAAACAACCGGTCAAGTTCTGACTTGTGCCCAACATTGACACCGTCAGGGTGAGTTGACAAAAGACATCATCAGAAGCTGAGCGTCGGCAGCGACGCCATGGTCTATTTTGCAGCTGCTATCTCATTGTTTTTCATCCGCTGAATGAGATAAAAGGGTTATTTGGTGCTGGCCACTGCGATTCTGTTGGTTATCCGGCATCACACATGCCTCCTTTCCAGACACTTGGACAACAAAAAGCATAAAATCAACATGGCCATCTCCATCAGCTCGCCGCCCAAGGTGGACGACGTCATCGTCACGGCGCCGCGCTCGCACATCCTGCTCGTCACCATCAACCGCCCCAAGCAGCTCAACTGCATCCGCAACGACATGCACTTCCAGCTCGAGGGCCTGTGGCAGTGGTACGACGCCGAGCCGTCGCTGCGGTGCGCCATCATCACGGGCATGGGCCGGGCCTTTTGTGCCGGCGCCGACCTCAAGGAGTGGAACGACCGCAACGAACACCCGGAGGCGGCGAGCAAGACGACGCCGGCCGGCGGCTTCGGCGGGCTGAGCAACCGGCGCGGCAAGAAGCCCATCATCGCGGCCGTCAACGGCCTGTGCCTGGGCGGCGGCATGGAGATGATCCTCAACGCCGACATGGTCATCGCCACCGTCGACGCGCGCTTCGCACTGCCCGAGGCGGCCCGTGGCGTCGTGCCGATCCAGGGCGCGCTGCCGCGGCTGATGCGGTCGGTGGGCATGCAGCGCGCGTCCGAGATGGCGCTGCTGGGGCGCATCTACAAGGCCGACGAGATGCTGCGCTGGGGGCTGGTCAACCATGTGATTGTGCGCGGCGGCGATGTCGTGGGCGAGGCGCTGCAATGGGCCGTCGAGCTGGCCAACAACTCGCCCGACGCCGTGATCGTGGCGCGCGAGGGCCTGCAGGCCGGCTGGGAGGCCGAGAGCCCCAAGCAGAGCACGGCGCGCATCCTGGCCGACGTCTATCCGCAGATGGACGGCGGCGACAACATGACGGAAGGCCTGCGCGCCTTTGTCGAGAAGCGGAAGCCGGTGTGGAAGGACAGCAAGCTGTGATGGCGCCAAGCAGGAATCGGACAAGGCAGCAGACATTCGAATGTACATATGACTCGTGTTAGCATAGCAAAGCCCTGTTCTGTTGTCCTGCAAATCTCCCATGCACAGCTATCCAGCTAATCAGACTGCCCTGCCAACATGGCGGTCCAGTATGCTGCTCCCTTGGCTGAGGGATCCAGCAAACCGGGAGACATTCCTCCCATACTGTACACACACTTTTCACACAGGCGTCCCTTGCTAGGAATCGATCAAACCCCGAGACATGGCGCTGCCTCTTCCCTCAAATGGTCCAGCTGGGTCGATCCACGGCCGATCAACAAGAGCCTAGACCTAGCAATTGGTGAAATGAACAGATCCAACGCGTGTGGAGCATATCTGCCGCCAGCCAATGGCCGCCAGCTGTGAAATTGCTCTTGCACCCAAACGGTTCTAGGCACGGCCCGTTGCGGAGACGTCGAGAAGCTCTTTTGGGGACGCACAAAGACGGGAAGTCGAGTAGCACCAGTCCTCGAATTGGACGGAGCAACAGTACACATGAAGTTGATGGAAAAGTTTCCGAGAAATACGCACCTTGTTTCGCAAACTTGTGCCAAGCACTGTCCTGAAAGCCTGTCGGAAGTGGAGAGGCGGCGAGACAGAGACAGCGGTGCACAAAGAGAGACAGCTGTGTGGCATCCTTTTAGTGCAACACCATGCAGCAAATACGGAGCAGCACAGGCAATGGCAAGTTTGGCTTCGTGCAACAGGCCAATGCGACAATCTTCCATTCCCTGCTGTCTGCAACTACATCTCAGCCGCAGCAGCTGGTCCGCCATCCTATCGAATTGCCATCCTTGAGTGGCCGAGTAATATCGACCGGCAGCGCTATCCACAACAGTTGGTGAGGCTCTGAGACATGCATAAGAGTAGCGCATCTTGCTGCAGCTCTGCCCGCCAATGTCACGAAGCCATGAATCTCAAAGGCCGTCCCCAATCACTTGCACAAAAGGGGTCTTTAATTGGCCGCTAGCCCCCGGCATTTGAGCATGTAGCACTCCACCACCTCGACAGGGAAGCGATCAGCGCCCTTCAGCCCACCGCTTCTCAGCCTCCAGCGTACAACCTGCACAAAAAGTGGTTTAGCAGCAGCTTTGCCCACGGCCGAGTCAAAAACTAATGCGAGAGTCCAAGACATACGGCTGCAAGGCGATCCGTAGCCATCGGCCGCGATGAGCCACGCTCATGATCAGAAAAGTACTAATAATAAGGAGCGGGCGCCCAGTGCTTACAATGACAATTTCCTTCCGCCTAGCTTTCTCACTTTTTATTTTGCTTGTCATCAGGTACCGAAAGGCCCCTGGCTCCGCCTCATCCTCCACATTGCCTATTTTGTCAGCTTGAGATTAATACAGCCCCCATATAATGGCTGCCGGCAGCATGTTGGATCCAAGCTCTGCCGAGCACCCAACGAAACGCTCGAGCTTAGACTACATCATGACCAACATGATGGAACGCCCAGCCAGTCCCACGCCGCGGGACAGAGTGGCCAGGAAGCTGATTCTGTGCTTTGACGGCACGGGCAACAAGTTCCATGGCGATGAAAGCGACAGCAACATTCTCAAAATCTTTCGCATGCTTGATCGGACTGCAGACGATCAGTATCACTACTACCAGCGTAAGTGCCGGCGCGTGCGCACTCACGCAACGTCGCTCTCATGAGCTCATGGACTTGACTGACACTCATCCCCAGCTGGCATTGGCACCTATGTCGTGTCCAGCTCGCTTTCACACACCAGCACCAAGGCGCGCATCCGATCATGGTACCAAAAGGCCAAGGATTCAGCGGTTGGCTCTTCCTTTGATCAGCACGTCGTCGGAGGCTACCGCTTCCTCATGAGATTCTACAATCCCGGGGATGAGATTTACATGTTTGGCTTCAGTCGCGGCGCGTACATTGCCCGCTTTCTGGCCGAGATGCTTGACTACGTTGGCCTCTTGTCTCATGGTAACGAGGAACTGGTTTCGTTTGCCTGGAAGGCGTTTTCCAGTTGGCAAAGTCGCCGCGGTGGCGACAAGGACGAAAAGCTCGCCGAAGAGGAAGAAAAGAAGAAGCACGAAATGTACCACTTCATGAAGGGCTTCCGCGAAACCTTTTCTCGCCCCGTGGGCCGGATCCGCTTCCTGGGTCTTTTCGACACCGTCAACTCGGTGCCTCGCTTTGAGACGGCCTGGATGCAGCGAAGCAAGTTTCCTTACACGGCGCGTAGTAGCGCCAGGGTCATTCGGCATGCCGTCAGCATCGATGAGCGCCGGGCCAAGTTCCGACAGGATTTGATGTACCAGCAAGCGAATAAGCGCCGCAGCAGCCGCGCCTATTGGAAAGATTGGGAGCACATGCTTGGCCGCCCGCACAGCAGCAGCGGGAATGGCGGAGAAACAGAGGGCACGGATAAGACCTATCATGAGGACCGGGGCAGACGCCCAAGCAAGCACACAGCGCCCGGGGAGAGGAAGTCGTCGGCAAATCCAGAAGGCGGCAAATACATGCCATATCGGGCCAGGTCAAAGTCTGGCGCCCGACCGGATCGCCGCATTTCGGTGGCTGGCTGCAATGTCTCTGAGCAAATCTCCAATCTTGACTATGAGGACGGCGGTGACCAAGACATTGATGAAGTGTGGTTTTCTGGTGGCCACGGCGACGTGGGTGGTGGATGGCAAATGGAATCCGACGGCAAAAACGCAAGCCATGTGCCTTTGGTCTGGATGGTCCGCGAGGCGATGCGGGCCGGTCTGAAGTTTGATCTGGAAAAGGTCCAGGAGCTGGATTGCTTCGACTTGTACAACGAAAGCGCAACGGCCAGCTCCAAGAGCAGCCGCAAGGTACAACGGAAAGGACCCGAGATTCATCTCAACCAGGAGGACGAGGACGGAGGAGAGCTCGTAGCCCCTCCAACCCCGGATACTCTTACAGACGATGACGGAGAAAAGGACGTGAAGACGGTCTTCCTCGACATGATGCACAAGGCACATGTCGCCCGCATCCACGACTCGCTGGTGTATGGCGGCGGCCTCACCGCAGTGGCCGTCACCGCCTGGAACATGATGGAGTGGATGCCCTTCCGCCGAATGGACCTTCAGGCCGACGGGACCTGGAAGCCCATCAACTGGCCGCTGCCTCGCGGAGAAGTGCGGGACATTCCCAACAACGCCCGCATCCACGGCAGCGTCATTCGCCGCATGAAGCTGGACAAGACGTATCGCCCCGGCAATCTGATTGTGGGCGGAGGCGGTCGGGGCATCCGCGTCGCGCCCGAGGAGTATGCCATTGGAGAATGGATCTGCGTGCAAGAAGAGGGCGACCCCATTGGCGAGATTTGGGTGCGGAATGGCGATCCGGTGAAGCTGGACTTACGCAAGAAGAAGTCCAAGGGGGGGAGGCAAAACTAAACTGAGCATGGAAAGAATCGATTTTGGCTTTCATCATCGTTTTGATTTTTGTTGTTTCATTCTTTTCTCATGGACGAGTTATGGGAAATGTTGTTCTTCATGTTCATACCCAGGCACACGATGCCGTACTAGCAGTTCGTATTTACACCACCTAGTTAGCTACCTATACCACTATGTAATTAGCATGTCATCCTTTGAATTCTAGCTTCCATCTACACTTGCCTTTGATGAAACACGTACCATGAAATTGAATTGGGTTCACATCTCTGTGGGTGCATCTTCATGCACGCATTTGATGCAGTGAAGCTGCTTAAACTGGAGCCGTGTCACGTGGAGCTCCTGCATCGCTTCCACGTTTTCAACTCCAACCATCCACGACAGTTTGACCGCCCAGCTTCGTCAGCATGCCGATGCTTACGAACCCGAGACGATGAATTGACGAAATCTACGCGCCTACAAACACCCATTCCGTCGCAGCCTCACAATGCCCGTGCCGACCATCTTCTATCTGCTGGAGCACGGCTTTCCGCAGGTCGTCCACGACAATGCCTGGCCCATCTTGTACGCCGTCGCCGCCACGACGGTGCTCGTGCTCCTCAAGCTCTTCACCTCCGGCCGGACGAACCCCTCGGAGCGCAACCTGCATGGCCGCGTCGTCATGATGACGGGCGGCACCAGCGGCATCGGCGCCGAAGTGGCTCGCGAGCTCGCCGCCCGGGGCGCGCAACTGGTGCTGCTCACGCAGGTGCCCGGCTCCGACCCCTTTCTGATCGACTTCATCCAAGACATCCGCGACAAGACGGGCAACAACCTGATCTACGCCGAGCAGGTCGACCTGTCGAGTCTGTACAGCATCCGCAAGTTTGCGACGAAATGGGTCGACAACGCCCCGCCCCGAAGGCTGGACATGGTTGTGCTGTGCGCATCGACGCTGACGCCCCCCGGCGGCAAACGAAAGGTGACCGAAGAAGGCATCGAGGAGACGTGGATGGTCAACTTCCTCGCCAACTTCCACCTGCTGGGCATCCTCAGCCCGGCTCTCAAGGCACAGCCCTTTGACCGAGATGTGCGCGTAATCATTGCGACATGTTCGTCCTACATTGGATCCCCATCGCTGAAAGACGGCCTCGGAAACGTGGAAAAGGACTGGACGCCCGGATCCGCGTACGCGCGGAGCAAGCTCGCCCTCAACGTCCTGGGACAGTACTTCCAGAAGCACCTCGACTCGTACAAGCGGCCCGACGAACTCCCCATGAACACCCGCGTCGTCCTTGTGGACCCGGGGCTGAGTCGCACACCAGGCACGAGACGGTGGCTGACGCGAGGCTCGCTCGTCGGCCTTGCCCTCTACGTCTTCTTCTACGCCATTCCCTGGTTCCTGCTCAAGTCGCCAAGCAAAGGCGCGCAGTCCATTCTCTACGCCGCAATGGACGGCACGCTTGGCCGCATCGGCGGCGGCAGATTAATCAAGGAGTGCATGGAGGTGGACTTTGCCCGGTCCGAAGTCAAGGACGACGCCGTGGCCAAGAAGCTGTGGGAAGAGAGCGATGCGCTGATTGAAAAGACGGAAAAGGCCGCCGCCAAGAGGAGGGCGCAGAACAAGGCCAACCAGGACAAGCAGGCGGAAGAGGACAAGGAAAAGGAAAAGGCGGCAGAGGTGGAGAGCCTGGTGGCAGCGATCAAGAAGGGAAGGGAGAAGGAAAAGCAGCAAAAGCAGGGGGCCAAGGGCAACAAGAGAAAATGATGGAGAAATAGCATTTATTACGTATAGACCTGCATTTGATATGGCGTCAACATAGAATCAAGACTGTTTTTCATGATGCTCCTCTCCCAGCGCTGATCGCCTAGAAAATGAACCTCGGCTTACTAAGACCCTGTGCGAGCAATTCCATCATAGCGACTTCATCCGGCTCATTGCCAAACTCAACCTCCAATCGCTTCCCGTTTTCTCATCGCATTGACTCAGTATACAACCTCCTTTCTTTATTTCCTTTTTAAATCATTGTACAAAAACACTCAGCTCGCCGCAATGACGCATCCCCAGCCCGCCCCCGCAGCCGCTCAGCTGCAAGCCATCTGGAGCAAACACGCCTCGCCAGCTCACAACGCATCGACCACGCACCCCGTCTTCTTCACAGACAGGCTGCGCAAGCCGTCTCATCCTGCGCCGGCGCCGGTGCCAGCTACGGTCTTTAGTCCGGTGGCGCAGGGCTATGTTTACCAGGAGGCGAGGAGCGGTGCGAACGCGCCCAAGTTATGAGTGAAGGTTTGTTCATCTACGGTATAATTATAAGTATTGAAACTAACAATATAGATTTTTTCTATTTTTTTGATGTAGTTGTCAATTGGAATGTTGGAGGCAATCGAGATACCGTATGGTGGATTTTGTGTTATTTGCGGGCATGAATGGTGCAGAATAGATGGCGATATTCGTAATACTTGCTTGCGCGTTGAAAGAAAATCAAATTAAATAGCAGTGCATTATCACTGTAGCTCAAGTACCTCCGACCCTAGGTTCCGCAGTAAAACCCCGTGAGGCGCATAATCCCTTGACTCCGTAATCATCAAATCCCTATTATCAATACACATACAGCATCTAGGCTTGCTGTTCCCATAAAAGAAGAAGAAACAATCACACTGTCCGTCAGCCCTTGACCGAGATGATGATTATCATCAGGATAAGAACCACCACCAAAATGAGGAGCGCCATGAGCTTCACATTCTTCCACCACATCTGCCGCTTCAAGCCGCGGCTCCGGACCCGGAAATCTCGAGCGCTGTTGCCCAGCCTGTCCGTCTTGTCAACGAGCAAGTCGATCCTCTCGCCTCGCTCGAGCAAGCTTTCGATATTCTTCGTCATGATGCCTCTAACATCATCAATCTCTCGCTTCGCATTGCCAATCGCGTCGTTCATGCCGCCGCTTGTCGTGCCAAACTCCACCATCAGGCTCTTCATCTCGGCGTTGAACGAGCCGGCGCCGTAGTTGGGCATGTCGGCAAAGTCGCTGCTCTCGGGGAACTTTTCGAAAAACCGCTTGCGAATCTCCAACAGGTAGCCGAATGGGACGCGGCGGCCTAGCGATCCGTCTGCGATGACGAGAAAAGTCAGGCCACCGGCGGCCGGGTGGTCAGGATAATCGGATGGCGCCTCGGCGACATAGTGAATCTGGTGCGAGCCGTGGGTATACGTCAACTTCTGGGGGGTCGAGTGCTCAATCTTTGGCAGGATGAGGGAGGCGAGAGATGAGGTCTGTGAAGAGGCAGAGGTCGTGCACTCGGATAGAATTGTGGTTTCGTGGGCAATACAGGAGCTGCGACGGCGATGCTTTGTTAGCAGACTAGACGCTGGGAATCGCGGGAAAAGGAGCTTGGACGCACTAAAGGAGCGGAGTTGCAGCTGAAGAGGACGCCATGGCGGCGATGGATGCTGCGGCGCTTGAATAAGGATAAAGGTTGGAGCTTTGGTATCTGTTGCAGGATAGAGAAAGTGGGAGCGCGCAATCGACGGAATCCGGCCTGTGGTGTTGCAAGACTGAGATGGAGAGGCTAAAGTGAACAAGAGTGAAACTATGACGAAACTCCATCCACAGTTTGCCGTCTTGGCTGCAGGCGGCCAAACGCTAATCCGCCGCCGAGAAAATTCCGTGAATGGCATGAAAAAGTTGATGCAAATCTCGAGAATTTGTAGGGTAGGTGTGATTGGTGAAAGAAGAGAGCAATTGCTGTGTTCTTTTTCATTGCACAGCTATAACATGATACTGGCCGTCTCTACATCGCTGTCATGAGAGCTGTGGCCCGCAACGGCGCTTTCAGAGGCCAACTGGGAGCATCATGTCTGCGGCGGCATCTCTCAACCACATCCCACCTGTGGCGGGCGCCTCTTCCCAAGACACAGGCCGTGAAAAAGAAAACGGCAAACAAGGGGAGCTTGGCTGCTGCGCTCTCAAAACTGCATTCGTCAAAGCCTGCACCTCACTCTCGAGTTGATTCGGTAAGTGCACTACTTGTCTACACATGAAGAAAGCTATGCTTACGCTTATACTCAGGTTAGCCATGGCCATGATCCCAACACGCGGCTGCGGCTTGACTTTGGCAAATACTCTGGACGACACAAGCTCTTCCGCTCTACTGTGCTTCATCGCTTTCAAGTTGTGCTCAACAAGCTGGGAGCCGCTCGGGTGGGCGTCACGTTTAGCGAAGATGAGCTGAGTCGCCACTCGGCCGTCTTTATGGACGCCATTGACCACGCATTCTCGCTGGCGGAAAAGGGAATCACTCGCCGTGACAAGAACCCGCTGTTTTGGAATCTGCGCGATGCCTTTGTTTCCGGAGACATCAAGGGGCTCACCAAGGAGGTCCACTACTCGTTCCAGTCCTTCATCTTTGGTCAGCGCTTCCCCAAGAACATTGAGGACAACCACAAACGTATACTCGACTTTCGGTTTCCCTACGAGTGGTTTCCCGCGACGCGGACCATGCAGCGCACCATCCATGTCCACGTCGGGCCGACCAACTCTGGTAAGACGTACAATGCGCTCAAGGCGCTGGAGAGCTCCAAGTGCGGCGTCTACGCAGGGCCTCTCCGGCTGCTCGCCACCGAAGTGTACCAGCGCTTCAAAGCGAAGAACATCCCCTGCGCTCTCATTACCGGCGAAGAGGTGCGCATCCCCGAAGACACGGACCAGTACTTTTCCAGCTGCACCGTTGAGATGATTCCGCTGAATACCCGCTTCGACGTTGCCGTCATCGACGAGATCCAGATGATTGCCGATGCCGACCGTGGAAATGCCTGGACCGCAGCCGTGCTGGGCGTGCAGGCTAAAGAAGTCCACGTTTGTGGTGAGGAGCGAGCGGTCAAGGTCATACAGCAAATGTGCGCCAGCGTGGGAGACAAGTGCGTTGTTCATCGGTATGAGCGCCTGAGTCCTCTTAAGACGATGGACAAGCCGCTTGACAACGACTACAACCTCCTGCAAAAGGGGGATGCCATTGTTGCATTCAGCCGAGTGAATCTCCATTCACTGAAAACAAGCATAGAGAGGAAAACAGGACGGCGCTGTGCAATCATTTATGGATCACTGCCGCCAGAGGTCCGGGCCCAGCAAGCAGCCTTGTTCAATGACCCCGACAATGACTATGATTTTGTTGTTGCTAGCGATGCAATCGGCATGGGACTAAATCTCGAAATCCGACGGGTCATTATGGAGTCTGTTACAAAGTATGACGGCAGTCAAAACCGACTGCTGACTTTTCCCGAAATCAAGCAGATTGGCGGTCGGGCAGGACGATACAGATCAGCACAGAATCCAGATGGCTCGACTGATGAATCCGAAAAGGTCGGTCTCGTCACCACCATGGAACGGGCTGATTTGCGTAGTGTACAGCGAGCGTTTCAGAGAACTGTCGAAGACATTCAAGCGGCCTGTATCCAGCCTCCTGCGGGCATCGTGGAGCGATTCGCCTCCTACTTCCCAACAGATACTCCCTTGTCCTACATCCTCAAAAAAATCCAAGAGACGGCAACAGTCAGCTCGCTATATAAAATGGGCCTTGGATCCGACATTTTGGAAATCGCAGACATCATTCAGGATATCCCACTCACGATTCACGACAGGCTAACTTTCTGCTATCTACCTGTTGCGCTCCGCGCCGAGCGAGCTGTGGACGTGCTCCGAGCTCTAGCACAGGTCGTAGCCACCAACTCAAAGGGTGACCTCCTCGACATTGAGGAAATCCCATTAGAGTTTCTAGACATCAACCCAGAAGACTTTTCAGGGTCCGGCCAGCAGTATCTCTCCAAGCTGGAAGCGCTGCACGTTGCTCTGAACCAGTACGTGTGGCTGTCTTATCGCTACTCGGGCATGTTCCGCAGCCAAGCGCTGGCGTTCCACGTGCGAACGCTGGTCGAGGAGAAGCTCATGAAGACGCTGGAGTGGCTAAACTACAGCGACGAGCAGCTGGAGCGGAAGCGAGAGAGCAAGCGCCAGCAGGTCAAGTCTCGCAATGCGAACCGGTCTGCGATTGGCGAGGGGCATGTGGAGGATGCGGAGCAGCACCCGGATGATGATTTGGTGATTGACGAATTGCCTGAGACGAAAGAAGGGGTGCCCGCTGTGTGATGGCAGCCATACCGTACTTTTATTCTGTTTCAGCCATGTACACTCTTCTTATCTGGGTGATGATTAGATATGGTGTGAGGGGCCGGTTGGATGTGATGCTTCATGTTTGGAAAAGAAGGAAAGCACTTGGAACGCAATGGAATGGCTACGGGAGGCTTTATTACACTGTACGATACACAACATTGAATGGGCAACATGGGATTGTATGATTAGTATGGATCCTGGAAGGGAGTAAACTACCTGAACTGAATATTTCTGCAGCTGTGTGGTGGTTACGTGTGTATAAAGACGGATGAGACATAAATGACTGATTACTATGGCATTTATTAGCAGTTATGCTCTTTTTATTTACATGTCGTATATGAAAATAAATTACCACTCTGCCAGATAATTGAACCTGTCAAAGATGAGTCGTGGGATACGTGACGTGGCGCAATATGCCATGAATTTGGAGAATGAGTTGAAAAATAAAAAGAATGGACCGAAGCTATAATCATGCTGATTCAGCCTCTTTATGTGTTCTACCCGTCTATCCTGTCATCTACGGCCTGCATCATTTGCGAGAATCGATTCAATCATTATTCTTCTCCCTTGCTTGTCCACACTTCAATTCATTTATAAAGGTGGATGCTCTACTCTGCGGGGACTTGCATTGACAGCACCACTCTTATGCATGCGTTGTCGAGCAATGTGACGGTGGTGGAGCAGGACATGCCGCTGCTTCTGTACTAGATGCTTTTTGAGTTTTCGTATTAGTAGTATTGAGATGGAAAATACTAATCAAAAGGATAACTTTGATCAGCGGTGGTTGCTCTCTTTGGTGGTCGTGTTCTGTAGAGCCTTTGACCATCTTGTTTGCCTGCAAGGTAAGATGAGTGTCGGGGTGAGAATGTCTTGCCTAGATTGGCAGCTGATGGATTCTGTGCATGTAAACGTAGGCAGTAGAGTTGCATTTTGATCTTGATAGCGGCACCATTCCAATAGCCCGGTGGATGTTGAACTGTAAATCTAGGCCCCCTAAACGGGCTGCGAACAGGGAGCTTTGGCGTTCTCAATGGGCACGAAAACTGCAATTTCCAGCTAATAGTTGAATATATAGCAGGGCCAAAAGTCTAAATTAAATAGCTCATTGTTGATATCGCAAAACAATCTTCAATCCTTTGGCCACTGACTGAGGCAATCCAAGCATCCCGGCTTGGGCCCCATCATGCGCCACAAGCCAAATAACCACTGAAGCGTACAAGTAATCACTCTAAATGTTCTCCGTGTTGAAACGCCAATTCTACCCCAGCCGCTGCCTAAAGCAAAGGCTTCCGATTGGCCGTCACCTGAATATACGGCCCACTGCTGCGTTCCTGCCTAGCTCTAGCTCTAGCTCTAGCTCAGCACAGTTCCAGCACACGCCCCGGCTCGATAGAGGATCCGAGCCTTACAACACCTACACCGCGATTCACTCACTCTTCTTTATCCTGTCCTTGTACAGAACAGTCTGCGGCGTCTTTTACAAGAGATCAATCTGATACTCTTCGCTACCTGTACCTGTGGCATCCGCTATAAATAATCTTTGTGCCTTTCTGCTTTGTCGAGTACAATTGAACAGATACGGGCAACTTTCATCGCTCAGGAAACGGCATTCGCGCTTGCCTTGCACGAAAGCTGAACTCTTCCTCACCTGACAGTGAACGTGCTTCTTTCTTCCTTCTTCCTTCATCTTTCGTCTTTAACCAATTCAACATCTCTTGTTGTTACGCTTCCAAACGCCGTCACATCCAGCATAAATATATCGGACTCGGCCCGGATTCTTCATCCATCTTATCCGCCATCATTTGCCGTCTCTTCACACCCAAACCCCAAGCCTCTTCCTACCGCCTCATTGCTTCGAATCACCTCCTTCAGCCACGAAGGAGAAATGGACGGCTCAGCAAAAAGAGCCGTCGTGCGTTCGGCGCCCTACAGCTTCCGCGCGCCAAGTCCGCCGATAATCCACGTCCCTCTCCAGCAGCACTACGCCGCCGAAAGGCACAGCATAGCGCCCTCATATCGCCCCGTCAAGTTTGCACAGCTCTCGGACGATCAAGTCGCCATCATCACCGGCAACAGGACCCAGACCGCCCAGTATCGAGAAGGCTGGCCGTACGAGTGGCGCAGAGACGCACATTCCATCCTCGATTTCCTGTACTTGGGCCCTACCAGCGTCGTTCGGGATGACGAGTATATGCAGCGAGAGGCCTTTAGCATGCTGATCATTGTCCGTGATGCTCGTGCCCCCAGAGACTACCCCAGCGCGCGAGCGGCGTGCGCAAGGCTCGATATTTCTCAAGTCTACATCGACGTCAACCCAGACAATCAGCTTCCATCTTTCTACAAAATGATCAACCAAGTCAATAGCCATCTTTTGGCTGTCAATGGCCCTCAAGCGAGCAGATCGGATGATGCCTCGCAACGTGTTCGGAGACCGATGGGCAAGATTCTAGTTACTTGTGACTCTGGCAACGATCTCTCGCCTACTCTGGTGGCCGCCTATCTCATGCACATGTATGGGCTGTCTTTTGAATCTGGGTTTGGATACGTCATTTCGCAGAGGTTCTGCTGTGTATTCGATGCAAAGTCGAAAGAAGCGCTGCGGACGTGGCATGATCTGCTTGAAGCCAGCGCTGCCGTGGCCAGCCATTCGCAACATGCAGCTGCATTGGAGCCGGCAATTCACAGCAAAGCCAACGAAAATACCAAACGCCGCCTCGATACCATGTTGAGCGAAGAGAAGGCATTTGTAGACTGTTGGCCGGTTGGCGACTGCGAGCGATTTGAGGGCCGGCCAACCTTTGTACCGTTTATGGAACTTGACGGTTGAAAGAGTCTTTGACGACAATGCGTTTTTGCAAGACAAGACGGAGATGTATATATGGGCAGACTACCCTTTGGAGTTGGACAAGAGAAAGGAATTGGAACAGGCGTTACGGGGGCGGAAAAGGGATTGTTTGCGGATACCAATCAGTACGGTGTGTTTACTTTTGCAGCACGATTATACACGGGCTTCATTATCGAGCCGGCAAGGACCTGATGGAATGAGTATGCGCCGTGATTAATGCTATGGACCATTGAATATAGTTTGGTGGCTGCATCAAGGCAGGCGACATTCTCGTCGCACATTATGTTCGCCTACTTTTTAGCATTCGCTTTTATGCGCTTCAGAGCGTGGAAATGGATTGGAACAAGGTATTTTTGGAGACATACCTGTTGGCCCTTCATATAGATATAATGATAATTCTCTCGAAGTTATTGCTTGCGTAACCGATTTCTATGAGTGCTGTCATCACAATTGCTGTTGCAAAGAACTTGTTCAAGCCAAAACGAATGTTGATCCTCAGCTGTAATTTGTAATACATGAACATTGCTGTATTACATGTACTAGGTCAACCATGTTACACCGCGCCCTTTAGCCCTTGTGACGGCGATTCACTGCCGTGTAACCAGTCCCATCTTGCTTAAGCCTCCATCACTGTGTACGATTCTGGCTCTGGCTCTCCTTGACGCCCCCTTTGACCAGCACAACGGTCTGCATCCGCTGCTCGGCCTCAGTCACAGTCGTGGACCACCTCCACGCGGGGATCCGGCGCTCGTACAGCTCGTCAATCTCAGCTGCGGATCGGCTGTACACAAGATTAGATGAGACGGTTTCTCTCTCTTGAATTAGTCGACTTACCCTGAGGTCTCTGGAACGTAGAGCCACATGATGATGCAGATGGGTACGGAGAAGGCGGCGTAGACGAAGCCGGCTTTGAGACTTAGGTGGAGGAGCATGGGGGGAGTGGCGTAGCTTTTGAAGGTTAGCTGGATGGCATTTGAATAGTTGGTTGGGTGAAGCATACCAGGTGGCAATGCCGGTGATGGAGTTGAAGAAGAAGGTGATGGGTCCGGTCTTGACTGTATCAACGTTAGCAAGCACGAAAGCTGAGTAACTGAGAATGAAACTTGCCTCGGAGAAGAGCAGAGGGAAGTTCGGCCGAGAAGACGTAGTACGACATGACAATGACTTGGTAGCAAAATGTCCACAGGCAACAAATTACAAGCTGTAGAAACACGTTAGAAATATTCCTTTCAACAAAGATGAATGAACAAACAAGAGCGGTGCCCGCGGCGGCGTTTCCGGTTGTCGCGCCCGTCCAGAACAAGCCGCCGACGACGAAGAGGACCACGCAGACGAGGGTCTCGCAGGAGTTGACGATTGTGCGACGGCCGAGTTTGTCGGTGGATAGGGACCATAGCAAGACGGCTAGGAGGTTGCAGCAGCTAAACAGGAGAGTTAGCACAGCTACTGGCCGTATAGATTTGTTGGTTTGACTCACCTCAGAATGACGGTGCCGAGGAACGGGTCGTTTAGGCCGGCAAGAGAGAAAAAGTCTATGATTGTTAGCAGCCAGTTCAGAAGAGGGTGGGATATGATAACGCACAGGTTGAGTATGTGTTGATGATGGCGAGGCCGGCGAATTGCTGAGATACGCTGAGGATCACGACAATAAAGGCGCGTTTCTAACAATTGTCTCTTAGTTTTCGATTTCATTGCGGGTAGAAATAGATGCCGCCCACTCACCAAGTTAAGGCCCTTGAAAACATGGCGATAGCTCGGCGCCTCCTGCAACACCTCCCTCTCATGCGCAATCGTCCGCACGATGATGCCATACTCCTCCTCAAAGTCAAACCCTTCAACACCGCCATAGAGCTGCTTCAACGCCTTGATTGCCCCTTTCTTGTCGTCGTGCCGGGCGTGGAACCAGGGCGACTCGGGGATGAAGACCCAGCAGATAATCATGAGCGCGACGGGGGCCCAGATGATGCGCATGGCGAGGAGGTAGTTGTCGGGGTGTTTCTTGTTGAGCTGCTGCATCATGACGGAGACGATGATGCCGCCAATGTTGCTCCTGTTGGAGTTAGTTGGATGATGACGACTGGGAGTTCGTGAGGGACGTACCAGACTGCTTGGAAGGTGACCAGGCCGCCTCGGATCTTGTTTGGGCAGATCTCCATGACGTATATCTGGCAGGTGATTCTGAATTGATCAGCGACGAGTCTGCAACATATCGTTTGAATGCTTACTGGAGGACGCCTATACCTGCGCCGTTGCACAGCTTGGCGATGGCCTATATAACATATGACTTGAAGTTAGCACGCGTCGTCACCGTTTGGTGTCATCCAACGCACCCATACAGCCGGCGTCTTCGCCGTATTGAGGAGAACACAGCCCTAAAGGCAATTGTAAGCTCGTTCCATGCCTTGCCCACCATCTCACTCACAATGACGAGCCATAGCCACGCAATGTAAAAGGACACTTTGCGGCCGAACTTGTCTGCGACCCTGACGTGAGTTAGCCACAAGGGCTGTTGAAGATGTGCTGCGTGGCAACGTACCAAGCAATGTGGGTGAGCGTGATGATTTGGCCAACGTTCTATTTACACTGATCAGCACCAGTTTATCAGTCTCGAGATCGCAAAGTTGGCATACCAGAAGAGCACTCCAGGTGGATACTATATTCTATCAGCTTCGGTCACAATCATGGAATAAACAACATCACT
Source organism: Trichoderma sp. CBMAI-0020 (assembly GCA_030708095.1). Classification (NCBI taxonomy): domain Eukaryota; kingdom Fungi; phylum Ascomycota; class Sordariomycetes; order Hypocreales; family Hypocreaceae; genus Trichoderma; species Trichoderma sp. CBMAI-0020. The sequence continues at coordinate 1,805,790 of JAJNCI010000008.1, read as the reverse complement.
GCTTACACCAAGTCGGATCAAGGGCCCTCACGCCGCCTTCACCCTTGACAGAGCCAAACTGCTTGATGAAGCCAGCATTGGCAACGACACTGCCTCCCGCACCGAGCTATATTATATCGTATCAGACAAGTGCTACGACTAGGCATCAAGCCATCTTGAATATATCAAGTTTGACTCACTTCGAATCCCTCGCAGACATAACCAGTGTACACCGCGAGCGAGACGAGAACAACCCGCCTAAAGACCCATAGCGTGCGAGGAATGGAGAGCTCGTCGAATCTCGACTTGACGAGGCCGTATCCTTCATCTTTTGTCACGTCGTCGGCTGCACCATTGTCGAGGACCACCTCGGGCTTCTCAGACTGGTTCATCGTCGGATACTGTTTCCTCGGTGATAGAGTTGGATAATCAACGACACCGTAAAAGTTCTGCAAAGTGTCGGATAGAAACAAGCTGAAGAGCGGAAGATATGCCAATATATTCCTTGCCGTCAGCCGATAATCAGCAAAGCGGCGATATACAGGGATAAGGAAGCAAGGCCCGCTTCATATGGCTGGCGCTTAAACAAGTCCCTACTGTTAAGCCATGCCCAACTCTCTCCGCATCGTTCTCAAGCTTGCCTTTGCATACCTCATGCCATGCAATCGATGGATTCTAGAATCGCGTCCACAACCAAGAAGCGAGTGATCTCTTGGTCCTTCTCCGCGAGATGATATCCGATTACCTGCGCGGCAGCCACACACCATCACCGTCGGCCCGGAAAGAACCCCCCCTCGCCCAAAGCTAATCTCATTGCAGATTCTCAAATCCCGCGAAGGATCGTGGACTAGCCAGTTGCTTGGCTAGCGCATGGACATGGGGCAGATGAATATGCCGGCCCCGCAAGCACTGAGACGAAAAGCTGGGGTTTCGGTGACAGATATCACGAGGGGGGTGAATGCGGTGTGAAGAAGCCTGTGACGGGGTTCCAGCTTTGGGCGGTTGGGCCGCGGTAATTCGGGGCGATTCGATGCGACTCTGCCTCGGGCTTAAAGGGGCCGAGGGTCGTTGGCGAGAACCGTGAGGAAGAATTACCGTGTTGCAGTAGACATGGGATCGGCTGCCTGGAGCAAGTTTATGTCGGCCGAAATCGTCGGATCAGGGTGGCTGACAATATGGCTCCAAGGTTCTTTCAAGCATCTAGACTGGTCTGCCCGTTGAGACTGAGTGTAAACTAAGAACTAGCTATTCAGCGAAGTGAATCCAATACAAGCGATTATAGTGAGTTATAGATGGTCAATAAGTAATTGTTAAACTCTGTGTCTCTATCTCATAATTCAAGCCGAAACGTAGAGCGCCTAAGCTCTGCTTTGGGAGGCCACTCATCAGCCTTGTAACTGCAGGAAAACTCATAAGCCCCAGATCCAATCTCAGTTCCCTTTTCGTCGCCTTGCCCCGTCGCCTTCCAGCCAGATGGCAAGATGACAACGGCCTTTGAGTTGGGAGGAATAGTAACTGCAAGGTTAAATGTCCCATTCTCATCAATCTTCCATGAGGAGATGATTCGCCCGTAAACACTCTCGTATTCCACCTTGGCACTTGTTATCGTGCCGCCTGGGACAGGTCGTATCTTAATCTTTCGCCACCCAGGCTCAAGTGGGCTTATTCCACCTACATCCTTATGCAACCAATTCACAACCGAGCCCAGCGCGTAGTGATTGAAGCTCGTCATGGAGCCCGGGTTGATGGTTCCGTCTGGCATCATGCTATCCCATCTTTCCCATATAGTAGTCGCGCCCATTGTAATTGGGTAGAGCCAAGAAGGACAGGATTGTTCCAGCAGCATGCGGTAGGCTAGTTGGGAGTTGCCAGTGCCGGAGAGCGCATGCGTGATCAGAGGTGTGCCCACGAAGCCAGTCGCTATCCGGTATTTGGCCGCGTGAACCAAGTGACTGAGGCGGCTTGCAGCTTTCATGACTTGCTCTTCTCGGTCGAATAGGCCAAATGAAATAGCAAGTGAATAAGCAGTCTGTGTATCGCTGACAAGAAGCCCCGACGGCGTGGTGTATTCGTCTTGAAACGCCCTTCTCACCCTTGTCGTCTCTTCAGTGTAGCGAGATGCGTCCTTCTCTCCAAGCAGCGAGCTGACCTTGGATATAATTTCGAGCACTCGAACGAGGTAGGCATCGGCGACAAAAAGACTATCAGTAAGACCCTTTCCGGGCTCTTCCGGCGGAGCAGACGGGTCTAGCCAGTCGCCAAATTGCCAGACATTCTGGTCCCAAAGACCGTTTGGCCCTCGAGGAATGCCCTTGTCAACCCAGGCCTTCATGCTATCGTATTGTCTTCGCAGCACATCTACGTCGCCAGAGCTATTGTATGAATCCCACGGCGTCAAGACGGTAACGTCGTGCCAGACAGACTGTGGGCCCGGTGGCCAGGCGGGAATGTCAAACACATCTGGGACTACCAATCCTGGAACTCCATGTCTCCTTTCTTCCAAATGCTCGGCCGCAACATCACTGAGCCAGCTGCCGATAAAGCCGCTCGTATCGAAGAGGAAATTAGCCGACGGGCTGAATACCTGAATATCTCCAGTCCAACCAAGTCGCTCATCACGCTGGGGGCAGTCGGTGGGCACAGAGAGAAAATTGCCCTTCATGCTCCATAGCGCATTTTGATGCAGCTTGTTGATGAGGGGCTCGGAGCACGAGAACCACCCAGTACGATGCATGTCACTATGCATCACGAGCGCTGTAATCTCATCGCGGCTAGGCAGTCCCTCATTGTCTGGCCAGCCATCAACTTGAACGTAACGAAAGCCATGGAAGGTGAACTTTGGCGACCATATTGATGGCTGATGCTGAGACAAGACCACGTTGTCAACCGGGCGGGCACCTCTCAATGGTCGAGTGCCAAGCTCGCCATGCTCGAGGACCTCGGCATGGCTAAATGATATCTTGTGCCCGTCAGGGGCTGAGATAGGAAGACGCACTTGGAGCTTTCCAACGAGATTCTGGCCAAAGTCGACAAGGGTCTGGCCAGATTTTGACTTGAAGATGTTGACAGGAATTATCTCCTCCATAACGCGTACAGGCGGCGATTCAGAAGCCACAAGGCTTGCAGACGGAAATGCTAGTTCTTCAGTCGACGCCCACGAACCATCGCCAAAGGCTGGGTCCAAAGTCCAATCGTTTTGCTCTTGACGGGAATCGTAATGCTCTCCATCGTAGATTTCGCTACGGGTGACTGCACTGTAGTGAGATTTCCAGGTATTGTCCGATGCCAGCGTATAGGTCTCGCCAGTCTCGTAGACGACTTCGAGCTGCGCGATGAATGCCAGCCTGCTCCCATAGAAGCAGCGCTTGTTGTCCATTCCCAGCCGACCGGCGAACCAGCCCTCGGCAACTTCGACGCCGAGTACGTTGGAGCTCTTTGGCGCCAGGACTGCTGCAACGTCAAATATCTGATAGGCATGTCTGTGGCCGTAGCTTGTCCACCCAGGCGCCATTTCCTCGGTGCCGATGCGGCGGCCATTGATGTATGCTGTGTAGACGCCATGGGCTGTGATGTACAGACGAGCTTTCGCGACCCTTGCCGAGTTCTCAGGCAGAGAGAATGGCTTTCGAAACAGCACTGGCCGTATCGGCTCATTGTTGCTGGACAAGAGCGTCGAAGCCGTCAGCTTTGCCACCCAGTCGTGTTTGTCCAGCAGCGCGGCCTCGACGGTGGCAGCATCAGACCAATCTGTGCTTTCTGCTGCTTCTTTTCCATCTGCGTCGAGCTTTTTTCCATGGGATTTGACCTTGATCCAGGCAGATTCGCGCGATCGGAGTGCATGACTCGGCCAAGGCGCCAGAACAGAATCGGAGCCTTGAACGTGGTGGTTGCTGATCGTTTCTGCTTTGTCGCGGCCTCGGCGACCGATCTGGATCTCATATGACTCTTGCTCCCAGCACTTGGAATCAGCGTCGCCAGAGAAGCGCCAGGATATTCGAGGCGTGGCATGGCCAACACCAAAGCCAGAGGGGTGGTGTTCGAAAGAGACGGACGCAGTGCGAACTGGAGACATGGTGAGAGCGTGCCACAGTGTCTGTACAGATGCAGATACAGGCCTTTAGGTTCTAGTTCCAGGCGACAGACGGCCTTTATGCAACGTCTGTTACATGGTGAGCAGTGAATGAATGTTCCAGCTGCTTTTCGGCTGGACGTTGAAGTTGAGATGCGATTGATGAGAGGAGAGGCTCAGGCTTCGGTGCAGCTCTGGCCGAGCCTATAATTGGGGTTGCGCCAGCGGATTTAGTGGCGGGGTTCTAGTGGCTTCGGCTGCTCCCGATGCTGCATCCACCCATCTCCGCAGCGATATTCTGCAATTAATCGCCAGGAAAGATTATCACGACAATTTGAATGGCGTAGTGGGGACTCGTTTATTTCTCTTGTGGTATGGATTGGAAGTTGAATGTTGGAAGATTGGCTGTTGGCAGCTGAGATGGGTATTCTGGCGTTGTGTAAAACTGGTGAGTGTAGGAATCAAAATGTATGCGAACTCTTATCTGTACAGAAAATGAACAGTCAATACATGTACCAAGCAGCCCCAGATATGTATTCTCTTGTCATTCTCGGCTTGTCAAACTTTTGGCTATTTACACGCACAAAAGGCAATACAGCACCGAAGAGCCATCTGATGGCATTTCACGCTGGCCTACTCCAAATTTGGTCCAGCCAACTGCTGCAATCACAAGACTTTTTGACCACCTCTCCCACCTCTTCTGCTCTGCGAAGACTGATCCTCCAATCCTTCTGCTTCAGCTGTAGATGGTCCGTTAGCCCGTCATTTGTAAAAATTTCGACGTGTCGAGATCCTATAATCTTCGAATTCTCAGACTGAGCTTCTAACCAAGTTCCATCCGAACACGGTATCCAATACACCCATTTGGTGGTATCCGGCCCTTCATTTTCTGACCCCTTCTCAAAAATTATATCATCGCCTCCCATCTCTATGTCTTGAGCGGCACTGGCGCCAATCGTACTTGCAAGTGCTCGGGCGGTGGGGATAATAAGCGGCTGGCCATTGACTTTGACCGCAACGATGCAGCAGTCGTAGAGGTCGAACCTCGTCTCACTTGAGCCGAGTAGCCAGGATACACTCACCAGCAAGACATCGCCGAGAACAGCCTTGAAATCGAGTTTTGCTTGCGAATTATCACCAAAAAGGCTCTCGACTGGGAACGTGTCTGTGGTTGGAACTGCGAGGAAAAGCTCCATCGACTCAAACGACAACAGATCTTGCCCATACGAGTAGGCACCTCGAGGATGAAAGTGCATCTCATATTTTGCTAGGCCGAGTACCAATCGCTGAATATGCTCTTTGTCGTTCCGCCGAAGATCATCGAGAGATTCTCTTCTTGGCCGAAACGCAGGAACTGGCTTCATTTCCTCTGCAAAGTGGAAGAATATAGACCGGGCCATTGTCCAAAACAACTGGCATGCCATCCAATGCTTGGTCAATTTGTCGTCTTGTATATGTAGAACCAGCCAGTTGGCAGCGAGGGAGGCAACGCAGGATAACGCAATCAATATCCAGCTAAGCTTCCACATCAGGCCTTGCCGGGGATTCACGGGGGTACCAAGAAGCACCTTTCTGTATCCCCCAGGGTTGTCTGCAGTTGGCAGTTCTCCCTCAAGTATATCGGCAACATCCGCGGCGGCATGACTAATGGGGATTACGCTCAGAGCTTTTTGCATCAACATTACTACCGCCACAAAGAAGCAAATGGCCCATGGAACTATCGTCAGTATTGCTACAGAAAG